>JAJHZJ010000049.1:7546067-7933769 GCA_023548195.1 Bettongia penicillata ogilbyi | reverse complement strand
AATTTTGAGTTCCAAATTTTCTTCCCCTATCTCTCCCCTCTCCAACCCTGTAATGCCTTGCATTCTTATTACCCCTTCCCTCATTATTCCCTCCCTCCTATCATACCCCTCCCTTCCCTTACCCCCATCTTCTCTTTTTTTGGTGGGCAAAATAGATTTCTATATGCCATTACCCATATTTCATATTTCCCGGGTGTATGCAAAAACATTTCTCAATATTCATTCCTAATATTTTGAATTCCAACTTCTCTCCCTTCCTCCATTGCCACTGATCCCCATTAAGCAAGCAATTCAATAAGTTATATATGTGTAGTTTTTCAAAAGACTTCCATAATAGTCATGTTGTGTAAGACTAACTATATCTCTCTCCTACCTATCCTGCTCCCCATTTTTTCTATTCTCTCTTTTGACCTTGTCCCCCTCCATAAGCGTTTACTTCTGTTTACTCCCTTCTCCCATTTGCCCTCCCTTCTATCATGCCCCTCATCCTACTTGTCCCCTTCTCTCCTAATTTCCTGTAGTGTAATACAGATTTTCATAGCAAATTGAGTGAGCATGTTATTCCTTCCTTTAGCCAAATGTGAAGAGATTAAGCTTCACTTTTTCCCTCTCACCTCCTCCCTTTTCACCTCCATTGAATAAGCTTATTTTTGCCTCTTTTATGAATGATAATTTGCACATTCCATTTCTCCCTTTCTCCTCCCAATATTTTCCTCTCTCACATATTAATTTTATTTTTTTAGGTATCATCCCTTTTTATTCAACTCACCCTATGCTCTCTTTCTATATGTATATATACATACATATATATACATATATGTATGTATATATACATACATATATATACACATATATGTATATATGTATATATATATATATATATATATATATATATATATATATAAAATGTGTGTGTGTGTGTGTGTGTGTATAACCCCTCCAACTACCTGAATACTGAAAAAAGTCTCAAGAGTTACAAATATCATCTTTCCATATAGGAATGTAAACAGTTCAACTTTAGAAAGTCCTTTATGATTTCTCTTTCCTATTTACCTTTTCATGCTTCTTTTGATTCTTGTGTTTGGAAGTAAAATTTTATTTTCAGGTCTGATCTTTTCATTTAGAATGCTTGAAAGTCCCCTATATCACTGAATGACCATTTTTACACTGAAGTATTATACTCAGTTTTACTGGGTGGGTGATTCTTGGTTTTAATTCTACTTCCTTCGACTTCTGAAATATCATTTTCCAAGCCCTTTGATCCCTTAATGTAGAAGCTGCCAGATCGTGGGGTATCCTGATTGTATTTCCACAATACTCCAATTGTTTCTTTCTAACTCTTTGCAACATTTTCTCCTTTACCTGGGAACTCTGGAATTTAGCAACAATGTCCCTAGGATATTCTCTTTTTGGATCTCTTTCAGGAGGTGATTGGTGGATTCTATCAATATTTACTTTACACTCTGGTTCTAGACTATCAGGACAGTTTTCCTTGATAATTTCATGAAAGATGATGTCTGGTCTCTTCTTTTTTGATCATGGCTTTCAGGTAGTCTCATAATTGTTAAATTGCCTCTCCTGGATCTATTTTCCAGATCAGTTGTTTTTTCAATGAGGTATTTCACATTATCTTCTATTTTTTCATTCTTTTGTTTTTCTTTTGTAATTTCTTTTTTCTCATAAAGTCATTACCTTTCATCTGCTCCACTCTAATTTTTAGTTAGCCTGTTTTTCAAGGTGTTATTTTCTTCAGCATTTTTTTGGGTATCCTTTAGCAAGGTGTTGACCTGCTTTTCATGCTTTTCTTGCATCTCTCTCATTTCTCTTCCCAGTTTTTCCTCCACCTGTCTAATTTGATTTTCAAAATGCTTTTTGAGCTCTTCCATGGCCTGAGCCCATTGAATATTTATTTTGGATGTTTGGGATACAGAGGCCTTGACTTCTATGTCTTTCCCTGACGGGAAACATTGTTCTTCCTCATCAGAAAGGATGGGAGGAGATATCTGTTCACCAAGAAAGTAACCTTTTATGGTCTTATTTATTTTTCCCTTTTCTGGGCATTTTCCCAGTTAGTTACTTGACTTCTGAGTTTCCTGTCCACACCCACCTCATCTCCTGTTTTGCCCAGCTAATGCTTGGGGGCTGAGATTCAAATGCTGCTTCCCAGCCTCAGGGCATTCAGCAGGGGTGGAGCTGCTATTCAATGTGAGATTAAGTTCAGGTGCTCAGGTGGGGGCAGGGCCACCACATGGGGCTCAGTTCCCTCAGGGGGTTTATACAGAGACCTTCAACAATGGATCCAACTTCCTGCCTGCTTTGGGAGCCCCTGTCCACTGCTGCCTCCACTGCTTCCTCCTGAGGGGGCCTGAGTTGTGGGAACACCCCATTCCTCTCTCAGCAAGCTGAAAAGGCTCTCTCACTGACCTTTTGTGACTGTGGGCAGAGGGACTTATGTAGCTGCTGGGGATTCTGTTCCTGCAGCCTGCTCAGATCTGCTCTTCTTAGTGCTGTGCAACCAAGGAAGGGCTGGGTTCTGCTCCGGGTCCGGTGTGCGACAGACCTTTGGTGTTGGTTTTTTCACGGCTCTCTGGAACAAAAATCTCCTCCGCTCTGTTGTTGTGTGGCTTGTGCTGCTCCAGAATTTGTTCGGAGTTCTTCTTTACAGGTATTTTATGGGTTGTGGGTTAAGAGCTAGCATATATGCATCTTTCTACTCCACCATCTTGGTTCCTCCCCCTCCATTCTAATTTTTAAAGAAGTATTTTCTTCAGTGAGCTTTTGGACCTCCTTTTCCATTTGGCTAATTCTGCTCTTTACAGCATTCTTCTCCTTGTTGGCCTTTTGGGCCTCTTTTGCCATATGAATTTGTCTATTTTTTAAGCTGTTAATTTCTTCAGCATTTATTTGTATCTCCTTTTGCAAGCTATTGTCTTGTTTTTCATGGTTTTCTTACATGACTCTCATTTCTCTTCCCGATTTTTCCTTTACCTCTCTTACTTGATTTTCAAAATCCTTTTGAGCTCTTCCATGGTCTGAGACCATTGCATATTTATTTTGGAGGTTTTGCATTCAGAAGCTTTGACTTTTATGAGTTCCTCTGAAGACCTTAATTGTTCCTCCTAATCTGAAAGGATGGAAGAAAACCACTCACCAAGAAAGTAACCTTCTATTGTCATTCTTTTTCCCTACTTTTGAGCATTTTTCCAGCCAGTGACTTGACTTTTGAGTTCTTTGAGCTAAGGGCTGAGATGCAGATCAGCTGCTCACTTCCCTCCAGGGGCTCTAGGGTGAGGGCTCAAAAAACTGCACCTGCAGTGGCTGCTGCTGTGGTTCAGACCATGCTCACCTCTCCTGGGTGACTGAGCTCTCCCACTGACCTTTGAAGCTGTCTGTGGTGTTTGTGAGTTGGGCAGTCTGGGAACTGTTGCTGCTGGTGACTTCATGAAGTATGTTCAGGGTCCAGTCCCTGCCACTTCTGGCTGTGCTCCATGCTTCCTGGGCTACTCTGAATGTGCTCTGAGCTTAATGGGCAAAATATATTTTCTTTAGAAATAGTGGTGATAAGGACAGAAGACGGTAGAAAAGAAAAATGAATATACTCCAGTTCTTCCCCTAGAGCCCTTAAAATACCTGTAAAAATAACTCTAAACAAATTTTAGAGCAATAGAAGCCATAAAATGACAGAGTGACAGACATTTCCAGCCCAAGGTAGTCTGGAAGACCAACAGGTAAGACCTATCACACAGGGCATGGAGCACAGCCCATGGGAGCCCAAGCCCAGCATTGGCCAGCAGGAACAGGACTGGAATAGACATCTGGGATGGAATCACCAACAGCAGCAGCAGTTCTCAGATTGCTCAACCCACAAACTCCAAAGCCAGCTTTAAAGATCAGTGAGAGAGCTTTTTTACCTAGGTGAGAAGGGAGCAGGGTCCTTCCCTAGCCCCAGCCCCAGGCAGCAGTGACTGTGGCAGCACAGCAGCAGCAGCATCCATTCTGGAATCCTTGGCTTTAAGCCCCTGGGGTAATTCAGCAAAAGCTCTAGGTCTCCAGCCTAAGTGGTGGCCCAGGAGTTAGGAGGAGTGCTGACTGGCATGGTGGAGCTGGTGGAAACTCTGCAAAGGGAATTCTACTAGCAGATCCTGGGCATAAAAGTTTTGGTAGCTCCCAGACCAGAGTGCAGATCAGGAGAGGTATAAACTCCTCTACCTTGATTGTGTCACTTTGGAGGAACTAAGCACATATAGGTCCCCAGAGTATAACCCCCCTCCTGACAAGGGACTCAAAAGTCAAGTAACTGGCTGGGAAAATGCCCTGAAAATGGAAAAAAATAGGACTATAGAAGATTAGTTTCTTGGTGAACAGGTATTTTCTTGCATCCTTGCAAATGAGGAACAGCAATGCTTATTGTCAGAGATTATAAAATAAAAATTACAATGGTTTCAGGCAATGGAAGAGTTCAAAAATGATTTTTAAAATCAAGTAAGAGAGGTGGAGGAAAAAATTGGAAGAGAAATGAGAGTGATGCAAGAAAATCATGAAAAGTGAGTCAACAACTTGCTAAAGGAGACCTGAAAAAATTCTGAAGAAAATAACACTTTAAAAATTGGCTAACTCAATTGACAAAAGAGGTCCAAAAAGTCAATGAGGAGAAGAATGCTTTAAAAAGCAGAATTAGCCAAATGCAAAAGGAGGTTCAAAAGCTCACTAAAGAAAACAATTCTTTAAAAATTAGAATGGAGTAGATGGAAGATAATGACTTTATGAGAAACCAAGAAATTATAAAACAAAACCAAAAGAATGAAAAATGGAAGATAATGTGTAATATCTAAATGGAAAAGCAACTGACCTTCAAAGCAGATAAATGAGAAAAAAATTTAAAAATGATGAGATTACCTGAAAGTCATGATAAAAAAAAAAAATAAGAGCCTGAACATCATCTTTCATGAAATTATCAAGGAAAACTGACCTGATATTAGAGAACTAGAGGGCAAAATACATATTGAAAGAATCCACCAATCACCTCCTGAAAGAGATCCTGAAAGAGAAACTCCCAGAAATATCGTAGACAAATTCAAAGTTCTCAGGTCAAAGAGAAAATATTGCAAGCATTCAGAGAGAAATAATTAGAGTATTGTGGAAATACAATCAGAATATCACAAGATCTAGCAGCTTCTACATTAAGGGATCAAAAGCCTTAGAATATGATAGTCCAGAAGTCAAAGGAACTAGGATTGAAATTAAGAATCACCTACCCAGAAAAACTGATATAATATGTCAAGGAAAAATCATGTGAAAGAAGGGAGGGCATATTGAGGGAACTGGCAGTTAGAATTCAAGATGTTATGGGATGAAGGGAGGGGAGAGACAGGGAGAAAATTTGGAACTCAAAATTTTATGGAAATGAATGTTGAAAACTAAGAATAAATGAATAAACATCAAAAAATTTAAAAAAATCCCCTAAAATACAATTAGACTAACCCAAGTGACAAAAGAGGTCCAAAAAGCCAAGGAAAGGAAGAAAACCTTAAAAAGCTGAATGGCCCAAATGGAAAAAGAGGAACAAAATCTCACTGAAGGAAATAATTCCTTAAAAATTAGAACAGAGCATATGGAATGTAATGACTTTATGAGAAGTCAAGAAATTATAAAACAAAAGTAAAAGAATGAAAAAATAAAAGACATGAAGTATCTCGTTGGAAAAAAAAAAAACACGTGACCTGGAAAAATGGAGCCAGGAGAGATAATTTAAAAATTATTGGACTACCCAAAATCCTTGATCAAACAAAAGAGCTTAGACATCATCTTTCAAGAAACTCTAAAGGAAAATTGCCAAGATATTAAAAAAACAGAAAGCAAAATAGAAATGTAAATAATCCACCAATTGTCTCCTGAAAGAGATTCCAAAAAGAAAACTCCTAGGAATATTGTAGCCAAATTGCAGAGCTCCCAGGTCAAGGAGAAAATATCATAAGCAGCCAGAAAAAAACCAATTCATATATTGTTGCAATACAATCAAGATAACACAGGACTTAGCAGTTTCTACACTAAGGATTTGGAGGACTTGGGATATGATATTCCAGAGGTTAAAGGAGATAGAATTAAAACTAAGAATCACCTAACCAGCAACACTGAGTGTAATACTTCAGGAGAAAAAATGGAAGTTCAGTGAAATAGAGGACATCCAAGCACTCTTGTTGAAAAGATCAGAGCTGAATAGAAAATTTGACTTTCAAATGCAAGGATCAAAAGAAGCATGAAGAAGTAAACAGGAAAGGAAAAACATAAGGAACTCATTAAAGTTGAATTGCTTACATTCTTACATGGAAAGATGATATTTGTAACTGATAACACCTTTCTCAGTATTAAAACAGAGGGAATATATACATATACATACATACTTCATACATATATACGTATATATGATGTGTATGTGTGTGTGTGTGTGTGTGTGTGAATGTAGAAAGGGAGAGAGATAGAGGCAGAGAGACACAGAGAGAGAAAGTGACAGAGGCGGAGTGTACAAGTTGAGTTGAATACGAAGGGATGATGTCTAAAAAGAAAATTATAGGGCTGAGAGGAATATACTAGGAGAAAAAGATAGAGGTAGATTGTAGTGAATTATCTCACATAAAAGAAGAAAGAAAATGTTTTTTACAGTGGGGGAAGAAGGGAAAGGTGAGAAGGAATGAGTGAGCTTTCCTTCATCATATTTGGCTTCAGAAGAAAATAACATACTCAATTGGGTGTGGAAGTTTATCTTACCCTTCAGGACAGCAGGGGCACAGGGATAAGATGGGGGGATAAGAGAGGGGATGTCAGATTGGAGGAAGAGGTAGTTGGAAGCAAATACTTTGGTAGAAGGACAGGTCAAAGGAAAGAACTGAACAAATGGAGGGTGGAACTTGGTAGAGGGAACTATCATAAGCCTTTCACAATATCGCTGTTGTTGAAGCTTTTTGCATGACTACATATGTATAACCTTTACAGAATTTCTTGCCTTTTCAATTAGGGTGGGTGGGGAGGGGGAAGGAAGAGAATGTGGAGCACAAAGCTTTAAAAATCAATGTCAGAGGTTGTTTTACATGCAACTAGGAAATAAGATGTATAGCCAATGGAGTACAGAAGTCTATTTTATCCTACAGGAAAATAGAAGGGAAGGGGATAAAGGAGTTTTTAGTGGTAGGAGGGAAGGCAGATTGGAGAAAAGGGCAGAATGCACACTGTTCTGGGATGGATAGGGGGGAGAAATCCAAAATTTTGTGAAAGTTAATATTGAAAACTGAAATTAAGTAAATTTACATGAAAAACAATGACCAGATGACTGAGTAGAGTACAGTTTCATACTGAGAGGTGGAGGATCAGGTTTGAAAAGAGGGTAAAGAGAGCAAGCATGGCAGACAGATGAACAAGTGTAGACAAGACTGTATTTGCGTATTTCTGTAGTACTTTCAATGATATCAAGCCCACTGGAAAAAAACTAACTTTTTTAACAAAGTTCTTCCATTTGATTCTCTGGCTGTGAATGATGTGATACTAAATGTTCAAGGACTGACAATTGCAGAGAATAGAAAAGACAGTAGAAATGTTTGGGATGTGTGTGTGTGTGTTTAAGTAGTCAAAGTTATATTGTCATGTCAGAAGTCATATATGATGAGGCAAAATAGTAGAATAAATAAATCTAGATTTTGAATTAGAAAACCTAAGTTCTAATTACATCTCTGCTATTTGCTGTGTGACTTAGCCTGAAAAAATCATTTAGCCTCTCTGGCCTTTTATTTGTTCAATAGCTTCCAAGGTCCTTCATAGCTCTTTCCACATGATCCTTTGTACTATCAAAGGTATATATATATATGTATATATATAGTGATATAGTAAGGGTCAGATACAGTCCATTTATTTTTACTGGTACCCATTTGATGCTAAAACACCTCAAGGAAGATTTTTAGCACATTGGTTCGATCATCTAACAGAGGTGTTATTGTTTGTTTGTTTTGTTTTGGAAGATGGAGACAAAACTCACTCAGGATCAGATAATGTGTATAGATTGCCATATGCACCACAGAAGTTAACGCTAACTTAAAGCACCATCACAGTTTCTGTGAGTTACTGAGAATGTTGAAAATCTAAATGGGTTATTTCTATTTCTCAGAATGAATCCTTTTCACTTCACTTTGCTTATAGAAGCAGCACATATTCAGGTTAGAATGGATCTTCAACTCTTTCTCATGTAATCCCCTATTCAAATCTATCTAATTTAGGATTTCCTTCTTCAATATCAATAACAGCTCATTCAGTATCCATTTAAACATATCCATATAGGAGACTCAAAAAGGTAGCTGATTTGATTTTTTGCAAAGTTCTGGGTGCTGTGTAGCCAAAATTGCATAGTAGAAGCAGGTACCTCCCTGACCTCTCTTCCCAAATCCCTCAAAATACCTGTAACTATTATTCTGAACAAATTCTAGAGTAACAGAAGCCATAAAATGACAGATGAAACAGACTTCCAGCACAAGTCAATCTGGAAGGCTGAAAGAAAATGCCTATTGCACTGTGCTCACAGCAGAGCATAGCTCAGCATGGGCCACACCAACACAGAAAGAATTTATGGAAAGAATTCATCAATCACCTCCTGAAAGAGATCCCAAAAGGAAAACTCCTAGGAATATTTTAGTCAAATTGCAGAGTTCCCAGGTCAAGGAGAAAATATTAAAAGCAGCCAGAAAGAAATAATTCAAGCATTGTGGAAATACAATCAGCATAACACAAGACTTAGCACCTTCTACCCTAAGCAATTGGAGGACTTGGAATATGTTATTTCAGAGGTCAAAGGAGATAGGGTTAAAAACCAAGAATAATAACACAGCAGGAGGAAAAAATGGAAGTTTAATGAGAGAGTACTTCCAAGCCTTCTTGTTGAAAAGATCAGAGTTGAATAGAAAATATGACTTTCAAACACAAGAATCAAAAGAAATATAGAAAGTGAAACAGAAAAGAGAAGCCATAAGGGACTCATTAAAGTTGAATGGTTTATATTCCCACATGGAAGGATGATATTTGTAACTCATGAGACCTTTCTCAGTATTAAGGTAGTCAGAGGGAATATACACACACACAGAAAGACACATATACACACATACATGCATACATATGTGTGTATGTATGTATGTATAAGCAGGGGGCACAGGGTGAGTGAATATGAAGGGAAGATATCTGAACAACAAAATTAAGTGTTGAGAAGAATGTACTGGGAGAAAGGAAATGGAAGAGGTGGAATGTCATAAATCATCTCACACAAAAGAGGCAAGAAAGAGCTTTTATAACAGAGAGGAAGGAGGGAGGAGGTGAGAGGAAATTAGTGAGCCTTACTCTCATCAGATTTGACTAGGAGGGAATAGCACACAATCAATTGGGTATAAAATCTACCTTACCCTGCAGGAAGTCATAAGGGAAGGGGATAAGAAAGGGAGGATAATAGAAGGGAAGGTAGATTGGGAGAAGGGGTAATCAGAAGCAAACACTCTTGTCGGGGGGACAGATCAAGGAAGAGAATGGAATAAATAGAAGGCAGGACAGGATAGAGGAAAATGTGGCTAGTCTTTTGGAACATGACGGTTATGGAAGTGTTTTGCATAGCTATACATGTATGACATATCAAACTGATTGTTGTCTCAATGAGGTTGGATAGGGAGGGAGGAAGGGAGATAATGCAGAACTCAAAGCTTTTTAAATGAACATCAAAAATTGTTTTTGGGTGGAACTGTGAAATAAGATGTACAGAAAAAGGGGTATAGAAATATATCTTTCCCTACGGAAAATAGAGGGGAGGGGGATGGGAGAAAGGGGTTGATAGAAGGGGAGACTGATTGGGGAAAGGAGTGGTTGGGGTGTATGATGTCCTGAGGTGGGAAGAGGGCAAAGATGGGGAGAACATTTGGAATTCAAAATCTTGTGGAAGTGAATGTAGAAAACTTAAAATAAATAAATTATATTAAAACAAGAAAACAAAAAAAGGTCCTGATTGTTAAAAAATTATTTTCTTATTTCTCCTGAAATTCTCTTTCTCATTAGTGTTGTTGCTGTCTTTTCAGTGACATAGAGTATCTGGCTAAATATCCTCATTTTTTATACTAATGTGCATTATGGAGGCTTCTCCATTCTGCATATCCCTCTCTAGACACTTTGACAGTGTATCTCCCACAATGTACTGCTTTGAACTAAGAAAAATACTCAGAATCCTAAATGTGAGATTAGGAAAGATCATTAGCAGTCATCTAGGTCAAATCGTTAATGAAAATATTACCCACTATAACATTTCTGAAAAGTCACCATCCATTCTATTTGACAGTCTTACATGATCAGGAACTTCCCATCTGTTGAGTTGGTCTATTCCAATTTCACAGTTCTCATTGTTAGAAAGTTTTTCCAGAGATCAAGATGAAATTTGTCTCTTTGCAACTTTTCCCTATTACTCTTGATCCTACTCTGTATAACCAAATAAAATCCTGCCTCTACATGGGAGGCCTTTGAATACTTGAAAGTAGGTTTTTGTTCACCTCTGAGTCTCTTTATGTAAAATATATTGTGAATTTGGTCTGATACAAAGGAAAAAAATAATCCCCTCTTCTAAATACTATAATTTAACTAATAAATTGTAAACATGCAATAAACTTTGGATATACATGTAATTGAATATGCATTGGATAATTTTGAACTTATAGTCAACCTACTTTAAATATTTTTTAAATAATATAATTTCAGTTCTTATGTGGTTAATGTTTTTAAAAATATTTTTTAAATAAAAATAAAAAAATCAAGTTTGAAACTTTTTTATTTAACTTTATTAAATTTCATCTTTTTTATTTTATCTTCTCAAAATACTGTTGTATCCTATTTTTTTCATTGAATACATTAATCATCATTTCTTAATTCTTGTCATATGCATATCTCACAAGAATGGTCTTAAGTAAATGTAAACTATTTCTATTAGCGTTATATCTATGTCTAAATTATTGACAAAGAAATGAAGGTTACACCTCCAAAACCCAGTACCATATCATGTCTTATTCTAATGTTCCTTCTGTCATAATGCAATATGTAATTTTTAATTTAAAAATGAGCTATATTTGGAGTTCAGTGGATGTGAATACTGCTCTTATCTCTGCTGTTTAGTATATGTATAACTCTAGTCACATTGCAATGGTTCTGGGACCTTATTTCTCCACTTGCAAAAGAGGGATTTAATTTTGATCTTGATGTCTACTCTGCCTTCTTAAGTGTGTGATATGGCAAATACAAGGTTGTATAGCCCATCTGGAGCTTGGCTAGCAAGAGGAATGACAGAAGAAAGTTCAGAAACAAAGTTCTCAATCTAAAACAACGTTAGAAGTAGGTGACAATAAAAATTGGGAAACAAGTTGTGAATTAAATTCTATAGACATTTATAAATAACCTAGGGTGTGTTAGGCTCTGGAGATCCAAAAAAAAAGAGGAAATAATCCTAAGGTATTTATATTCTACTGTATACACACTATATATATATATATATATATATATATATATATACACATATATATATGCATATATGTATGTGTGTATGTATGTATATATAACAGGCCTGATGGGAGTACTAAGAGAGGAATGAGGATGTGACACATGAATTTGGTTTATAAACTTAAAGATTTATTAGCTTATTAGAGTTTGCATAGAGTTAAACTTCATAGCTTTAGAAACAAATTATAATACAAATTCTACTCTCTTGGAATTTTTGCCGTGTTTTTAAACATGCTAATTTCATTCTTAGTATAAAAGAGGAATTAAAAGGTGACAGATGTTCCACATTTATTCTATCATTCAAGCATTTATTTATCATCTGTCTTTCATCCATACATTTATCTATTTATCATTCTAACATCCACCTACCATTTTAACTACCTATTACCTTTCATTTTCAAAGTAGCTATTTATCTCAATTTATTAATCTATTTATTCTTCTTTCTATCCTACATACAATCACTCTCTGCATATATACAAATGCATATCCCCACATATGCACACAAATGACAGAATAGCATCATAAATAGAGATGTGGTTTGGGAATGTAGAAAGGACTACATTGAACTTCTTTTTGTGACGCATTCTTGCTATGAGATACTGCACAAATCATTGAACTTCTCAGTATCTCTAGGGGGCTAAAAGTTATAGAATAGGTGCTGAGTTACATTACTGGGAGTTTCCTTAATGAGAGTTCCCTATGCTAATGATATTATTGTTCTATTGTACATATACATAATTTGTATATTCATATGTGTATGTATATATGTATGTATATACATTCATATGTGAATTACATGTATGCACATGTATACATATATTTTTCTATAGGACTATGTATCTTGATGTGTGTATACACATATAAAGGATGTTTTCTTTTGACTTCTTTAATTTGAAAGTTATATAAAATTCTATTTGTGCAATAGCAATACCTCATAAATAAATTGATCTTTAAATTCATAAGCTTACACATTAACATCTCTTATGAGCAGAAACCAACATACATACATGTACCTATATACATACACCTAATATCTAAATATCAGGCATAAGAGATAACAGATAATAGATAAACTTTTCCCTGTTATAAGTGAGAACACTACATTACATAATTTTCAGTCACCAAGACTTAAAGTAAAAAGGATGTAGTGAACATTGAATACAAAAATATGATGGATACAGCATATTAATAAGAAGACAATTTGGAGAATTTAGGAAAAAAGGGTCTCTCCAGGCTTCCATGGAATGTAACTTCATTGGAGAAGGTAATCAGGGTACAGAACTGCATTGCTATGGTAACAGAATATAAATGCAAGAAGATTGCACTTATTACATAGATGCAGTTTTGATCCCTCATTTGTAGGGGGTCAGAGAGAGTTACAATTTGATCATGGGGCAAGCCCAGTCTATCTCAATTATACATTCACTTAGAGGAGGAAGAAGGGATTATATTGACTTCCCCATGAGGAGATCACTTTGATGTTCATATGAATTGAATAGATTATTCCAATGTGAGAGAAAAATGTTCTTTTTTCCCCTAATTATTTCTTCCCATTGTTTTCTTTTTCATTTAAGAGTTTCAAAACACTTTGCAGATGTTATCTGGTGACACCCATTATGCGCATTATGTCAGAATTAAAAGTTAGATCATTTACCTGAGATCATTTGATGTTTGGAAGGAGGCAATTTTTTTTTTTTTATGTTTATACCCTAAATGAAGCTCTGTTTGAACTCTGTCTAAAACTGGTTCCTTACCCTCAAAGTAGATACCTTGATAAAGTTGCTATCATTTCAGAACAAAAAAAGACTCACAAAATAATCATAACTATAATAAACATAGTTAGAACAACTAAAAATTCCCTCAAATCATATCCATCATCCATGTCTTTTAGTAGGGGTTGGAGTTTCAGGAGAATGTTAAAGTAAGGGAATGCCAACTTAATTGATGTACAGCAGGACTCAGGATTTGCGTTGTCCTGAGACTCCCATTGTAGCTGTAAAGGCCTAGCCTAAATTCTGAAACAGTGGAAAATTGGACTCTTCTGGATTAGCACCCTGGTTAGGGTGATGAAACTATTTTACCTACAAATCAAAGAAATGGATAGGGTGATATAAGCTTATAACCCCTTTCCATTTAAAACCCTTGTGCTGATCAGCTTAACATGGTGTACATCATACTAAGGTGTTTTGGTTTTATGTTCTGGTAGTACACAAGAAGGAAACTTACACTGGGATAAATCAGAAATGACAATTTGCCACTTGATTGACATGATTCAGTGAAGATGGTGCTAAACTTTAAGGAGTGAGTGAGGATGAAATGGACTGAAGCAATGAATAACTTTATCTGTGCATACTTTGTGATAACAAAATTGGAGATATCTCATTTTTATGGGCAAGATCTATGTACTGATTTATTGGCCAATTTTACCCTTAGCTCAAACATTACATATTGCTAACCATTGGAGTATAATCATTAAAAGAAAGAAAAAAGAAATCTCATCCCTAATACAAAATTAGATAAATTAAGAAAATAAATTTAGAAGTCTCCAAAATATGAAAAGCCATCATTGAAGAACCTGAGAAAACAAAATTTTTACTTGAAATAAGTTTCAGAAGTTATATCTAAAAAAGAAAGACAAAGGCAGAAGCAAAGTCTCAAATTACTTTGAAAGGAGATGGACATACTTCTCCTGGAATTCTAAAAAATATCTTTTAAAGTTTAATGGTATGAATCTCACCAGCAGAGCAATTTTAACAAATCATAATAATTTTTAAAAATCCTCTTATGTGCTATAATTGTCACGAACTAATGCATTCTTGCACAGTTTTTGACAGAAAGCGTAAAAACATTTCAGGACCTGCAGAAAGCAGTATACATGGCAGACATTAACATGGTGAGAACCACAGGAGGAAAGGTGGAGCTATCAAAGAGTAGACTAAAAGAAACATATTAAGTATCAACAATGTATAAGTGATGTGAAAAAATTATTGAAGATATGCCAAACAGTATTGGAAGAGTACCCCAATATCTGACTGGGTAAATATATTAAAAAACTTGAATGCCATACTGCTTAAAGGAAGCAAGAAAAGAAACATAGGAAGAGTTCTGGAAAACAAAAAGTTTAAAATTTAAGATAATTTAAGAAATAAAATCACATAAAGAACAAAATAAGCCATTCAGTATCCAAAAAGCCAAAAATGTTGACAAATGCCTAAGAAGAAATCAGGGATGTCAGAGAATTCTGGAAGAAAGATATGAAAAAAAATTGTCACATATATGATAACAAGAAGTTTGACATAATGAAAACACATTGAGTAAAAGAAGAAACAAAAAGTGTTCACATCGAGAATATTAGGAATTAGAGAGCAGTTATATGAGGGCTAGCCTTTCTTTCTCACCATCACCATCCCCATATGCAATTTGTTGCCAAGACCTATCAATTTTACCATTGTAACATCTCTTGTACACATCCCTTTCTCTCCTCTGATATTGTCATCACCTTGGGCAGGTCCCTCATCTCTTCAGTCCTGAATTAGTGCAACTGCCAGCTGACTGATCTGCCTGGTACAAGTCTCTCCCTATTCCAGTCCATTCTCCATTCAGTCATCAAAATGATCTTCCCAAACCACAGATTTGACCATATCACCAATCTCTCCCTCCTCATAAACTACAATGGTTCTCCATCAGCTCCAGGACCAAATATAAAATCCTCTATTTGACATGCAAAACCCATGACAATCTATATCTCCCCATCTTCCAATATTCTTCCATCTTCCATCTCACTTCCTCCATTCTCTCATCCATAAAGCTGACCTTGCTATTTCTCAAACATTATATTCCATCTCTCAACTTCAGGCATTTTTCACTATCTCCCATGAATGGAAAACTCTCCCTCCTCATCCGAATTCGTTGCCTTTATTCAAGTCTCAGATACAATTCAACATGCAGGAAGCCTTTTCCAAGCCTCTTCTAATTACCTGTTTCAGTTATTTCCTATTTGTCATGTATGTAGCCTGTTCATCAATGGTTATTTGCATATTGTTCCCCCATTAGACCATGAGTTTCTTGAGAGCAGAGAACACATCTGGACTTTCTTTGTAACCCCAGTGTTTAGCACAATACCTAGAACAATGAAGCTACTTAATAATTTTTTATTGACTGACCGAGCAAAATTCTAGCCTATCTAAAAACTTAAAAAGCAGTAGAGAGAGAAAAAGGTTCTCAAATGATTTATGGTATTTTAAGGATTACTAGAAAGGCAGGCACTACTACAGAGAACATTTTATTCAACTATTTTATTCTCCCATTCCTGAGTAAAAGAATAGGGGCCAGATCCTTCCCACATCACTGAATAGCTTTAAGGAACATGACCTTTCCTTTTGTTACCTCTCCACTATTCTTTCCTTTCAGAGGCTAGGGCTTATTGTGCTCAGGGCACCTGTGATAATGCAGATTTGTTGTCAGTGATATAAATATCGTAAGTAGCTTTACTGTAGGGATAAACTTGGCCAGATCTTCATAGATCCCTTTCTCAACCATTTTTAGGGAAATTATACATATTTATTAATAAAAAATAATCACTATAAGGTTATCTCACATACTTGGTTTATCAGTGGTGCAGTTAAAGAAGTCCCTAACGATTGGAAAGAGATTTCAATCTCTGATCTCTTTAAATTCTGTGTATTCAACAAGTAGCTACTCTAGCCTTCCATTACCCACTGTACACATTAAGAACATAACATGAATCAAGAGTAATTAAGATCAATTTTATCTATATTTAGAAAAATGTTGATTTAAACATTCTTTATTTCAACAAATACGTAATACAAGAACACAACACTGCTTTAAACATTTGTCCTTTTATTCAGAAAGGGAGGGGGGAAAGAGGAAAAATACACACACACACACACACGTACATATAAACACATGGTTATTCTATGATACAGGACATCCCAAAGCAGGGTTACATCTTTGCTTTCTACCTACTGAGAATGAAGACACCAGCCAGCCAAGTAGGATCTACATGCATTTAATGTCTCTTCTATTTATCTCTCCATTCCAGACATTCAACTTTCTGCATATCATCTATCCATCTGTTTTTGTTTCTTTGTTGCAGGTGTCTCTCTCTGTCTCTCCATGTGTCTGTCTGTGTCTGTCTGTCTCTCAACAGTAAAATACAAAAAGTTCCAGCACTGGAGGATACTCTACTCTCTACATCACAGTCTGCATTAGAACCACAGTCTCTCCCAGAGTATGGAAATGCAGTAACACTCAGAAAACTCAGTAAGGACTCAGATTCTGTTACAACATCATTGTATTGCCTTTCATTTAAACATATTCTCTAGTTTAAAAAAAAAATCCCAGAAAATTCACTACCCATCTTGACCTCTTTGTGAACCAGTTCAACTCTATACTATAAACTTGAATCCCTTGTCTTCTTATCCTATCACCAATGGTGCTCTGGAAAAACTCACTTTTTTATTATTCCCACTATCTTCTCCCTTTGCTCTTATACCCATGAATTGAATTAGCCAGAAAAAATAAGTACAGTAGCTAACCAGATGCACCATAAATTTATATTGTATAATCTCAACTGTGCCTTCACTGCAGCAAGGCAGAATTTTTAGACCTCCTTAATCAAATCACTATTCTACTATCATAGTGGCATTGCGAATGCTTTCCATCTTTCCTCAATCTTCCCATGGATCTACCTCCCTTCACTCTTGAAGATGAGAACCTTGCCTAACATTTCCTTAAAAAGTTAAGGCCATTCACAAAGAGGTACCTGTTCCCCTCTTCTCCTCATCTCTCACCACTCATGTGCTTTCCCAAAGCCTCAAAATAGGAACACACAATCTCATTCCAGACCATTTTCTCTAGCATATTGCCTGCCCTTATTATCCCATTTCTCTCACAAATTTTCAGTCTCTCTCTGAGTACTGTCTACTTTCCTGCTGCCTATCAACATATTCACATTTCTTTCCTCCTTAAAAAGAATCTTCACATGATCCATCTATCCCTTTGGCTATACATCTCTCCTCCCTTTGGTGACTACACTCCAGAAAATCATCTATAACTGGTGTGCTTTCAATCTCTTCTAAATTCTCTGCAATCTAGCTTCTGACCTTATCATTCAGCTGGCCTAGGTCTGTCGAGTTGCCAAATATTTGCTGTAATTGACAGCCCCCTTTTCAATCTCAGCTCTTCTTAAACTCCCTGGTAGCCTTTGGCGTGTGCTCTTCCCCTTCTTCTCATCTTCCCATTTTTGACACTCCTTTTCTTTTGTTTCTACTCTTAGATGTCTGACCACTTTTCAGCTTCCTTATTTCTTTCTTCATGTAGGTAGAGTCCACTATTGGTGGGTGTCACTCAAGGGTCTGCCTTGGACTTTCCTCTCTTCTCCATTTTATTTCAGTTGTTGATCTCATCAATTCCCATTGATTCAATTATTGTATCCATACAGATGATTCAAAGGTATATTCAAATTCCCATTGGACATCTTAAACTAAAAAGTTCTATAGATATCCTAAATGAAACATCTAAAACCTAACTTATCTTTCCCCCCAAAGTCCCATCCTCTTCAAACCTTCCTTCTTAGCGTTGAGAGTATTACCATCTTTCCAGTCAACCAGGTTAACAATCAATCAACATGACATCCTTAATCCTCATTGTCTTTCAACTCCCATACCCAATCAGCTGCCAAATACTATTGATTCTACCCTCGTAGTATAATTTGCATATGCCTCTTCTCCTTTAATGTTGCCATCATGTTGGTGCAGATTTTTATTATTTAATGCCTGAACTATTGTAACATTTGAGTGTTTGACAGCTCTGCCTCAGATCTCACTCTACTCTACTCATGACAAAGTAGAATCTTTCTGAAGTTCTAACCATGCAAATCCCTACTCAAAAATCTTCAATTCCTCAATATTACCTACCTATTGGATAAAATCTAATATGTTCTGTTAAATTTCTAAGCCCTTTATATCCTTGACATTTCCTATTTTTCCAGTCTTCTTACACTTTGTCCCTTTCCCCATACTTTATGATACAGTGATACTGGCCTTCTAGTTACTCCTTGAATGAGAGAGTTCATCTCCTGATTCCATGCATTTCACTGCTTGTGTCTCATGCCTAGAATGATCCTTGACTCTCGGCTTCCTTCAAGCCTCAGATAAAATTCCACTATTAGCAAGAAGTTTTTCTCCTGATAATAGTACTTTTCCCCTAAGATTCTCTTACTCTGTATAGAACTTATTTGTACCTGGTTGTCTGCAAGTTTTTCGTCTCTTAGCATATGAACTCTTGGAGGACAGAGAATATATTTTTTTTTCCTCTGTCAGCTACCCATTCTTAGTACAGTGCCTGGATCATAGTAAAGACTGAATACATGCTTTTAAACTGGATTTAAAAATATTACATATCCACTGATAAAGAATAAGAATGCCACTGACCTTTCCAAATATAATTCAATTACATGTTTTTTGTGGAGGGGCTGGTGGGGCAGGGTGGCTTCTTAACAGCTTTCCCAGTCTTCTGTGGCCAAATACTTCCAATCAGTAAGCTCCAAAGTAAAACCTCACCTCTGGCTATTCATACACTTTTTAGAGCCAAAGGGCTTTACAACACTTAAGAACCAGTGCCTCATTAACAAAAGTTACAGGCCTTACTACAAATCTTCTGCAGATCTTCTCTCCTCCATTAATGGGTGGGGAAGATCTTCTTTAATCATATTATTCGACTTGAGGCACTTGATTATACTAAAACAAAAAATGCGTTTTCAATACAGTATCCTAAATTTTAAAGATTCTTACTACTGGAGATGACACTCTCTTTACCAGATCCCATGAGCAAAATGCCTACAGAAATACTTCAGAGGTATGAATAAGGCAAAGATGGTAGTTGAAGTAGATAAGCCTTTTCAATACCACTTCAGTCAAAAAGCTGCATATTAAAGACATGGTCAAATGATCCAAACCAATTATGTGATGTTCACTTCTCCATTATCTCTGAGGTACTTCTTTTACAAGACATTATGATTCCCTCAGAATAAGCTCATTGTCTATCATGTGGATTTTCTTAATCAGGTCTTGGGGTATGCATGTGTGCCAAGCTCATATTACATAAGAAAAGAAATTCACTTGGCATATCATAAAAAAAAAAACAACCATTTATGAGAAAACAATATATTAACCAAGGAGTCAAAAGGATATAGGAAAAATGTCCCAAGGGAGTAAAGTAATTCCTGAAGATGGTATTCTGTCATTGTCTTTTTTGATTAACAAATTTTCTTTGACTCAGTTTTACCTTCAAGTCTTATCAGTGCACACCAAATATATAAAGGAAGAGCAAATATCATGAAAAAATAACAATATTTGATGTCTACATGGAAAACTTTTCTGTTTCTAAAATATGTCACTAACACAATAATGTGAAAAGAAATTCATGTAAAAAATATCATGTTTCATGTTTAAGCCCATTACAGTTATACCTGTCTTGAAACACATTTCCATCTCTCCTAAATGAAAATGAGTGTGATTAGCAAAATAAGAAAATCAAAACAAAATATTTTATTAACCACTTCATGGATGTGGTTCATATCAAACTCTATATTTTTGACCAAAATATTAAATATCTTTCATTTTTGAAATTTTCTCTCATGATAAGAAAATTTCATTTTGAATTTATAGGCATAAACCTAACATATGAGAGCAAGATGTTTAAAATTTGAATCTGAAAGCTAAGATGAGTTGATAGATGAAAGTGATAACCACAAACACTTTGGTCTCCTCCAGGCAAAATATTCTGAGCAGGGTTATAAAAATATTTCAACATCTTGGTCAAAAGAACTGCTAAGATTCTCATATCAAAACTGAATTGTAAAAAGACATTTAAAATAATTAATAACTGCTCAAGAGGTCAATGTAAACTTTTCAGATTGCAAAATAGACCATAATAGATTTGGAATGTGTCTTAACCAAAAGTCCTATGATACATGGGAAACTCAGTGCTCATCACTCTAATGGAGCTCTAGAAAGATTAGCACTTTTTTAATTATAAACAAAAAAGAGTACTCTTACACATCCACAAAGTACATGACAAGCGGGTCCAAAATCAATACGAACACATTTGGAATAAACAGACGACACTTCATTAAGCAATGGTAAAGACTGATTACAAGCACATGCCATTGAATTTGTGGGATATAACTGAAACTAACTTCCCTCCATATGGAGTCTATGAAACAAGTAAAATGAACATCTGCATGGTCTCATTGAACAATATGTTAACAATGAAAGGTTGAGCAAATTACTGATGTAGATTTGTGTGGTGGAAATGGAGGGTTTAATGATGTCAATTTAGGATCAGGTCTTTGCCACTAGAAAGTCATTTAGTCAAGTCCAATTCTTTGTGATCCGACGGACCACATAATGTGCCAGACCCTTTTATCCTCCAATATTTCCTGAAGTCTCTCCAAGTACAAGTTTGTTGTTCCTATGATACTACCTATTCAACTCATCCTCTGTTGCTCCCCTTTCCTTTTGCTTCAATTTTTCCCAACATCAGAGTCTTTTCCAATGAGTTATCTCTTTACATTACGTGTGCAATGTGTTTAAGCTTTGACTTCAGTATTTGACTTTTCAGTGAATAGCCTGAAATAATTTCTTTAAGTATCAACTGATTCGATCTCCCTGCTGTCCAAGGATCCCTCAAAAGTTCTCCAGAACCACAGTGAGAAAATGCTGATTCTGCAGCACTAAGCTTTTTCTTAGTTCATAGATCTTACAGGCCAGGTTCTTTTGCAGTACTAATCTTGATAGCATTAGACTTTCCTTTTGTTATAAAATGTATTCTCAGCTGAGCTTTCCTTTACTTCAGCCCACTAATTCCATAGTAATAGAGATACTTGTGGTTGTCCTTTATTCTTCTCTAGCAGTGTATTGGAACCTTTCTGATCTGAGGGACTCACCTTCTAATTTCATCTCTTTTATCACTTTACTACACTCCAAGGGTTTTTCTTGGCAATAATATTGGAGCTGTTTGCCATTTCCTTCTCCAGTGGATGTTCTTTTGATCTGTCTCTCTTGGGTAACCCTACACAGCACAGCTCATAGTTTCTTTGAGCTAAACAAGCCTCTCCACCATGACAAGATGGTAACCTTGGGTGGGTGGCAAAAATATGTGTGGGGCTATCTTTAAGATTTAGTTGCCAAAGTAGATTATATGAGTAGCCATATTTCATAATGCACAACTATCCCAGAATTCATTAGTAACTGATGTTGAACAGATACAACTGGGAGGATTGTGTAAGAAGGCATTTCTAATTGTTCACAGAGAGTTCTTAGAAAAACAACATAGAATAGAGGAATGAGGAGATGGTTCCATGTGTGGCACACTGGTGCCTAGGGGCTTCAGTTTTTTTTTTTAATTAAAAGTTATGTTGAGAACAGTTTGGAATATGATATTCCAGAGGGCAAAGAAACTAGGATTACAATCAAAAATCACCTACGCAGCAAAACTATCACTCTTCACATATAATATAATGGTATATTTACAGAACCTTAGAGAATCAATAAAAACTACTTGAAACAACTAGTAACTTTAGTAGTTGCAGGATGTAAAATAAAGTGACATAAGTCATCAGTATTTCTATGTATTACCAATAAAACCCAGTAGGAAAAGATAGTAAAAGAAATTTCATTTCAAATAACTTCAGACAATATAAAGTACTTGTGAGTTTATTTGCCAAGATAAACCCAAGAATTGTATGAACACAACTACAAAATATTTTCTGTACAAATAAAGACAGATCCAAACAACTAGAGACATATTAATTGCTCTTGATAGGCCAAACCAATAAAATAAAAATGGCATTTCAACCTCATATAATCTATTTATTCAGTGGCATACTAATCAAACTATCAAAGAATTATTTTGAGGAGATAAAAATGATAAAAACTATTTGGGAATTACACAAGACCAAGAATATCAAATGAATTAATGAACAATGTGGAGGGAAATGGTCTATCAGTATCAGATTTAAAATTATATTACAAAGCGGTAATTATGAAAACAATCTGTAACTGGTTAAGTAATAGAGTGGTGTACCACTAGAAGGGATTAGACACACAATACAGAGTAAATGACCATAGTAATCTAGTATTTGATTAAGTCAAAAAGAACTCACTATTGTACAAAAATTGCCAGGAAAATTGAAATGCAGTCTAGCTGAAATTAGGCAGAGAACAAGATCTCACAACATATAACAAGTTAAGGTAAAAATGTTACATGATTTAAACATAAAAGGTGATAAGCAAATTAGGTGAGAATGGAATTATGTATCTCAGCTATATGGATAAAAGAAGAGATTAGGATCCAACAAGTGATAGAAACACAGGAATTAAAATGGCTAATTTTAATTATGTGAAATTAAAATATTTTCTCACAAACCAAACCAAAGCAGCCAAAATTAGAAGAAAATCAGAAAACTCAGAGGGAACTATTTATAGAGAGTTTCTCTGATAAGACTCTTCTTAATTGTATATGGAACTGAGACAAATACAGGCAATTTTTAAATGAAAGCAAAGCTCTCTATAGTTATAAGAGAATATGCTCTAAATCAATTAGAGAAATGAAAATTAACATAACCCTCAGGTGCCACCTCAGACCTATCAGATTGATTAACATGATAGAAAAGGAAAATAACAAATGCTGATGGAAATGTTGAAAAAATACATTTATTAATGCACTGTTGGTAGAGCTATGAATTGTTCTAACCATTTTAGATGTGTTCCTAAAGGGCTATAGAATTGTTCATTCCCCTTTACTCTCCAATACCACCTCACTAAGTCTCCACTCAACAGAGATCAAATGAAAATTAATAAAGAAGACCTACAAATACAAAGATACCTATAGCAGCTCTTTTTGTAGTGACAAAGATTTGGAAAATGAGG
The DNA here is from genome assembly GCA_023548195.1 of Bettongia penicillata ogilbyi. NCBI lineage: Eukaryota > Metazoa > Chordata > Mammalia > Diprotodontia > Potoroidae > Bettongia > Bettongia penicillata. The sequence goes on along the minus strand of JAJHZJ010000049.1, from coordinate 7,910,261 downwards.
AGGTGTCCATCATTTGGGGAATGCCTAATCAAGTTGTAGTTATATGACTTCGATGAAATATTATTTTGCTCTAAGAAATGATAATCATGATGGCTTCATAAAAAACTGGGAATATTTATATAAACTTATGCTTAGTGAAGTGAGAAAAACCGAGAAAGAATTGTACACAATAGGAATAATCTTGGATGATCAACTGTGAAAGATTTAGTTATTCTAATCGATACAAGGATCCAAAACAATTCCAAAGGACTTATGATGAAAAATGTTATTCACTCCTAGAGAGAGAAATAGTGAACTCTGAGTGCAGACTGAAATATACTTTTTTCATTTGATTTTTTTCTGGCTTTTTTGTAACATAGATACTATGTAAATATGTTTTGCATGATTTTATGCATATATCTCTTCCCTTCTCACTGTGCGAGGAAGGGGCTGGATATATTAAGAGAATTTAGAGCTTAAAAAATTAAAAATGAAAGTTAAAATAAAGCATAGGAAAAGAGTATATAAGGAATGGTTCTTCTCCTCCAATCCCTTTGTGTGCAATGCGAGAGGAGCTAATACTGAGCAGTCACCTCTTTTTGAAAAATAGTAAAATCAGTGTTACTCCCTATGAAAATTTTTAAATACTTCCCAAGGTGATAAGAAGAAAAAATAAATGAAAACAAAAACATCTGTAAGCTGAAGTCAGCATTCCCTATTTAAATAACTACTGTTAGTTAATGATTCAGGAACCCAGCCTGAACGGGGAAAAAAAAAATGAGTTTGTGACATTGCCCCTCCTTGGTTCCTGTATCACCTTTCCCACTCATTGCTAAATATCATATAGATATCCCTTGTCATGCAAGAAGAATTACCCTCATAAGATCCCCCTATGTACCATAAATACACCCCAGTAACAAGGACAAAGTATATCAAAAAAGAGAATGTAGGAGACTGTGCAGTACATCATTGCTAGTGGTCAAAGTTAATACCTACTGTATATTTATCAAGATGTGCCCTAATTTCTAGAAATATTCATAAGAATTTATACCAAAAGTACTGAACACATAGTAGTGCACAGAACTCAACCAATAAAATGTACAAGAAATACATAATTATCAGACCAAATAGCACTCACAATTGCCCAAATAGACCATGCAATTAAAAAAAAAAACACCTTAGGAGCAATGTTTTAAAAAGATGTAACTATCCCAAATACTCATAATCTATAAGCTAAATGGAAAAAAAAATAAAAACTTTCAAAGTACTAAGACCTGGCTGAAGAAATCAAAGTTTTATGGGAACTGGATGATGCTTATATTCCTATTGTCCTGTCTGCTATTATCATTGTACTGAGGATGGTTCATAAAAGCATACAGAAGATAACTTAACATTCTAATATTTAATTAACTACAAAATCTTCTATGTAAAACATTAGCTATAAAAGAAAAATCACAAAAGAGAAACTTGTTTCAAGGGAAGTTACCATTCTGAATTCCATCAACAGAGATAAAAATGATAACAAACACAACAATAACATTTTTACAAGTCTCCCTGTGGTTAGATTGTTCATAGAGAAAGTGCTGCTTTTGGTTAAGCTTAATCCTTTTACCTTGAGGATTCTGAGCAGTTAATATTCTTGCATAAAGCATAATTTTGCTCAAGGAAAAACGAGGAACTGTCTATGAGTCTATAAACCGCTCTTTACCACATCAGTTTTACATCACAGAGTTTTAAGGGGTGTTCAAGTACGACTAGCATCTCTAGTGTGAAGTCTTTCCAAGCCCTTATCAGGGCTACTCATGTACCTTTGGAATCTACCTGGCACTCAATCACCTGCTGTGACTCCAAGAAGAAGCACATACAGTGGTCATAGCCTGATAAACTGTCTTGGCAGGTGGTCTAAACCAGGTTGAGAGTAATTCATGGGCCCTGTCAGTGAGTTGGAAGCAGAGCTGTCTGCCCCAAGCATGTGAAGACTTTTCCCAGTGGAATGAGTGGATGAGAACATTTTTTTCCAGTAGCAATGAAGGTGGCTGAAGCAGGTATTGTGAAGTATTCCAAGGTGATCTACTGTGTCCTGGGTCATTGCAAGTCATTTTGACTTTGATCTTGCCATTGAATTTCAGTGACACTGGAAGAGAGAAATTGATGGCTATGTGCAACTCTGCCTCACTTATATCCAACTCACACACATAAGCTGTCACCCTATGATGTCATTGGTCCTCTTCAAAAATGATGGACAAACAACCCCAACAATTGTATCACAGTACAAGAGGAATGCTTCATATAATATGTATTTCACAATATTTTGTATTACATGAAATATACCATGGAAAAAGAACTAAATCATATCTAACCTATATCATACCTAACCATATATCCAGCAAACTTTCAAACTGTGTGTCAATTTTGTAAGGTACTATAGTGGGTGAGGCACTGGACATGCTCTCAGGAAGACATGTTGAAACCGACCTTAGACATTTGCTAGTTGCCAGACTTTGGACAACTTACATGACCTCTCTATGATTCAGGTTTCTCATCCTCAAAATAAAAATTATGCCTATAGTACAGATAGTTACTATATAGTAGATATTATACTTTTAGTAACTAGCTTATGATGCATTAGAAATCAGAGAAAAAAAGGATGAAAAAACTCTTTGAAAATTTTAAAGAACTATATAGTATGTTAATTATTGTTATTTATTTCATAAAGTAATACACATTATTAACAAAATAATTGCTTTTCCTAGTGAGTCTTAACAGAATGTCTACTTATTCTTAACATATTATTTCTTATTGAGATTCAGAGTTCAGATCTGGGAACATTAGATGGATGCAAAAAAAGATGCTTAGCAAATTTAGTGTATTAGGAGAAGGATTTGCCCAGATATTGGACAGAGTTATAGACTTTGCATAGTTTTTCCATTTTGTTAAGACAAAATATAAAAATTCTTTTTTTGTGATACACAGAATATATAACTTATTTATTTTAAGTTCTTAACATTTACTTCCACAAGAATGTGAATTCAAAATTTTCTTCCCATCTCTCCCCACCTCCCACCCCAGGACAGCATGGATCCCATCCACACCTTCCTCTAATCTGTCCTCCCTTTTATTACCCATCCTTCTTCCATCCCCCTTCCCCTCTATTTTCCTGTAGGGCAGAATAGATTTCTATACTCCATTGCCTGTACAGCTTAATTTCCAGTTGCATATTAAAACAAATTTTAACATTCATTCTTAAACCTCTTAAAGCTTCCATAATCTCTCCATCCCTCCCCACCCATCCACACTGAGAAAACAAGAAATCCAATATAGGTCATATATGTGCAACAATGCAAAGCATTTCCATAATAGTTATGTTATAAAATACTAACCACATTTCCCTGTGCCCTATCCTTCCCTCAATTTATTCCATTTTCTCCCTTGACCTGTCCCTCCATAGGAGTGTTTGCTTCTGATTATCCCTTTCCCCAATTTGCTGTCCCTTCTGTGATCTTCCCTCTTCTATCCGCTTACCCCTTGTCTTCCTTCAGGGTAAAATAGAATTACATATCTAACTGAGTGTGTGTTATTCCCTCCTTAAACCAAATTCCATGAGAGTAAGGCTCAATTATTTTCTTTCATTTCCCCCCTATGCCCCTAGATTGTAAAATTTCTTTCTTCCCTTTTCTATGTAAGATTCTAGGGGATAGCTAGGAGGTTCAGTGGATAGAGCACCAGTGCAGGAGTCACAAGAACCAGAGTTCTATTCTCATCTTAGACACTTGACACTCACTAGCTGTGTGACCTTGGGCAAGTCACTTATCCCAAGTTGCCTCATCCTGGGTCATCTCCAGTCATCCTGATGAACATGTGGTCACTGGATTCAGATGGCTGTGGAGGAGAAGTGAGGTTGGTGATCTGCACAGCCCTCTCTCACTCAAAACAAAAGTCAACTGCAAGTCATGTCATTATTTCTCTGATAGCATGATCTTCTTCCACAACAAAGGACAAACACATATGTAGGATGATTTGCTACATTCTACCTTTCCATTTCTCTTACTCTCAGCATATTCCATTCAACAGTCAATGTTATTTTTTCTAGGTATTCTCTCTTCATATTCAGCTCTTCTTGTGTCCTCTGTCTCTCTTGGTCTCTCTCTATCTCTCTGTCTTTCTCTCTTTCTCTCTGTCTCTCTCTCTCACTATATATCTATATATCTATACACACATACATACACACATATACCCATGTACATATATATATAGCTACACATATATAATATACACATACATATATACCCATACCCTCCTACTATATATATATATATATATATATATATATATATATATATATATATATATGTAAACATCTTTCCATGTAGGAATGTAAACAGTTCAACTTTAATGAGTTCCTTCAGGCTTCTTTTTCCTGTTTACCTTTTCATGTTTTTCTTGATTCTGGTATTTGAAAATCATATGTTCTATTCAGCTCTGATCTTTTCAACAAGAATGCTTGGAAGTCCTCTATTTCACTGAAATTCCATTTTTTCCCCTGAAGTATTATATTCAGTTTTGCTGGATTGGTGATTCTTGGTTTTAATTCTATCTCCTTTGACCTCAGGAATATCATATTTCAAGCCCTTCAATTCTTTAGTGCAGAAGGGACTAAATACTGTGTTATCCTGATTGTATTTCCACAATACTTGAATTGTTTCTTTCTGAACTACTTGTAATATTTTCTCCTTGACCTGAAATTTGGCTGTAATATTCCTGGGAGTTTTCCTTTTGGGATCTCTTTTAGGAAGTGGTCAGTGAATTCTTTCCATTTCTATTTTACCCTCCGGTTCTAGAATAACAGGGCAGTTTTCCTTGATAATTTCTTGTAAGATGATGCCTAAGCTGTTTTTTCTGAACATAGTTTTCAGGTAGATCAACAATTTTTAAATTATCTCTCCTGGATCTATTTTGCAGGTCATTTTTTTTTCCAATCAGATATTTCACATTGTCTTCTGTTTTTTCATTCTTTTCGTTTTGTTTTATAATTTCTTGATTTCTTATAAAGTCATTAGCTTCCATCTGCTGCATTCTAATTTTTAAGGAACTATTTTCTTCAGTTATCTTTTGAACCTCCTTTTCCATTTGGCCCTTTCTGCTTTTTAAAGCATTCTTCTCTTCATTGGATTTTTGGGCCTCTTTTGCCGTTTGAGTTAGTATATTTTTAAAGGGTTACTTTCTTCAGAAATTTTTGGGTTCTCCTTTAGCAAGGTGTTGACTCACTTTTCATGACTTTCTCACATTGCTCTCATTTCTCTTCCCAACTTTTCCTCCACCTCTATTTCTTGATTTTCAAAATCCTTTTTGAGCTCTTCCATGGCCTGAGACCATTATATATTTTTTGGAGGTTTTGGATACAGAAGCTTTGACTTTTGTATCTTTCTTTGATGGTATGCTTTGTTCTTCCTCATCTGAAAGGATGGAAGGAATTACCTTTTCACCAAGAAAGTAATCTTCTGTAGTCTTGTTTTTCTTCCCTTTTGGGGACATTGTCCCAGTCAGTTACTTGACTTTTGAGTCCTTTGTTAAGTACAGGGTATACTCTAGGGACCTGTAAGTTCTCAGTTCCTCCAAGGTGACATAAACCAAGGAGAGGAGTTTACTCCCCTCCTGGCCTGTGCTCTGGTCTGTGAGCAACCACAAGCACTCTTTTGTGCCCTAGAATTGAGAGTAGGATTCCTTTTCCAGAGCCTCCACTAGCTCCATCACACTAGTGCTCCTCCTCACCCCTGGACTACCACTCAGGACTGAGACCCAGATCAGCAGCTTGATTTCCCTAGGGTCTTTAGGCCCACACTCCAAAAATGGACACAGCTGCTGCAGTGGCTGGTGCTGCCCTAGGGCCAGGGCTGGGGTGAGACCATGTTCTCTTCTCACTGAGGTAGAAAGAGTTTTCTCACTGACCTTTGATGCTGTCTTTGGCATAGCAGGTTGAGAAATCTGGGATCCACATCTATTGCCCCTGATTATGTGCCCTGAAACTTGCTTCAGTCCTGTCCATGCTGTGCTATGCAGCCAAAGCTGGGAGCTGCTCACCTATGAGCCCCATGTGATAGACCTTTCCTGTTGACCTTCCAGGCTTTCTTGGACTGGAAATCTCTTTCACTTTGTCATTTTGTGGCTTCTTCTGCTCCAGAATTTGCTAAGATTAATTTTTTGCAGGTATTTTATAGGCTGTGGGGGTAGAACGAGAGCACATCCATCCTTCTACTCTTTCACCCTGGCTCTGTCCCAAATTATGAAAATTCTGTCAGTTGACATTCCAATTCATTGCATGATTTATTACAGATAATAAATTATAAATCAAATTCTAGTAAAGAAGGAGTCTTATTTTCTTAGTATTTAGGGCAAGAAGAAAAGTAGTTCCTGGAACACACACACAAACACATGTGTATAATGTTATACCATATAAATAACATAGCCACCCTTTGATGAAACTTACTATTCTCAGTTCATGAAATCTTGATATTCAATGATCATATATTTCAAGCAAATTTCAATATATGACTTCCAAGGCAATTACTAGTCTGAAAATAGCTCATTTCCTGTTCTCTCCTGGATATGAAAAATTGTTCTTAATTACACAAACATTTTTAACAGTTATCTTTAAGTATGATCTGTAGGATAAAATAGTTCACTTTTTATGTGATAAATATTCATGCAAAAAGCAGAAAATAAACTGACCTCAATGTCAGGAAGACACAGCTTCAGTTCCTTCATCTGTCACTCACTGGCTGTTTTACCCTTTAATATCTTTGTGCTCTTGGCAATTCCTTAAGGTTATGATTTACAGAGAAAATTCCAAATTATACATGAAGAGTTTCATCAATTGGGAATAGTCTACAGCAATAAAATCACAGGCCTAGTCCTACTCTTATCCGTATGAAAGCAAACATATGTGAATTTTACAAAATAATTCATCGTCCTATAAAATATATAGTTAAGAATCAGTGAACATATGAGAACTTGTAATACTTATATGATAATACTGTTACTGACTTTGCTATGTAGCAAACCAATTAGAAATGATAGATGATATTATGTTTAAAATTAAATGGTATTTAAGTAGAATATTTAAATTGAATATCTTATAAGTAGTGTGACCATGGATAAAAAACTGGCCTGAGTCCTGGAATCCTGAGATTAAGAATTCTTCTGCCATATACTGGCCATTTGACTCTGAGCAAGTCCCTTAACCTCTCAGTGTTGAAGATGCCTCTTTAAGATAATAAGTTACGGAGAAAGTGCACACTTGCATTTGTAGAGGATGTTTCCTCATTCATGATTTCCTATTCCAATGAAATCATAGATCTATAGTATCAGTCCAATCTCCATTCAAACTAAAACACAAGAAATTGAAAACAAAAATAGATCTCAATATTCTGAAGAATTGTTAAATTTATACCATTTTGTGGGTTGGATTTTGCCTTTCATCAACTATTTTAAAGAGCATTTTTAAGCTGAAATGCATACTATAATGTAAATATCTGTATTATCTTAAGACATACTGAATTCTATACTTAAAACACACATTTTGAAAGCAACTCATTTGGCAGTGACCTAGTCAAATTCATGTTTATAAGAGAGACAAGAATTAGTCACACTTTTTTCTTGTTTGAACAAATATAATAAACAGTATTCCATTGTTTTTTTTCTAATCAAATGTAAAAATACATAAGAACTTATTTTGTATCTATAAGGGATGGGGGATTTTTGAACTACTATAATAGCAGTATGATTCATGGGATTTGGAGCTTTAAGGAACTACTTCTGGATTTTATAAATATAAAATATTGTATGTATCTATCTATAGATAGATACATACACATATTTATGCATGTATACGTGTATACACACATATAAATATATTCATACATATATACATATATATATATATATCCTTTCTGACAAGTAATTATGAGTCAACTAATTGAGAATGGAAAGTAACACATCTTGAAAGAATAGTAACAGACTCTTTTTAGACAATTAAAGTTAACTACATTGGAGAAAGGGATTTTTTATGGTCTGAGGACTTTGCTAATAAAATTACATGGTGTACACCTTACAAATATCATTATTTCCCTTTTAACAAAGAAACTGGAGTGTGGAGACATTGAGTCATTTGTCCAGGGTTATACAATTAGTGTCAAAGTCAAGATATAAAACCATGTTTCTCCTTTTTACGATAATATACAAACTCTTGATGTAAAGGGTTCTCCAAAATGTCAAATAGTTATTTACCTACATATAAGAGTCTTTCTTTTTAATTAATCCATAATTGTACTTCACTAATTCATCTTTTTCCACTGAATTCACTTTTTCTGCACTTTATTATACTTGAGATAGTTAATTAGTAAGGTAGTTATTACTATTTGAACATTATGGCAAACCTCAATCATTTTTCAAATTTGAATTATTTTGCTGAGAGATTGATTTGGGCAAAAAGTTGATTGTTCTAATTTTATTGTAGGTACATATACTTGGTACATAGCAATAATGGTGAAATATATATTTATATGTTTGTGTGTATTTTCCAAAAACATATATACACATAAAATGGTATCTTGTATGTTTGTATATAAAAAAGCACGTACCCCTGATATCCAAACTCTCCTTAAATCCATTGATATATAACAACTATAAATTTCCAAACATTTTGAATGTAAAAAATGTAAAAAAGCAACTGAGGTACCTAAAATTTGACTATACATACAGATACACAAAGAAATGCAGATATGCACTAGAAGATAATTCTTTAAAGTAACAATTTAAAATAAATTAAACTTCTAAAATATATATCTTAACTCACCTATCACTTTCAGTATGTATACTCTTAAATTCTCATCTTCAATTAAGTATTAAATCATCCTTCAAACTTTTTATATTTAGTTTTAGGTTTTAAAGTTCTAGTTAACTAATTCTCAGCTGCCCATTTATTAAATTCTTTTAGAGATTTTTTACCTGCATCAGTGAAAAATCTATCCTTTTCTCTCAGCCCAAGTTGCTAGAAATGTACAATCTCAGGTTCCTAGTCAATAATTCTCTCAGGAAAGAAGAGAAATACAAAAAGAAACAATACAAATTGATATGACATTCCAATTATGAGAGTTAAAATCAAAGAAGCAGTCTCATACCTATTTTCTTTTAATTTAGAAAATATAATAACAAACTTTCCCCCTCAATTCCCTAAGTGAAACTTACAGTACATCAAGTCCAACTCCATCATTTTACAAATGAAGAAACTGAAACACAGAAAAGTGAAATAAATTTACCAAAAATAAACTGTTATTAAGTGGAAGAGTCACTATTTGAACTCTGTTATTCTGGTGAAAAAAATCATTCACCTAATTCATATCTCTGTTTATAGTTACAGGCTCTCTTTCATAATACTGGTATTTGGTTAAGTTGAAAATGTGGCTACCAAGAATATTTCCATGTGGTCTTTTTATAAAAGTCTTTTAGGAAAGTGTGCTGCAAATCAGTAATAGAGAAATAAGTACAAATTTAAAGAACTCTGAAATTTCCCCTTCATCATATAAATTGATAAAGATGACAAATGTTTAGAATCAACAATCCTAGAGATATTGTGGGAAAATAAACACTGATGAACTCTTAATGGAGTTGTAAAGCAGTACTATCATTCTGGATTTCAATCCAGAATTATGCAAGAAGAAATCATCACTACTCTGTATTCCCTTTATGGTGTGAAACCATGAGCAATTACTGGGCATATAAGCTAAATGAATAAGATACTGAAAATAAATATGTGTTATATTAAAAAATAATCCTAGTAGCATGCTATGTGCTAGAAAAGAACTGGAAAAAAAGTGATCATCCATTGAGTATAGACTAGAATTATAGGGGGTGATTATAGCAGAATATTTTTTAAATGAATACAAGGAAACCAAATAAGTGTGTAAAGATTTGAGTAAACTGAAATAAGAATAAAAAATAGAACCAGAAGAAACAAATATACAAAAACTATGGTAATATAAAATTTCATATGACTAAAAATAAGTCATATTCTACATAACTAAAAAACCAATCAAGATTCCACAGAAATCGTAAAGAAGTATCATACTGGTTCCGTCATGGTAATGAAGTAGGTGACTTCTAAGATAGAAAATAACATACATTATTGCTTATAGAGTGCTAGCATAGTTATTGGCACATAAATGTTTCTTTTTCCTCTTAATCATTACTACATATTATGGTGGGGCCTATATTTACCTTTATATGAAACACACATATACATATATATCTACATATAAATAGTTTTTTTGTAGAATGGAGGTTTGGAAAATAATTATATTTTAAAGCATTAGACATTTGCTAAATTGTATTTTTTTAAACAAGAAACTTACTTTGCAAGAACATTTAAAATGACAGCTTCACTTAAGATTTTTTAAAAAGAAAATTAAGTGTTAAATCAAATGAACTGATTTATAAACATGATTTCCATTTCAAAGCTTACTTAATCAAGACAAATGGGATGTTTGGGGGCATTTGCCTAAATTTTAGTTAGAATATCCCATAAAACATCTTTTCTTTCCCTCTTAAACATAGACCCGTAAGATGGATGGATCTTAGGTATAATTCACTATAAGAGTTTTTGCTCATTTCTGTCCAAGATTTATCCTCTGACTTTGGAAAGTTCATCTAACACTTTCTTTTATATCCACATTCCTGAGCACATTTTATTAGGGGATCAATTTATTTTGCAAATATCTATCTATGACAATGACAACTATACTTCTAAATATTTTCTTTATTTCTTTTTATTTGTAACACAAACTTTAAAATATTTGCAAACTGTAATATCTTAAGTTACTATTTCAATTGCTGAGGGAAATATTGCTAGCTCATATTTTAGGTGATTTTGCATCTATCACCTATATGTATAAAAATGTCTGTTGCTCAGATGATGCTATGCATTTGGATGGCCAGTTTCTCCTTTGTGTGTGTGTGTGTGTGTGTGTGTGTGTGTGTATGTGTGTGTGTGTGTGTGAAAGAGAAAGAGAGAGAGAGAAGGAAGGAAGGAGGAAAAAGGAAAGAAAGAGAGAAAGAAAAAAAAGCAAGCAAGAAAGAAAAAGAAACAATACTTTCAATGGACAGTGAGTTGGGCACATAATTATAAACCAAGAAGAGAATTATCTTGATTGTATTTGGAAAATTGCACAATTGTTTTAACTATCTCAAATTGCTCTCCACCACAAAGGTCCACTTTCAATACCATGGGCTATATGGTTGCTATACAGTTATGAATGTACGAATGCCATGATCAGTAAGAATACAAATTGCAGATGACTCAAAAGAGAAAGAAGAAATGCATGGAGGTTATAAGCAGGAGGCAAGTTTATGATGATGACTGATACATTTCATGAATGATCATAGGTTTCTAAAGATTCAGAGAGATGTGGACAAGGTGATGGTTTTCCATAGCCACATCAATCCCTGAAGTCACCTATGTGAGGAATGGGAAAGGTTGGCAGTGTGATCTTTATTGGGGGAGGCAATATTCATGCTAAGAAAAGCATAGACTCTTTGTTATTATTTACAGTCACCTTTAGTTACCCCACAGAGTCTTAGAATTGAAATTTGGGGAGGAGCCAAGATGGCAGAGTAGAAAGACTCACATATGCTAGCTCCAAACCCACAACCCATAAATTTCCTGTACAAAGAACTCCCCGAAAATTCTGGAGCAGTGGAAGTTATGCAGCAATGCAGTGGAGGAGATTTCCATTCCAGAAAGCCCTGAAAAACCAACCCCAAAGGTCCATCGTGCACCAGACATGGAGCGGAGCCCAGCCCTGCCCTGCCCTGGCTGCATGGCCCCAAGAGGAGCAGATCCCAGCAGACTTCAGGGACAGAACCTCTGGTGGCTGCGAGGGTCTCTCTACCCACAGGCACTACAGGTCAGTGAGAGAGATTTCTAGGCTGGCCAAGAGGGGAGCGGGGTGTCTCCATAACTCAGGCCTCTTGGGAGGCAGCAGCAGAAGCAATGGCAGCCAGGAGCTCCCGGTGCAGGTGGGACCTCAGGTCCATTACTGAAGGTCTCTGCATAAACCCCCTGAGGGAAGTGAGTCTGGGAGGTGGCCCTGCCCCCACCTGAGAACCTGATTTAATCTTACTCTGAATAGTGGCCCCACACACCTCTGAAAGCCCTGAGGTTGGGGAGCAACATTTGAATCTCACACACCAAGCACTAGGTGGGAGGATCTAGGCAGGAGTGGAGAGGAATCTCAAAAGTCAAGTAACTGACTGGGAAAATGCCCAGAAAAGGGGAAAAAAAAAGACCATAGAAGGTTACTTTCTTGGTCAACAGATGTTTCCTCCTTTCCTTTCTGATGAGGAAGAACAATGCTTACCATCAGGGAAAGACATAGAAGTCAAGGCCTCTGTACCCGAAACACCCGAAATATATACCCAATGGGCTCAGGCCATAGAAGAGCTCAGAAAGATTTTGAAAATCAAGTTAGACAGGTGGAGGAAAAACTAGGAAGAGAAATGAGAGAGATGCAAGAAAAGCATGAAAAAACGGGTCAATACCTTGATACAGGAGACTCAAAAAAATGCTGAAGAAAACAACACCTTGAAAAATAGGCTAACTCAATTGACAAAAGTGGTTCAAAAAGCCAATGAGGAGAAGAATGCTTTCAAAAACAGAATTAGCCAAATGGAAAAAGAGGTTCAAAAGCTCACTGAAGAAAATAGTTCTCTCAAAATTAGAATGGAACAGAGGGAGGCTAATGACTTTCAGAGAAAGCAAGAAATCACTAAACCAAAAGAATGAAAAAAATGGAAGATAATGTGAAATATCTCATTGGAAAAACAACTGACCTGGAAAATAGATCCAGGAGAGACAATTTAAAAATTATGGGAATACATGAAAACCATGATCAAAAAAAGAGCCTAGACATCATCTTTCATGAAATTATCAAGGAAAACTGCCCTGATATTCTAGAACTGGAGGGCAAAATAAGTATTGAAGGAATCCATCGATCACCACCTGAAACAGATCCAAAAAGAGAAACTCCTAGGAACACTGTGGCCAAATTCCAGAATTCCCAGGTCAAGGAGAAAATATTGCAAGCAGTTAGAAAGAAACAGTTCCAGTATTGTGGAAATACAATCAGGATAACTCAAGATCGAGCAGCTTCTACATTAAGGGATCGAAGGGCATGGAATAGGATATTCCAGAAGTCAAAGGAACTAGGACTCAAACCAAGAATCACCTACCCAGCAAAACTGAATTTAAGACTTCAGGGGAAAATCTGGTCTTTCAAGCATTCTTGATGAAAAGACCAGAGCTGAAAAGAAAATTTGACCTTCAAACACAAGAATGAGAAGAAGCATGAAAAAGTGAACAGCAAAGAGAAGTCATAAGGGACTTACCAAAGGTGAACTGTTTACATTCCTACATGGAAAGACAATATTTGTAACTCTTAAAACTTTTCAATATCTGGGTAGTTGGTGGGACTACACACACACATACACACACGCACATGCACACATGTACACATGTGCATGCACACACTTATACACACATGCACTGTGCACACACATACACACATGCATGCACACAGAGACAGAGAGCACAGAGTGAATTGAACAGGATGGGATCATATCTTAAAAGAAATTAAGGTAAACGGTGAGAGGGAAATGTAGTGGGAGGAGAGAGGGTGAAATGGAATGGGGTAAATTATCTCTCATTCAAGAGGCAAGCAGGAGACTTTTTAGTGGAGAGAAAAAGAGGAAAACTGAGAAAAAAACATGAAGTTTACTCTCATCACATTCGACTAAAGGAAGGAATAAAATGCACACTCATTTTGGTATGAAAACCTATCTTACAATACAGGAAAGTGGGGGAGAAGGAGATAAGCAGGGTGGGGCGGATGATGAAAGGGAGGGCAATGGGAGGAGGGAGCAATTTGAAGTCAACACTCTTGGGGAGGGACAGGATCAAAAGACAGAATAGAAACAATGAGAGGCAGGATAGGATGGAGGGTAATTCAGTTAGTCTTACACAACACGGCTATCATGGAAGTGATTTGCAAAACTACACAGATAGGGCCTATATTGAATTGCCTGCCTTCCCAAAGGGAATGGGTGGGGAGGGAAGGATGGGGAGAATTTGGAACTCAAAGTTTTACGAACAACTGTTGAGTATTGTTCTTGCTACTAGGAAATAAGAAATACAATTAATGGGGAATAGAAAGTCTTCTGGCCCTACAGGACAAAAGAGAAGATGGGGACAAGAGAAGGGAAGGATGATAGAAGAGAGGGCAGATTGGTGATAGGGAAAATGAGATTGCTCGGTGTATTGGGGTGGGGGAAGGGGATAAATGGGGAGAAAATTTGGAACCCAAAATTTTGTGAAAATGAATGTAAAAAGTTAAATAAATAAATTTATATCAAGAAAAAAAGAATTGAAATTTGGAAAGGATCTTAGTAACATTTTGTTTCAACCCATACTTTCATCCCCGCTATAACTAACCTGAGAATGGTCATAAATTTTCTCCTCGAAGACTTCCATTTCTGAGAAATAAAATACCTCCTGGAAAATCCCATTCCACTGGAGGATCTAGGCTGATCCCAGGCAGTGATATTGACTCCCTACTTATCCTCCTACACTGCCCCTCTGGAATTCAAATCCTTTAACGAAAAAAAAAAAAAGAAATGATGGCCACTCCATATATTTTTCTTGATACCCTCTTCATTTCTTTAAATGTATTAATTATGCTAAAATAGTACTTGTACTTCTCAGAAACTGTTCTCCGTGTACTGTAACAATAAATGTTTGTAAAATCAAGGACCCTGGCCTACACAGGAGGGGCCTGTTGTACAGGTTCTTCAATCCACTTTTCTAAAAGGAAAGCAAATTTTGAGGGATCAATAACTACTTTAATCAAACACATATACCAATTGAGAAAATACAAGCAGAGAAATAAAGGCCAATAGACAGGGTTTCCGATCTTACCAAAAACAATACATACATCACAGATCAACAGACAAATCCAGCTATCTGACCATTATATACATACATACATACATACATACATAAATAGTTACCAGAGAGAGAAGCACCAAACTCTGGGTAGTCAAAGCCGGGGGTGGGGGGGTGGGGTGGGGGGGGTACTTAGTGGCTACTCAGAGTCTCATCTGGCCAAACAAACGCTTCCAATGAGTAAGCCTCAAAGTAAAATCTCATCTCAGAGTATTTAGTTGCTTCTCAGAGCTGAAGGGTATGACCCTCTGAATCAGTGCCTTAATAGAAATTAAGAAAAGATTGAGGCTTATTAATGGGCAAGGAAGGTCTTCAACTCTTCCCCACCCCCCACCATTAACCTTACATTAACATTACAATCCTCATGGTTATGCAGTATCACTTCTCAGCATCTCATGGCTGTTTTTTCAAACAACAATAATTTTTTTAAATAACATTTTAAAAATTTGTTTCTTTTACTCTACATCATTTGTTCATTGTATTAGTGGCTTTGGTGGATATTGCTTACACATTTTTTCTTTCCTTTCAGTATGTGCTGGTTTTTCATTGAGAATTTCCTTATAATTGGCTCTTTTCATCCTCTTTTTTATAATTGCTTTTGTTCTTTTTTAAAGATTATTATTCCAATTTCAAGATGAAGGAGGGAGCTGGGTTTAGATATCTTTTCATTTAGGCAGCTGTACCTACAATATCCTCAAGCAGAGCTAAAAAGCTGTTTCTAAGTCAATTCATTTTACATAAGACATGCCTGAGGTTTTGTTTTTTTCTCTAATATATCTTGTGAATCTGCTATTCATAAGTCCACCTGCAGGATAGCAGCATGCCTGGGTACAAAATATAATCATGTTGCCCATGGTTATCAAACCATTAAAGTTGCTTAGCAACCACAAAGATTGTTCCACTGAAGGTCTCACATAAAAATGAATATTGAATCAGTTGCCATGAATTTCTCAAACAGGGAAGAGAGAGGAATAACAAGTAAAGAATCTTCCCAGAAGTGGCACAATTCTTATACATTTATCTACCTTTAAAAATTTTGATAGTGGCAACCTCCTATGTTTACAGTTAGATTTCTTTTTGCAAAACATCATGCTTTAACACTCTCCATTCCTTCTTTTTGAGACCTGAACTTATTACTTATTACTCATGGAGTCAATCTATATTTTTTATTGCACACCCACTGTATTGTAAACACCATAAATAATATCTCAAGGAAAGAGAACTAGAAGATACTTCCTCTCCCAGTTCTATACTAGGAAAAAAATGTCAGTTAGAAATTTGCCTTCATAACGCCTTCATTCATAGTCGATCCATGACTCTTTCATATCCCTAATAGTTTTCTTCTACTCTTGTCTTCTTCACTACAGCATTCTACCCAGGCTTCTTTTCTTAATCCTTCCCTCACCCATGAAACAACTTATCTGTCTTGTGTGCAGATTTGGCCTCAGAACTGTTGTGTTCTAATCATCTTCTAACTAAATTAATGTTCACTTCTTGCTCAGGATCTTTACTTAGTATTCTCCACATCAGTATCTTCTTTATTATTTCCTTATCTCCTTTCCACAACCTGTTCCTATACCAAACTATAATGTAGAAGACTGGAAACTATATTTGAATACATTCTACAGAATTGACTTTTTCTCAAATATTCCCTTAAAAAATGTGGTAACTGGTTCTCACCAGACTCTGACTCCAGATGACTTCTAGAGTCCACCATCGTATGTATTTTTATTTTTTTTTGATGTACTGGTAGCAATTTCCCAAGGTTGGAAATGAAGTATTTCCAATAATTTCCATTAATTCATCAAATCAACTTGAAATAGATGGTTCTATCTTTTGATTCCCCTGAGAGGAACTAGTTAAGGACTGCTAGAGAGTCCCAAAGAAAATTTATCCTGGCTATGCAATGCCTCAACCTACAATATCAGAAACTTCTTTTACTATCATTTTCTATGTATTATGTGACACAATTTATGAAATTTCATTTTCCTTAGAATTCTGTATGAAGTAAATTAAAATTTTGAAAACAATAATAATCTGAAAATACCTCAAAATCATTTTTTTGGGTCCTAACCTATGGTTTCATCTGTGTAGGGAAACTCCCAAGTGTAGAAGCTGCCCTCCATGCAATAAAAGGTAAGATAAAAGGTGACAGCTTGAAATTCTAGGTTACATGTCGTCAAAATTCATTAATAAGCTTCACTGGGATTAATTGTAGTTAAACTGAGCTAATGAACTTCCTTGGGTATGTTTGAGAACATTATGAAATGATTAATTATGAACATTGTATGAATTGATGTGCTTCTGTGTGAGAAGGGACTGACTGCTGAAAAAACATTGAAAGATAATTTTACTTACTTGGCATTTAGATAAATTAAAAAATTCCTTATTTCAGAGATTATATCTGGTTAAACATTACATATAAAATTATATACTAATGTATAACATTTTTCATGTATTTGCTGTAGTAAATATTAACTCTCTAGTATAACAGTGCCCGTGCCTAGATGCAATGGATGAAAGAAAAATAAAAAACACAGCTCCCCTACCATGTAATAGGGAGGATGGTGTGGTGATGTGATATCATGTGGTAATAGACATCCACAAATGTCACATAATATATTTCATCTCTTTCATAAGGAGTTTCAGCATTTTACTCCTTGTTAGATTTGGCTAGCTCAATCCAATCTGGCAGGCCAAGGACTCCCAAAATAGACCATCACTATGTGGTTATGGTTTTGTACATTCAGGGTCTTAGATAAAGTGAGTTGAAAGGAAATATCTTCACTGTACTTAGACACTCAAATTCGAGTCCGAAGGCTTTGAGATCATAACTTCTGTTTTAAAGTATCAACCAGCCTTCTGGAGATCTAGCACATTGAACCTAAAGGATCCAAGGAAAGCAAACACTAGCAAGATAAAAAATCAGCCACGCCAAAAGCCAAATATTTAGGACAAGAACACTCTTAAACATCCCATGCAAAATTTAAAGAAGGGAGAGAGCCTATATCTGGCACAAAACTCCATTTTGGGAATTGGACCTAAACTCAGGTCCTCTACAATTCGGTGGTGTATATAAAGGTGTCCTAACTCTCATGAAGCTATCAGAAAATCTGGAAAGACTTAGATGAAATGATACAAAGTGAAATGAGCAGAATCAGTAGAACATCGTAGACAATAAAAGCAATATTGTATAATGATCTACAGTAAATAACTTAGCTATTCTCAGCAAAACAGTGATCCAAAAATAACTCTGAAGGACTTAGGATAGAAGGTTCTGTCCATCTCTGGAGAAAGAATTGGTGGAGCCTGAATGCAGATTGAAGATACTTTTTTCCTTTACTTTATTTTAGTGGGGTATTTTTGTCTTTTATCACATGACTTATACTGCATGACTTATATGGAAATGTATTTTGCTTTACTACATACACATGCATAACCTGGGTCAAGTGCTTGACTTCTCAATGTTGGAGTGGGAAGGGGAAGGAAGGAATTGGAGCTCAAAAGAAAGAAGAAAAAATAATGTAAAAATTGTTTTTACCTGTTATTGGGGGAAAATAAAATACTAAATTTTTTAAAATTAGAAAAAAATTAAATAACTGCATGCACAGTCAAAAAAGAAATTGATTTTCCACAAGAATTACATAACTACCTAGAAAATAATGAAGTTTTTTTAACAACGAAAATTAAAAAGCACTTGAGAAATGAATTGAAAGGAGAAACTTATAAGAAGTGATAAAACTTACTCAAGAAATTGAATCCAAGAAAACTAGAACAGACCATACAAGAATCAATGACATCATGAGACAGTAAGAAATCAATAACAAGTTCAAAAGTTTGAAAAACATTAAAAAAAAAGATATTTGAAATCAACAATAAATAACCTGAAAAACAAGTCACGAAAAAAATCTAAAATCATTAGATTCTCTGACAATCATGATTTAAAAAAATTAGTGGAAATAAAATTTAAAAAAATATTGAATAGAAACTGCCTATGGGTAATATAACCAGAGGACACAATAATGATTGAAAGAATCTAAGATTTCTATTATTCCTGTTAGGACAATGGGGCAGATCCTTTGTGGAATTTTCTAGTAATATTCCAGTTAATATTACTTTAAAGAAATCAAAATATGAAACTCTATATCTGAAGATGCTTTGACAAAAAAAAAATAATAGAAACTTTGGGAAGAAATCCCCTATTCCTCTCTTCTGACAAAGGGAATGCTGCAAGAACATCAAAAACTACTGATCAGGTTCAGAATTTTGTAGTTGGCTTATACCCAGGCCTCAAGTTGGCCACCTCTGAACCTCTAATGCACAACAAATGCTGTGGTATGTGAAAGATTTTACATTACACAAAATGTTCAACTAACAGTTTTTTTTTCTCATTTTAAGGAAAGACCTTTTATTATTATTATTATTAAAACTAAATTCTATTTATTTGCATAGACAAGTGGTATATTTATAGGGTAAAAGTATTAAAGAAACTCTGAATTGAAAGGGACCTCCGAGATTATTTAGTCAAGCCAACACCAAACAAAGATCCTTTATATATTAAACTCAACTAATGGTCATTCAACCTTTGCTTTGTTTTCTGAAATTTTCATTTTTTACACATTGTAATATTGCTGACTTTCATTAAGCATTGTCATTATTTTTTCTTAATCGAAACTTAGATATAATGCTGTTTTCCATTAATGTTGACATCTTTTCACTATATTCTCTCTGTTTAATAGAAAATACTCATTTTAAAGAACTTCTTCCATAACCTTCAATGCTTGTTGGAATTACTGACAAAAGGGACTTTTACTGAAATATTTTCTCACTGATTGTTTTGACAGTGCCGTATACAATCCATCCACCTTCTAATGGCTAGTGTGATGCTTTACACTGTTTTCCCATAAAACCTCCTTGTTGAAATAATGGCACTCTAAGAATATTAAAAATATTTTTCCATTCTGAGGATACCACTGTAGCACATGATGCTCTCATTTGCTGTTCTTTGCTCTTGCAACTTGGTTGGCCCTCACATTTACATAACTATATGCAGCTTGTGTAATTTTTGTGGTACTTCTTGGAAGAAATCATCATTGACAATGTATCATTGCCAAATTGTGATGTTTTTTTCAGTCCTGATTATCCTTTGATTCACTTACAGTTTTGATTCTTCAGAAATCATAAGGTATCTTTCTTAGCAACTTATAGTGTCAGTAGAAAAATATTGGCCTTAAAAATATTTTGCTGTTGTTATTACCAATATAGTTTATGAAGAGCTTATAGTCAGTGAAAACACAAAAATTTCCCCAAAGGAAACCATTCACATCTTTTCTTCCATTGCTCAGCTCAGTCTTTTGTAATGTCTGTCCAAAATCTTGGCACTGATAGACCACCTCAACTGACTGTATGTTTAGCGTGAAATCAAACACTGAAGAGTAAATTTTCTTTATAAGCTTTGTCGATTCCACCTGTATTGTTAGGTTAACCTAATTTGAATGGTTTTGGATGTCATTTGGAAGTTTTATATGAAATACGGACTAAATGCAGTTGATTTATTTTTATTTTTGTCATGTATAATACATGCAAACTTATTTGCCATTACACATGTTGACTAGTGTGATAGAACTATAGACTCAGATATATGCTCATAAATAAATGCCTTCAATCTTTTCTAATCTCCTGCATGAAATTACCAATTCAACAATACAAACATCAGTCCTCATGAATAAACTACTAGTGTGATGCTTAAAGGTCAATAATTATGTTTCATTTTGATGTTCATGTTAAGTTTCCTTTTCAGCCCAGTCAGAGGCAATGGCTTTCTCTCTTGGTGCTGTCCCTGGTTGAGTGATCATGGGATACTTGAAATCTATGAGTACAAGAATGAAGGAGTCAGTTTTGGTGGATACTCAGAAAGCAAATGGATGGCTGGAGCATCTGGTAGATTTTCTTGAATCTACCTAAGTGCATTTTTCTTAGTTCTGATTGATTAATTAGCTAAGCATGTAATGAAAGGAAACTATCAAACCAAGATTTAATATTAATTATGTAGGTTAAAAGTTAGTTTAGTTTCCCAACCTAAAGCTACATAGCTTAAATTTGTTGGCATTACAATGTGCACACTACCTTAAATTTTCATATCTCCCAGTCCATTTTTTATTTTATTCATATATACTCATCTTAAAGTAATTTACCATGTGGAAAAGTACTGTGTGGAAAAGAATATTTGACGCGCTGAAAATGTTTGGAGACAGTTTTTTTTTTTTCTCTTAACTTTCTTTACCTTTATCAGCATAGGTCAGTTATAATAATAATAATAACAATAGCTAACATTGACATAACACTTACAATTGGACAGGCATTGTTGACTGTCTTGTGAAATGAAAAAAATAGTTTTGATTAAAATTATAATAATATATTCAGCTGCATCATATAAGAGGCTGTTTATAAGAGTTGGGAGCATCCTGTGATGGTGGTTCTCCCTCTTAAGTTAGGTTCTTCTAGAGCAGTTGAGATTGTTTCTGATTTGGATTACTGAATTAGAATTCTGGTCTTGAAGGGACCTAAATATTAGCAAGGGTTTGTTAGTTACTTGGCATGTCATTAGGAGGTGTTTTTTTTTGTTTTGTTTTTTACCAGATATAGGGAACGCACATATCATCAGTAATTGTTAACAGGATTTACAGGACACACATATCAATGTCAATGTCAAAATATACACAAGGGGTTGTCTTATTGCAGAAAATAACTCATAACTATTTCATCAAAAAATGGAATTGCTAATGCTAAATTAACATATGTATTTCTACTATCATCTTCAGTAAGAAACACTTGGATGAACATCTTTACCAATGCTGAAAAACATAGATTCTCAATAGATCTCTCTGTGTTTATTTTAAAATAGTTTTAGGTTGCCTTTTATTTAAACAAGGATGAGAAGAGTAGAAGAGTGAAAAAGATGAAAGTAAATGGTATCTAAACAACAATGAGAAAAAGGAAATAGGGAAGGAAGAGGAAATAACTGAAAGTCAGATTTCTTTAGAACCCTCTTATCACATGTTTGCCTCACTTTTTTATGACCCATTTGATACTGGTAATAGAATAATGGATCAACATTACCCCTGTTGTTTTAGCTATTAATGAATCTTATATGGCACTTGGGAGATATCTTGTTGGATGAAAGGCTTAAAAGTTACATTTTCTTTACCCAATCAACTGGACTTTTTTGTATATTTAACAAAAAAATAATCACAATGAGATTCTATGTGTTTTGTCCCTTTCAGTCAATGGTATGACCATGGCTGATGTATAATTGACAGTTTCTTTGTTTTCTGTTTTAAAGTGATCTCCTAAGATCAATTTCAGTTTCACAGAAAATGGTAATAATCTGTATTGATACATTTTGTTGTTCTATTTTCCATTTTAAATTTTAATGACTTCTTTAATTTTGTCAGTTTGAAGTTCAAAATGTACACTGTATCTCTTCCTATTTATCCTCTGTTCTATTTTAGTGCTGATTTTTATCTTAATTCTAACAAGTGGTGGTCTCTGTAAACACAATCAATTGATTCAGAAATCACTTGCACATCACTAATCTTATTTTTGCTGTCAAAGCTACATCTATTTCATTTTTGCAATGTTGTCAATGTTTTCCATATCTGGTGTCTACAAGATTTAAGAATCTTTTGTTTCTTGATGTTAAACTTTGCTTTCCATTGTATTTTTGACAGTTCTCATTTATATTTACTTGTTTACTTAAGTTCCAAAGCATTAAAGAATTTCCTGACCTAATTTGATGGACCTTCTCAAGTTCTTCATGGAATTTTTCTACCTCATCGTCCACTGTACAGTATGAAAGTCAAGGTAATATAGTGAATCAAGATCTGGCCTTGTAGCAACAAAGACCTAATTTTAAGACCTACCTCAGAAATACACTGACAATGTGTTTCTGGTCAAGCTTCTTAAACTCTCAGTGATTTAGTTTAGGCAACTTATATTATAAATTGCAGAGAAGGTGCAAAATTGCATTGGTAATCATATTTTCTTCACCTCAGAGTTGTTGATACTAATGGAATTACAGGTTCAGTACTTAATGATCTTTATGTATATTCTGCAATTATCTACATGGTGGCATTTTTTTTTTTACTTATGTGCATCAACTATGAAATACAGATGGCTAAGTTTTGCATTAATTAATTTCCCCCTGTCACCCATAGAATGAACAATAAAACCAACTCTGCACCTCTCAAAGGAAAACTTGGGAGCTATCCTAGAATTCAGGTGAGCAACCCAAAACCTTTATTGAAAGGAAATTTTAATGGATCGTTCAATTTCTCCAACAATATGCCAACTCACTAATTTCAGGAAGGATATCATATTTGAAGTACTTCTATACCAACTAAGATTTTTAGGATCTTGTAATTTTGTTGGTATAGGCACTATCTCCATTGATGTAGGTTGAAAATTTCATAATTTAATAGATAATTATCAAGATTTGGAGTAATATCTCTGAAAAAAGTCATAATTATCACAATGAGATCTTGATATATTTAGATATCATCCTCAAATTAATGTCATATAGTGCTAAATCAAATTTTTATTCAAACTTTCTAGTTTGGTATAAAGTACCAGAGCTACTGGGATAGATTATGAGAGCTAGTGGTACCTTCCACACTACAGAAAGGCATAATATTAGGGCTTTAATGAAGGGATATTTAAAGTGCCAGCAGTTAAATTAAATCTGTTTTGTTTTTCCTTGGAAGAAATCACTCTATTTCCTTGGGAAGAGTTTGTTTTAAGAGAACAGCAAACCTAAAAAACTATACAGTTATTAGCACCATGATTCTAACAGCTGTCATCTTTACTATTTCAGGGTGTTATTTAAGTAGGTGCCAAATTTTCCCTTACACAGGTGCTATGTAGGTTGAAAAAAATGGATAGATGAATTCTATTCATACTATTCAAGAAGTTTCCAATATAATAAATCAGTGTTCTTCATAAAACTCAATCTGAATTATTCAAGAAATGTTTCCATTGACTAACCAAATTGATCTTTAGGGCAAGAATGTTAAGACTTTGTCATCTCATTGGATGCTGATCACTCCATTAATAATACCAAGAGTTCATATTTGTAGACTGGTGAAAAAAAATGTATTGATTCTGTTCAACTTTCTGCTACTGCTGGACTACTATGGAAACAGAAGGAGATTTTGTAGGATTTAAAGTCTTCAGCCTTGTTTTTAAATTTTATAGCACACTTTTTGGACAGACTTCCTAAGATTTATATGTAAATAACTTTAGAGAACATTTGCTTTCCAAGGTATGAATCGGTTGGCAATTTGAGCAAGAGGATGTCTCCTGTCTTCTGTGTTCTGCCTATTGTCTCAATCTTATATTGTCTTTCCAGAAAGTTGTAGAGGAGATTTGTAAATCAAATATATGTTTGTGAGTCATTATCCTCTGGTCTTTTCTATGTGGAGAGTAATCCTATGATTTGGTGATAAATTACTCCTATTTTGGTCTTCAGTATTATCCCCTTATAAATTCCTCTCTGTCCTTCACCAATTCCAAAACATAGCCCCAAGGAAACAGTGTCTTGTTCTCAAGAAAGGAGGAAACATGCACTTTGCTCCTGGATCTTGTGTATTGAGAACTGTCCATGGCTGAGAAAATGGTATACCCTGTAAGGTATCAGCATTTTGATGGTATGATAATATCTATCCTGGATTCATTCTAATTCCAATTCAGAATTCCTTTTTCCCTCTCAGATTTCATACACATTCTTTTCGTAAACATCAGACACCTAAAATGCTCTGATGGTAGCAGAAGTTCCATCTGTTTTAAGGAGATATGCTGAAAATTCTTGGCACTTACCTGTGCTCAATAAATAGCCTTTTAGACTTCAAAAGAAAAAAAAAAAGTAACTCCTGCCATATTCTCCTGAGAGCAACATATGCCGGTGATTGCAGAAACACGAGGGTGGCAGAATTATAGTTTCACATTTCAGGATCAGCCACCACTGGAGTTTTATAATGTTTTTGCATTTGAGGTCTGATCAGAGGGAATGAGAGAAGTAGCAATAAAGGATTAGATTAATTGATTGGGATGCAATATCTAGGGCAAGTTATGGGAGATAATTCTTTGATTAAATCAATCTTTCTTTACAAAGTGTGGTGTTATATGGTGGGTCCTTCCTTTTGTCAATTGTGTTCTCCACTGCGCTCCTAGTATGGTACTGGAATGAGTCCTACTACCTACTTCTTTCTTTCTGATTTACCTGTACTGGTAAAGCCATGGATTTGGATAGCATTTTTCCATTTTGCATCAAAATATGTCTCTGGATCTTGAAATTATGTCTGGACAGGATGGCACTGACATTAGAACTCTTAGCAATTCCTGGGTGAAGATAGTGTACATTATCTCAAATGTGAACTCTTTCAGGTTCAATAGACTAGCCATCAAGTATGAGTCGATGATAAGGAGACCCGAGAAATTGTAACATAAGGGTCTATTGAAGGAACTGGGGAATGATTAACTTGAAGAAGAGAAAATATGTGTTGGGAACATGAAAGGAGTCTAAGTATTTGGAGACCTGCCACATCCATAGTATACTGGAGAGGAATTTTTTTGTTTTATCGAATGGACAAACCCAGGAACAATGAGACGAAGTTGAGAAGTACATTAGGCTTGATGTAAAGAAATCTTCCTAACAATTACTGCTATCCCAAAGAGGGATGAAGTGCAAAATTTTCAGGGAATTCCTGTCTGGTATAATCTGGATTAGGTGAACTCTTAGTTATGTTGCAACTCAGTTTCTTTTTTTAAAAAGTTATTATGACACTGGTTCTGATTTCTTTCACTCTCTGCTCTAATTCTCCAGATTGCCAACAGTCTTAACTTTTTGCTCTAGTCTATTGTTTTCTCACTTGTTATTAGCTATTATTTAAATTAGTAATTTATATTAGTAAAAATATATAAATTGTTGGTTCAAATAATATAAACTTGTGTAAAATTGCTGATTTTGCCACCTGAATAAATCCTATGTATTGATATCTTATACTTAAACAATGATACTCTAGAAAATGCTTAAGGAATATCATTTAGGAAATCATGCTGAAAAATGTCCTTTCCATAAAAAGAAAACATTATTAAGAGTATTAATTCAATTCTAAAAAAATTCTAAACTTAGTTACACTAAAAAAAAACAAACCCATACTCCAGACTTAAAAATAAATACATATTCAAAGACAACACAAAGTTTTAAAAGATCACATATGCCGTCTAATTTTACATTCATTGTGAGGATGTGGATCAGAGGAGTCTGATCAAATTGAAGAGAATATTAAACTACTTGATAACATCTTATCTTTCTTAATGTTCACATTGAAGAAATTATTCAATTTAAAATAATGATATCACTGGGCATTTATCACTGACTGAATGCAACTGATGAGATACTGGAAATGCTTAGTGATTGGCTGTTTTTAGATTTACTTTTGGTGATTTCTGATAGATTTGCTTCTTGGCATTTCTACTGTTGGTTTAAAGTATGATGCAGGCATTTTTTCAAACTTCTGCAAACTGTCCACAAACTTTTGCAAACTGTCCACAAACTTTTGCACACTGTCCACATTTCCAGAATGATTTAGTTTTACTCTACAGGTATGTAAAGGTGGTTGTGAAGTCAGTCATATGATTCACACTTTTTTCTTTCTCTAATGGAGAAATTGTGTGTGTGTGTATTTGTGTACGTTTGCATTTGCCTATGTATATAACAGAGAGGGAGGGAGGGAGGGGAGGGAGAGAGAGAGAGAGAGAGAGAGAGAGAGAGAGAGAGAGAGAGAGAGAGAGAGAGAGAGAGAGAGAGAGAGAGTCTAATATCATCATATTGTTTGAACTCTTGTACTCAGTGGATACACAGAACCTTATCTTAAATCTTACCTGGGATTGCTTTCCTTATTCCTCAACAGTAAAAAGTCATGAAGCTACAATGTTTTAACTTCTTCAGTAAAATTTTATGGGGTCTTTTTGTACTTGTCCTACTTGCAGTTGTCTTACATAAGATAACATTTATTCTGTAAGCATAATAAATTTGTTTTAACTGGAATGTTAGCACAGTAAGAGAGCTGGCACATTGTCTAAACTTAAGGGCTTCATGGATAATAAGTATTAAAATTCAATTTGAGATCAAGCATGAAGTGTTTATCACTAGTAATAGAACTGTTGAAAAAGTACACATTATATTCATCGATCATGCCTTTTTTTAAAAAGTTATTATGACACTGGTTCTGATTTCTTTCACTCTCTGCTCTAATTCTCCAGATTGCCAACAGTCTTGCCTTCTCACAGGTTTACTTCCTGTTCTACACACACATCATTTCAAGCTCACTTTTGTGTATCATCTACTATTAGAATGTAAGGTACATGAGGTTAGGAACTGTGATTTTTTGTTTCCATTTGTATTCCCAAAATTTAGTGCTTATCATATTGTAATGCTAAATGAAAACATTTTCTATCCACCATTAATAATTTATGTAAAGATTTTCAGAGAACACCTAGTAATAAGAAGATTTTGAAGCAAAAATAAAGATTTCAGTGCAATGTCAGCTTTGTATTATGAATAAAGGGTACACAGAAGAAATATACCATCTAGTTTCTTTCTGTGTTAGAAATATCAACAAGGTACTACCTAGAAAATAGTTATATGAAATCAATAAATACAACATTACAGAATTTTTAATGTATAATCTAAAAGGAAAAATAGGCTGCAAAATATATTTTTAAAACCTTTCATACATGTTATGGGTGAAAATTTTATATCTGAATAAAATCTAGATCATATATACTTTAATTTAAACCAATGCAGTTGGAAATATGACCCTCTATATAAAATAATTTCTCATATATTTTTGTGTTTGACAGCTTTTCTTTTGACTGAAGTTAAGCATAAGGAGTAAATTATGTAACACATGCCATCTTTAAAATGACTGTTCATTATAACTGCTAGGGTAAATGGTGTAGGAAAGATAAATACACAATTTTATTTGCTCAATAACCTCAATTTTACTGACCAATAATAAGTCTGGAAACTCTTCTAAAGGATACCTTGGTACACTTTTTTTCTTTTATTTGAATTATTTGGCATACACAATTTGATTCTTATTCCAATAGGTTCTCACTGGAATTGAGGTCAAGCATCTTGAAAGAACTACTGTGTGATCAGATTTTAAATAAAAAAATGATTGTTAATCAAAAAAAAAACCAGACAGTATATTTCTAAGTTTGATATGTATATTCATTTCAATGAAAGGAGAGAAAAGAGTATAGCATCTAACTCCAAATATGACATCATAAAATGATTTATTTGGAAAATTTTGCTCATATCAATGTCGATTTACCATATTTTCTGAAATGTGTTCTGACATTTCTTAAGATGAAAACAACATCATAAAAACAGAAGCACTTTGTTCTATCCACATTTGTAAAAGTTTGCCTAGCATATGTATATATGTGCTTGTGTATGTGTATATGTATATAAATATGTATATATGTATGAGTTTGTTCATACAGCTATGTTAAAATATTGAGAGGTATATTTTTAATGACTTTAAATTCTTCTATTTTACTTTTGGATGTTGGAGGATTAAGGTTTTTAGATTTGTTGGGTAAACAGGAATCATAATGATTTCAGTGAAATTAGTCATTTAGGAAAGAAAAATCAATCAATTCAATTAAAAACTATTTTGGTCTCTACTAAGTACAGTACAGGATGCAAAAAGATTATAAAATGGGATTTTCCAGCCTCCATTAGCTATAGTAAGATTTAACTTGGAGAATGAGATAGCCATTCATTCACTGACATTCATTAATCAGTTAATTCTTCAGAGGTAACATTCATAGTGGACTTTACCCTGGGTCTTAAATCAAGAAGACCTGTATTTGAATCATCATAAGCTGCTTACTTTCAGCTTATTGGGCAAGATCCAATGTCTTTCAGCCTCAATGTCCTCATCTATGAAATAACAATAATAATTTTTGTGTATCAAATAGTATCTTTGCAGTAAAAAATGCAAATTTAATTGGAAGCTTTCAAGGATTATATCAATCAATTATTATTATTATATGTAAGGCACAGTAGACATATAGTATTTCGATGCAATCTGTCATCAAGTGGTCCTAATCGCAGAGGATCCCCAGCTCATACACTGATTGGATCTAATTTTCCAGGTTATGACCCCAGGTAGGTGATTATCACTGTCACCATCTAGTGGTGCTCCAAGTAAAAAATTCCTACTCTTCTCACAGTGCAGCTGGTGTATGTGAGCTCCTAAATATGGAGAGTTGAGAGCCTAATTTAAATGCAAATACTTAGGGTACCAAATACACATTGAATATAGGACAGCCTTTGTTTTTCCTTTAAAGAAAACTCCTAAGCTTCAAAGAAAATACAGATGTCCATGAGAAGACACAAAGTACCAAATTTATTAAAAAATGTGTTTGAAATAAAGATTTCTACAGTCAACAACCATTTATGAAGTGACTACTAAGTGCCAGTCACTAACACTGGGGATACAAACAAAGCAAAAGCAAAACAAAAACCATTGTTGCATACAGGAATCTGACATTCAAATTAAGGAAATAGCATACAAAATTATATAAGCAATATATATAGAGGGAAAGTTGGAGATCATTAATGAAAGAAAAATACTAATATTAAGGGGGTTCAAAAAAGACTTCTTATAGAAGGTGACATTTTAGCTGAGGCTTAAAAAACAAAGATTTAGATGAGGAAAGAAAGAGTTCTAGATCATGTGAGAAACAAGTGGACTAGACATTTTCTCTAACTCCCAAGGCCTCTGACATCTCTAAAACAGAAATTATAAATAAAAAAAAGAATTTAAACTATTTGCAAGATCTAAGACAATGAGAATCCCAAGGAAGACTTAAAAATTATTCCAAACCCAGGCAGTGGTGCTCAATGGACCCAAGAAACCTCAGCACATCTTCCCCTTTTACATACCTCCTATGCTACCAGCAGCAAGTCATGCTAGCAGACCCAAAGACACACACAAGCTTACAATAAAATCCAACACTGCATCTCATTCCCCTTTCCCTCTTTCCAATTGTTTAGAGATTTTGACTTCAGGCTTTAGAACTTTGACTGAGGCTCAACACCATGCCCTCAGCAGACCAAGATCAAAAGTCTGAAGCTGCAAATCAGAAGCGCCAATGCTGCAAAGCTCAAACTGCTGGTGCCAAGGAAGTAAGCAAAACATGGATCTTCAATATAGGATGTACAGGTCTCCCAGAGAAACATGAAGCATAAAGTAAACCTTAGCACCATAGTAAAAGAAATAATAGAAGAGAAATACCCAGAACTTATAAATGTAAAAAAGAAAACGACAATGAAAAGAATTCACAGATTGCCTCAAGAAAAAAAAAAGACTGAAAATTCCAAGGCATATTGTACTTAAATTTAATTATTCAATTCAGAAGCCACAAGTTCTGTCAACCATCATGAGAAAGATTTTCAACTACTAAAGAAAATATATTTCAATAAATTAAGACTGTTCTTACTCACTAGAAATAGAGGAGGGAACAGATTGTGTTCTGAAGATCATTAGAGTTCAGATTCTATCTTGAGGTGATTTATCTTGAAAATCAGGGATTACCCATATGGAAAAAATATGGACATTCAATAAAAGAATTTAAAAAAAAAACATAAAGGAAACCAGAAAAAAAAACAATATCAGTGTATATGCGTATAGTAAATTTATACTTTCATTCAGATGATGGGTAAGAGTTCAGTAAAATGAAAGTTCCATTTCAAAATATGAAGAGATAACATTTTTCACCTTTGTTTTCTTGCTGAGAACAGAGGCAGTTTCTTTGCTAAAGTACCATTTAAGGAATACCCATCATTTTATACAAAATTGACAAAATTACACTAGTATCAGCTAATTGTTCTTTTAAAAAAATTAGTCCTTAATGCCAACCCATGTTACTATGGTGGAATTGGCTTTCTGGTATCTGAATATATATCTTGGTTTTGTCTTTGAGGAAGAGTTTATATTTTGTGAATTTACCCTGGAAATACACCTGCATATCCACAGAGGCTATTGTAGGTATCACATTGGCATTACAACTGGCAATGAGGATGGGATCACAAAATACAAAACTCCTACTTGGACACAAGGAGGTTGTCAGGAAGGAAATTGGTATTCCAGAATGGGAGGATTTACCTTATTCCTCCCTGGTGAGACAATGGATGAAAAGCACAGGACCTTGTGAAAACTGGGAAACGAGGCCACAGAAGGGAGAACTCAGAGATTTAGAAAGATGTTTGCAAGGAACACCAATTGAACTGGGAAAAGAAATGGCAGGGTTATGTAGAAGATGATGTGCATTGTTAACAAGCTATCATATTATGTGTAAAAATGGAGAGAAATTGCTCCAGGAAAAAGTTCAGCTGCAAAAGGAATTAGCTGATTTACATGAAAAGCTTTCTATGTTACTTCATCCGAACTTTCTTTTAGAAGAGCAAAATAAAAAGTATCAGGTGGCAACAGGAAAGACAGTTGTGAGAGTAGTTCAGAAAAAGAAAAGGAAAGTTAACAAAAGGAAAGTGAATGCGAACCTTGCATCTGCAGGACCTGATTGGGGTCCAACACCTGGGAGGGAGACTCCTTGGAGGAAAATGAAACAAATAGAGATGAGGAGGCTTTTAGGAATGTGGACGCATGTCCAATATTATGAAAGAAGCAGGAGAACCAGGGAGGGCGCACACTGCTTAAGGAAGTACCTGAGGATTATATTCAACAAGATGTCATTGATATTTTCAATCAACTCACCCCCAAAATGGGAGAATCATAGCATCATAGTAAGACTCAGTGAGGAAGAGGTTGCTGGAGAATGGATAGATAACATAGCTTGTTTGAAATTCTTAAGTATTATTCAGAATCTTTTTGTTCAACAAGCTTTTAGGGATTATCATACTCAAGGAGGTAACAATGAAACTAACCAGTTAGCTTTAGATGGTCAGCGATGCAGTAAGCAGAATCCCACTGACTCTCTGTGGCCCAGTGAAGATAGACCCTGGTATTTGCTTAGAGACTGTGTGAGAAAGTTACTCCCTTACTAGTTTCCCATAGAAATACAATAGTGAAATCTATTCCTCCTGCTTATAGATACCTAATTCTGATTCTACTAATTGGGGAAATAGGGCATCCTTTCTCAGAGGTGCTGGACAAGATTTCACAGTTAGGTGACTTAGGTGAATGGGGAAAAGATAAATTTCCTCAAGAGAGGAGAGTAAATAGCCAGTGAATTCAAAGTCAGCATAGACTAATAAAGAGAGAATTGCTTACTGCTTTATTAAGAGCAGGGATAGGTTTGGGAAGAATGGATGATATTCCAACTAATGAACTATTTAAGATGTACAAAGAAAAGTGACTTAATATTAGATGTAATAGGGAAGTAAGAACTGTCCCTACAGATCCTCCTAAATCATTCCAGTTCATTACACCTGCAGGAATAATAGGAAATTGGCCAAGCCCCAACTCAGATTAAAGAAGTGAGCAATTTAACCATGTACTTGAAAAATTGGATCAACTACTATAACTAGGTCATTAATAAATTTTGGGGAGGAGATCTACCTTTTATATGGAAACCCTGACAAATTTAAACATGGAACTTCTATTACTCTCACAGGATTCTGAGGGGCTGAAATATCAGCCAGACAAGTTCAACTAGTGATGGAACTTGAACAAATACCTAAGAAAGAATATACCATGATAATTCTACCCATTTCTGAATATATCTTTGGAATAGATATGTTGAAAGGTATGACTTTAAATTTACCTGAAGGAAGATACCTATTTGCAGTAAGGAATGTAGGAATTATACAGTTTTAATAGGTAAAATAAAAATGGACCCAATCACTTTACCTGAACCTTCTTGTGGGGAGCCATGGCTATCTATTATCAAGATAAAGGTCTGGACTGCCGCTGGGAGCAAACATCCTGCCCTTGTAAGATATCTGAAACATCCTGTGTTTATCTTAACCATTACTACCCCTCCCACTGCTGCTTGCTGTAAACCCCCTACTTCCTCTTTCACCACTATAATAACTGCTACCCTACCCCTCAATAAACGAGACTTGATCAGAAAGCCTGTCTTGTCTCCATTCTTCACGTCTCCTGTCCCCCACCCTCTCCTTTCTTCCAGGGTCCACCTTCTTGCCCCGCAGGCCGGGACACCTTCTGAAGTAATTACCTTAAAGTAGAACCATGTGATGGATGGACAAGATGAAACTACCAATACTATAAAGAAATATGGTGAAGCAGGAGTGTTAGTCCCTACAACCACTCAATGGAATAAACCTATCTGGCAAGTATGAAAGTCAGATAGGATATGGAGGATGATATTGGATTATAGACAACTGAATAAAGTGCCCCCTTGTATACTGTTGTTCCAAATATTCATACCTTAATAGAAAAGATCCAGAAACATGATTGGATTTGGCACACAGTAATTGATTTAGCCAATGTTTTCTTTATTATCCCAATAGATACTAAACAATGAGTCAAGTTTTCTTTCACTTGGCAGGGCAGACAATATACTTTTACATGCTTGTCACAAGGATATCTGCATAGCCCTATTATTTGTCATAGTAGGCTTGAATTTGTCATTCTGGCTTGCAGCTGAATATTTGGATGAATTAGAACTATCTGCTATACAGCTTACCTACAACATAGATGATATTATGATGCAGGGTAAAAATGTAAAAGAGATAGAGAAGAGTATGATGCTTTTAATTGATCATATGAAAAGCAAAGTGTTGGAAGTTAACTCTGCAAAGGTTCAAGGACCAGATCAAACAGTAAAATTTTTAGGTATTCAATGAAATAAGGGTCTGTGAGAGAGATTCTGCCACATGCCCAATAGAAGATTCAGTATTTTCCTATCCCTACCAATAAGAAAGAGGCCCAAAAGTTTATAGAATTATTTGGATATTGGAAACATCACATTCCCATTTGGGACAGATTTTTAAACTCCTTTAAAAAGAAGAAATATGATTCTGATTGGAGACTTGAGCAGAGTAAAGATTTTGGAGAAGGCTGCAATACAATTGGTCTTTGATTTATGACCTATGCTAAGTGGCCTAGTGGAATTATAAGTGACTGTGTAGGATGAAAATGCATAGGAATTTATGGCAAAGACAACAAAGCCAGACTGTACCCTTAGGATTTTAGTCTAGGAAATTCCCTTCACCTAGACTTCAATACATCTCTTTTGAAAAGCAGTTGTTAGCTTCATATTGGGCTTTGGTAGAGACTGAACAACTGACTCTAGGCCATGAAGTAATATTAAGCACTGGAATCCTGATTATGTCCTGGGTAATGAGTACCCCAGCTTTCCACAGAATTGGATATTGTACACAAGAGTTTAGCATCATTAAATGGAATAGTATAGTCAAAACAAATCTAAAACAGGCAAAAGTGGAGTTTCTGCTTTACATGAATCTACAGCAAACAAAGCAACAGTTGGCTTAGTCTTGATAAAACGAAATGAAGGATATGATGGATTAACTGAAGAATAAAAGAAACATGCATGAATTACTGGTGGGAGAGCAAAATATTTGGGCCATAAAAGACATTGTAAATCAGAAGCCTATAAGACAGAGTTTAGAAAGTATAGGAACAACTAGAAGTAGTCAATATGCTGAACTTATGGCAGTACATCAAGCCATTAAAATAGAACAAGGAAGATAATATCATATATTTATTGATTTATGGGTGGTAGGCAATGGGTTGGCTACATGCATGCCCATGTAGAAAAATCAAAATTGGGAAATTCATGGTAAGCAAGTCTGGGGCAGAGGATTATGGAAAGATATATGGGACATGTTGTTAGTTACTAGTTTGTCAGTTTTTCATGTAGATGCTCACTTGGCCCTCATGATGCCAGAACATGAGTATAATGCATAGACTGATTGACTAGCAAAGACTGTTACTCAACATATTGTCCCTGCTCTGAAACCAGCTGATGATCTGGTACTAGCAAAATGGGTCCATGAAATGGCTGGCCATTTAGGGGTGCAGGTTACATACCTG
Organism: Bettongia penicillata ogilbyi; assembly: GCA_023548195.1. NCBI lineage: Eukaryota > Metazoa > Chordata > Mammalia > Diprotodontia > Potoroidae > Bettongia > Bettongia penicillata. The sequence goes on along the minus strand of JAJHZJ010000049.1, from coordinate 7,875,119 downwards.
TGGGCACAAGATCAAGGTATTGGTATCTCTCATTCATTGTTAGAAGAGGTATCAGAGAAATGTCATATATGTCAACTGGAAAAGGAAGGGGCTGTTCCTTGGATAATAACTGGAGAGATAGGAAGGGGAAAAGTACCAGATGAAGTTTGGTAAATAAATTATATTGTACCCATAACTGGAGAGATAGGAAGGGGAAAAGGACCAGATGAAGTTTGGTAAATAAATTATATTGTACCCTACCCAAAAATAAAGGGTGCAAATTTATATGTACTTGTATTGACACCTATTTCAGGTATACTTGTGGCTTGTACCTATAAGAACGCAACTCAGAAAAAAAAACACCTGTAAAACTCTAGATATCATAAGTCTATACTGTGGAACCACAATGAAGATTCAAAGTAACAATGGGTCACATTTCAAAGATAATGAAATTAAGAGATATTGTATATTAAACAACATAGAATAGATATGTCATATTGCATATTATCCACAAGCATTGGGGTTAATTGAAAGATTGAATGGATTACTGGAAGGATAGAATTCTGTTTCAGATATACTGACTATAAGATGTCTCCTGAACATCCAATTTGAGATATCTGAAAAGCAGTTGGATGTGCAAGATTCGAGGTCAGCAGACATTCTGGAGCAAGACAGGTAGATTTGAAAATAATCAACACAGAAATTCTGTGATATTCTGACCATAAAGGTCATATTGGTTAGTTATTTGGAAATAGTTTTTGGAGTATGGTAAAATGTAAGAAATGATATGATAGGAGGGGGATAAATTATGAAAAGCCTTAAATGTTAAACAGAAGGTTTACCCTGGAATAATAGGGAGACACTGGAAATTATTAAGGAGAGAGGATAACTGATGAATGTGAAAAATTTATAGATACATGAGAAGATTTTATGGACTGACATAGTCCAGTAACCAGAACAAGGAAATCAACTTACACATTAGATGCAACAATATAGAGACAATAATAAGAAAAATGAAACTAAATAATTTGTAATTGTAATGACCAAATATGGTCATTAAAAAGAGATAAAGAAATGTTATCTTCCTGACCTTTTTTTCAAAAGTAGAAGTCTATAGATTTGGCGCAATGCAAAAATGTCAGACTTGTTTATAAGGTTTTCTAAACTGTATTTTTTCTCTTTTTAAATTTATCATCATCGTCATCATCATCATTTTATAGTTAATGACACTGGGAAGGGGAAGAAAGAGGGTTGAGATGTTTAGAAATGAACATGACAAAATGTGGAAGATAGTAATACAATGAAGATTAAAAATAAGTGTAAAATTTTAAAATAAGAACTGAAAAATGTGTTAGATAATAAATTAGAAAATAATGGAACATTTAAAATAAGCTAAGAGCACCACTTATTGAAGTTTATCTGGTGCAACCCAAGCTCTTATTATAAGCAAATTCATATTGCTAAATGCATATAAAAATAGGAAAAAAAGAAAATAAATTATTTGCATCCAAAACCTGAGGGGAAAAAAAGGCAAATGTCCAAAGGAAATAAAGATTATAAAAATGAAAGGACAAATATATTCTATAGAAAATGAAAGAATAACTGAATTGATAAAAAAAGTAATTTTCTGAAAAAATAATGAAAACTGAAAGGCATTAATAAATTTATTTTTAAAAAAAATCAGAAAATACACATAAGCATGGGAAAATAGAAAGAAGTCTTATAGAATCTAGGCACACATTACTATCTTACACTGAATATCAACACAAGTTTTGAAATGGGTTCATTTGCAGGGAGCAAAACAGACAATTTTGATTATGAAAAATTAAAAAGGTTTTCACAAACAAAGCTAATGCAGACAAAATTAGAAAGAAAGTAGAAAACTCAGGGAAATTTTATAGCAACTTTCTCTGATAAAAGTCTCATTTCTCAAATATATAGAACATTTAACCAAATTTATAAAAATAAGAGCAATTCTCAAAAATGATAAATGGTCAAAAGATATGGATACGCAGTTTTCAGAAGAAAAAAATCAAAGCTGCCTATAGTTAAATGAAAAAAAATTGTAAATCATTAATAATCAAAGATATTTAAATATCCTTGAAGTACAACTCATACAAACCAAATTGATGGAAAAAGAAAATGATACACTAACCCACTGTTGGTAGCAAAGAATTAAAAACTGAGCAGATGCTGATCATATGGGGTATGGTTAAAAAAATTTTGGTATATGATTGTGAGGAATCCTTTTTGCTATGAGAATTGATGAGGGGAATGGTTTCATAAAAATCAGGGAAGACCTATATGAAATGAGTAGAACAAGAAAATTATTGTGCTTAGCTACTCCGATGATCAAGTGCTATCCTACTCCAGAAAGAGAACTAACGAACTCTGTGCAAACTAAAGTGTATACAAACACATGCACACACATTTATATACATATATAAATACATACATATATATGCCTACATACATACATATACACATACATATATGCACATATATAAAACTTTATTTTTCTTGCTTTTTTGCAACATGTTTAATATAGAAAAGTTTTAAAAGAATTCACATATACATGTATGTACACATACACATATAATAGCAAACATATCGCTTGCCTTCTAAATGAGTGGGAGAGGGGCTGTAGGGAGGGAAAGAATTTGGAACTCAATTTCATTGAAATGAGTGTTAAAAACAAATGATTATTTTGAAACATAATATAAAATTCAAAGAGGTGAAAAAGGATGAAGACTAAAAAAGATTTTCTTGCATATAGCAATTTATGTATCAATGGAAACCCATAAGAATCAAATTTCTTTCAAGCAGTGTTGGAGAGATTTCAGGAGATTACTATACATATGAGGGAGTGGAGCTAAGATGGCAGAGAAGGACTGACCTGTTCTAGCTCTCCCCCTATAAGCCATAAAATACCTGTAAAAATGCCTCTAAACAAATTCTAGAGCAGCAGAAGCTACAAAATGGCAGTGAAACAGATTTCAAGCTGAAGACAGCCTGGAAGGCAAACAAGAAATGTGTATTACATCAGTTTCAGAGTGGAGCACAGCAGCAAGGCACGAACAGTACTGTAGCAGGCATCAGGACACAGAGTCACAGACAGCTGCTGTGGTTACAAGATTTCTCAACCCATAAATGTCGAAGATAGCTTCAAAGGTTAGTAAGAAAGCTCTTTCACTTAGGTGAGAAAGGAGCAAAATCTGACCCTAGCCTGGACCCCAGGGCAGCAGCATCCACTTTTGGAGCCCACAGCCTAAAGACCCTAGATCTCAGCCCTGAGAGATGGTCCTGGGGTGAGGATGAGTGCTGGTCTGTTAGAGCTGGAGGTGGCTGTGGAGAGGGATTCCCATTCACAGTCCCAGGGCAGAAAAGAGTGTCATTGCTCACAGACCAGAGCACAGGACAGGAAAGGAGTTAACTCCTCCCTCTTGATTGTGCCACCTTGGAGGAGCTGAGAGCTTACAGGTCTCTAGAGATATCTTAGAGATCAGCTGCATAAAACCTCTGATGTCTAGGGTAGTATAGCTTGAATTTGACAAAGGACTCAAAAGTCAAGTAACTGGCTGGGGAAATGCCCAAAAAGTGGAAAGAAAAGGAAATAGAAGGTTACTTTCTTGGTGAAAAGGTATTTTCTTCCATCCTTTCAGAAGAGGAAGAGCAAAGCATACCATCAGAGGAAGACAGCAAGGTCAAAGTTTCTTATCCAAAGTCTCCAAAAAAATTATGCAATGTTCTCAGGCCATGGAAGAGTTCAAAAATGATTGTGAAAATTAAGTAAGAGAGGTGGAAGAAAAATGGGGAAGAGAAATGAGAGCAATGCAAGGAAATCATAAAAAGAGAGTCAACAGTTTGTTAAAGGAAACAAAAAAATGCTGAAGAAAATAGCACCTTTAAAAATAGACTAACCCAAATGGCAAAAGAGGTCCAAAAAGTCGATGAGGAAAAGAATGTTTTAAAAAGAAGAAATGGCCAAATGAAAAAGGAGGCTCCAAAGTTCATTGAAAAAAAAATAGTTCTTTAAAAATTAGAATAGAGTAGATGGAAACTAATGACTTTATGAGAAATCAAGAAATTATAAAATAATAACAAAAGAATGAAAAAATAGAAGACAACATGAAATACTTCACTGGAAAAACACAACTGACCTGGAAAATAGATCCAGGAGAGATAATTTAAAAATTATTGGTCTACCTGAAAACCATAATCAGAAAAAGGGCCTAGTCATTGCCTTCCAAGTAATTATCAAGAAAATGTGCCCTGATATTCTAGAACCGGAGGGTAAAATAGAAATGGAATGAATTCACTGACCATCTCCTTAAAGAGATCCCAAAAGGAAAATTCCTAGGAATATTATAGCAAAATTCCAGAATTCCCAGGTCAAGGAGAAAATATTACAAGCAGTCAGAAAGAAACAATTCAAGTATTGTGGAAATACAATTGGGATAACATAGGATTTAGAAGCTTCTACACAAAGGGATTTAAGGACTTGGAATATGATATTCCAGAGGTCAAAGGAGATAGGGTTAAAACCAAAAATCACCTACCAGTAAAACTGAGTATAATACTTCAATTAAAAAAATGGAATTTCAAGAGGATTTCCAAGCATTCTTGTTGAAAAGAACATAACTGAATAGAAAATTAGACTTTTAAATACAAGAACAAAGAGAAACATGAAAAGGTAAACAGGAAAGAGAAGCCTTAAGGAACTCATTAATGTGTTGAAGTGTTTACATTCCTACATGGGAAAGATGTTATTTGTAACTCATGAAACTTTTTTCAATATTAAGGTAGTTAGAGGGAATATATATACATATATACACACATAGATATAACATGTATATCATATAAGTATACATTTAGGTGGGTATGAGTATATATGTATGTGTATAATATATATGTAGGTACATATATGTAAATGGACTTATGTATACACACACACACACACATAGAGGGCACAGAGTGAGCTGAATATAAAGGGAGAATACCTAAAAAATAAAATGTATTTTTGAATGGAATATACTAGGAGTAAGAGAAAGGGAGAGGTAGAATGTAGAAATCATTTCACATGTAAAACGCAAGGAAGAACTTTTACAATGGAGGGGAAGAGGGAGTAGATGAAAAGAAATAAGTGAGCCTAACTCTCATGGTATTGGCTTAAGGAGGGAATAACTCAATTGAATATGGAAATCTGTTTTACCCTGCGGGAAGGCAAGGGGGAAGGAGATGGGAGAGGGAAGGAACAGTGAATTGGGGAAAGGGATAATCAGAAGCAAATGTTATAATGGGAGATGAGATCAAGGGAGAGAATGGAATAAATGGAGAGCAGGAGAGGACAAAGGGAAATGCAATTCAATTACTCTTTCACAACATAACTATTATGGAAGTGTTTTGCATTGTTACACATGTATGACCTATATTGAATTTCTTGTTTTCTCAATGAAGGTGGGTGAGGAAGAAAGAAAGCAGAGACTATGGAATTCAAAGCTTTAGTAATGAATGTTAAAAATTGCTTTAGCATGCAACTGGAAAATAAGGTATAAAGTCAATGGGGTATAGAAATTTATTCTGCCCTACATGATAATTGAGGGGAGAAGTGTGAAAGCAGGGTGGTAATAGAAGGGAGGAGAGAATGGAGGAAGGGGTGAATGGGGTGCATACTGTCCTTGAGTGTGGATGGGGAAAAATGGGGAGAAAATATGAATTCAAACTATTGTGGAAGTGAATTTTGAGAACGCAAAAATAAATTATATATCATTTAAAAAGAAAGAAACATATGAGCAGTGAGGAAATGAATGTAGTAAAGGGATTGGAATATCATATTCCAGAAGTCAAAGGAACTAGGACTCAAACCAAGAATCACCTACCCAACAAAACTGAATATTTTTCAGGGGGAAAAATGGTCATTCCACGAATTATAGGACTTTCAAGCATTCTTGATGAAAAGACCAGAGCTGGAAAGAAAATCTGACTTTCAAATACAAGAATCAAGAGAAATATGAAAAGGTAAAGAGGAAAGAGAAATCACAAGAGACTTACTAAAGTTGAAATGTTTACATTCCTAAATGGAAAGATAATATTTGTAACTCTTGAAACTTCTCTTAGTATCTGGGTACTTGGAGGGATTATACACACACACACACACACACACACACAGAGAGAGACAGAGAGACAGAGGGAGAGACTGAGAGCACAGAGTGTGTTGAACAGGAAGGGATCATATCTAAAAAAGAAATAAATTAAGGGGTGAGAGAGGAATATATTGGGAAGAGAAAGGGAGAAATGGAATGGGGCAAATTATCTCTCATAGAAGAGGCAAGAAAAAGATTTTCCAATGGAGGGGAAAAGTGGGGAGGTGAGAGGGAAAAAGTGAAACTTACTCTCATCCTATTTGGCTCAAGGAAGGAATAACATGCACACTCAATTTGGTATGAAAATCTATCTTACACTACAGGAAAGTAGGGGAGAAAGAGAGAAGCAGGTTGGGGGAGGTGATGGAAGTGAGGGCAAATGGAAAGAGAGAGCAATTAGAAGTAAACACTTGAGCAGGGACAAGGTCAAAAGAGAGAATAGAAGAAATGGGGGGGGCAGGATAGGATGGAGAGAAATATAGTTAATCTTACACAGTATGACTATTATGGAAGCCATTTGCAAAACTACACATATATAGCCAATATTGAATTGCTTGACTTCACAGTGGGGATGTGTGAGGAGGGAGGAAGAGAGAGAAGTTGGAACTCAGAGTTTTAGGAACTAATGTTGAGAATTGGTTTTGCGTTCAACTGGGAAATAAGAAATACAGGTAATGGGGTATAAAAATTTATCTTGCCCTACAGGACAAGAGAGAAGATGGGGATAAGGGAAGGAAGAGGTGTTAGAAGGGAGGGCACGTTGGTGGAAGGGATAATCAGAATGCAAGGCATTTTGGGATGGAGGAACGGGAGAGATGAGGAGAAAATATAGAATTCAAAATTTTGTGGAAATGAATGTTGAAAACCTAAAATAAATAAATTAAAAAAAGTAACCTGTTACTAAAAAGAAATGCTTTGTCTCACTATTGATAAGAGGTCCTATTCAAAACATTTTAAAATTACTAGCTTGCAGTCATCAAAATGACAAAAAAAAAAAATAAACTGCAAAACTCAATACTGGTGAGGTTGTGAAAGAATCCTTAAGTACAGATACAAAGAGAAACAGAAAGACAGAAATAGAGAGACAAAGACAGAGAGAAAGGGAATCAAAGTCAGAGAGAGTGTCACAGAAGCAAAGAGAAAGAGGTAGATAAAGATTCATATAGAAAGAAAAAGAGATAACATAGAATCATTAATAATAAGATAAAAGTCACATCCTCATAAGCAATTTTTTAAAAATGTCCCCTTTGTGTTCAATTTCCATCGAAGGGAACTGCTGGTACAATGCTTATCAAGCCACCGGGGAAAGAAACAAAAACAAAAACAAAACAAAACAAAACAAAACAAAAACTGTAGCAAGAACAGAAGAGAGTGGTTTCTTAGAACCATGTTATATGAGAAACCTTACTCAGCTTAAGTGACTTTTTCATGATTAAAAATCATGACATTCTTCTCAGTACACTTTTTGAAATGGCTTTTGGGAGTCTTGGAGACTTAACACATTTTAGTTTAAAGATATACTTTCCATAGTGATCTGTTTAGTTCCCTCTCCCTACATCTGTCTCACCTTCAAGACAGTAGCCTATGCACCCCACTAGCTTTACCTATCTTCCCTCCTCCAGGGATTCATCCTGACTTAGGAGGATATAAGCAGTCCTGGAAAAAGAGCAATAATAACCAATATCAATTTAAGTTTATAAGACATTTTATGTATATTAGATTATTTGATCCTTGCCACAACCTTGACATCATATCCATTGTATAGCTGGGAAGAGTGAAGCTTAGCGAGGCTGGAATTGCATGAATTGTAAAGGATCATATGACATATAAATACACCCATGAATACAAAGATATCTATCTATCTATCTATCTATCTATCTATCTATCTATCTATCTATCTATCTATCTATCTATCATCTATCCATCTATCTATCTATCTATCAATCATCTATCTATATCTATACCTATACCTATATCTATATCTATATACATTTTGTTTCTGGCCAAAAATTTTCTTGAACAATCTTGTCATAGCATCTTTGTCATTGTCATTAAATGGTGATCAAATATCCCATGTTTCTGGAAATTGGGGAGTTTTATGGTGTCTTAATCAGATTTTTTCTTTTAAAATAATTCCTCTTACTTTTGAACTACTTTCTGAAATGGGGATACAGGGGTAAAAGTATAGTAATTAGGTTTAATGATGTAAATCAAATTATGCAAATTCATCTAATGTGGCAATATTAGATTCTTGCCATTTAAAAATAATTTTAGCTTGACTCCTGCACCGATTTGACCTGTTTACAGTAGAATCAAAATTGTGCTCCTTAATTTTTGCTTTATAATATTTCAAATGCGAGTTCCTTAGTTCTATTTACTCAAAAACTCACCAGCCCCCGTGGTTTAAAGAAATGTTTTCTGTTCAGCTCATGACATTCTCTCTAAAGTCCTGTCTTCAAGCATTTCTGGGTAATTGAGGTTAAATATCTTGACAAGGGTCACACAATGATTATGTGTCAGAGGTGGACTTTGAACACAAGTGTGTTATGTCTGAAGCTAACTGTAACTCCTCTGACCCACTAACTCAAAGTTCTATCTTTAGAAAGGATGGGGTTGGGGAAAACCACCTTTGAAAAAATTAGATTCTGGCTTTGAGCATGTTCGCAGCTAATGTTGTAGAGCGTTAGTCAAAAGAAAGCCAATATTGTAACAGGAAATGAGATTAATAATAGCTAGTGTTTATATAGGACTTTAAGGTTTGCCAAGCACTACATAGGTTATCTCTATTATCACCATTTTACAGATAAATAAACTGTGCCTGAGAGAAGTTAGGTAAGTGATTTCCCAGTGTTTAAGACAGGATCTGGGATTTGAACTCTGCTTTTTTTCCCTCTGCATAAGCTAGCTACCTATTTGTTCAAAATATCATGCTCATTATCTTTCTTTTCCAATTTTCAGCAAAAAAAAAAAAAAATTAAGAAAAATTGAAATTACAAACAAGCCTCAAATTGTCACAGTGGATTATTTTTACTTTCTTGTGGGCTTCAAGGTTTAAGCTTAATGAAAAATAAACTATTTTTCTCAAATCTACTTTGTAAGTGTTAAAAAAAAATCTTTTCTGCAATTAATTAAATACTAAAAGCAAGAATTAGAAGTATTTTGCTCTAAATTGCTGAAGAGGAAGATGCACTAAATTGATATTTTTAAAATTCTCAAAACATGAGGACTTGAATTGTGATTTTGCTTTTGGATAAACAATTATTAAATAATAAAATCTATTCATAGATTGACCAAAGTATGACAATCAATCAATCATGAGTATTTATTAAACCTATTATATACTAGGTACTGTGCTAGAAATACATAAGTAAAACAATGTGCATTAAAAGTTGCTTACCTTCTAACAAACAAGCAAGATTTAATTATATGTTCAAAGAGGCAAATGGTTTTTATATAATAAGCATTAGCAAAGGTGAATTTACATCGGTACATTTTTGTCTACTGTCTAAATAGTAATGTGTATTTAAAGCTAGCTCAGTATTGCAGTGTTGAATTTCAAAAACAGTTCAAAATAAATTTTCTTGCTTTTTATCAGTGATACAAATGTAGCATCTTAAATCATAAAATGAGTTGAAAGCTGAAATGTTATAATCTCCTTAATAGGGCATCTAAAACATGAACGATTTAGAAACAAATGGACCTATGATGGTCAATAGAATTGTGTACCAGATTCTTCCTCTTTTGGGCTGCATTCAGTTAGGCACACAGAGTTAAGCTCTCATGGAAAATCTGCAGAGGATTCGTAGAGAAGCTGAGTTGTTGATGGGCAAGAGACAGTAAAAAAGAAGCAAAATAACTGTCATTGTTGATTATATTTAAGTAAATTATGAAGGAACTATACAGACATAGTTCTCTGTACACTGCACTGAAAATGACTACACTTTAGCATTTTAAGACAACTTAAAAATTTAGACATTAAACAAAGATTTTCTACATGTCAGGTATCAGGTTAGAAAAAATATGTCACTACTAGCTGTGCTAAGTGTGGTTTGGCAGAAGTTTAATCTATCCGAATTCTGTATTTCTCAGAATAAAGAGGGTTGCTGCACAGGATTTGGAGTCAAGAAGAAATGAGCTCTAATGCTGCCTCAGATACATTCATTTTGTGACCTGCCTAAGTCTTTTAACGTCTCATAGCCTTGGTTTCCACATCTTTAAAATGTAGATAATAATAGCACCTATGTCTTAAAATTATTGTGAGTTGTCAAATGAATTAATATAGGGGAAAAATTTGCAAACCTTGGAGTGGCACATAAATGTCAGCTCCTATTTATAATAGCAATAGCAATAATTGAGGATGATTGTTTTAGAATTAGTATGCTATAGTGAGAAATCACTTTTTAAAACACTCATAAATTAAAAGGATTTCAAAATTCTCACAAAGAGCACTCAGGACTCATTGCAACTTGTCTTAGTGGAATTCCATTTAAAATGACCTTTTCAGAAGTCAATCCTCAGTTGGCCTCTGATCAATTGTTGCAGAAGTCATTGCCGTTCAAAAATCTGAGGCTAAGAGCCTTGGAAAATATTGCTTTTAAATAGTAAAAGTAAGGCCAGGTGATCCAAGGTTATGAATTTAATTGGAATGATTTGATTTTGTGTAGTATCACTTCATGCTTTATAGTCACCGTTCTCAAAAAATCTGCAGGAAATGTAAATAAATGGGATCCAATTTAAAAAAAATGGATATAAGGAATACAGATAAGGAAAGGAAAAGGTTAAGTTTTCAACAAGACAGCCTACATGAGTTGTTGTAATTATGTAAATCACACAGAAGTACCATTACTCTTTCTATTACTTTCACCAGGAGATTTCCAAATGACACAGTGGGAATGCAGTCCTATTATGAATTCAATAGGAATTGTCTAGAGGCACAGACTTGATAGCACACTGCCATATCCATTGAGAAACAGATTATTAAAATTGATATGAGCTAAATCCAAACTGAATAATCTAAACTACTCCAAGCAGTACAGTATTATAGAGCTTTCTTTGACTGTGGGCGTTTAACAAATATTTGTTGAATTTAATTGAATAATGCCACTTATTTAGTCAATAATAATACTACATCTATAAGACCATAGTAGGTATGTGGGGGGGTGGAGAAGATGAAAAATAAAACATGAAATAAAATCTTTCCACAAGAAGCTAATAATCAGAAAGCAGGGATTGTACACAAGTAACTAAAGGAAAAGAAAAAAAAATGAGACAATTTCAAAGGAAAGATCCAAAGTATTATAAAAAAAATTTGAATAAGAGAGAATCTATTTCCAGGTGGAGACAAGAGGGGAGGTTCCATGAAGGAAGTTGTATCTGAGCTAAGTTTTGAAAGAAAGGATGACATTTAACAAGCAGTGGTAGGGAAAGAACTCTGTTGGAGACATGGAGACTAAGTAAGAAGAGATACAAATAGAAGGCAGGAGGACAAGACATAATAAGGACTCTAGTCTGACTGGAACATAAAATCTTAAAAAGGGAATAGTATATGACAGGATTATAAACAGAATTTAGAGTCAGATGTTGGAGGCCCTGGACAACTAGAGAGGATAATAGGGCACCACTGAAAATATTTGAGCAGACAAATGTCTAGATCAATGGGTGCATAAGGATGAAGGGAGGAGGGAAAGAAGGAAAAATGGGGGAAAAAAGGAAGGAGAGAAGGAAAAAAAAAGAGAAATTGGAGGCAGGAAGCCAAGTTGGAAAGAGATTGCTGTGTCTCCATCTCTCTAGGAAAAGAAAATGCAGTTCTTGAATGACAGTCGTGGAACTAAAAGGTTTTGTTCCTGTTTGAGGAATTTCTTCACTATGACTGATTTTCCCAGATGCAGCAAATTTGAGAGCTCCAATATATGTCAACACCAAAGGATATTGTTACCAAAAATACTTCTGCAAGCACAAAATACAACGATGAGCTTTCATTTATTAGGCAAAGAAAAAATTGGAACTTCGAGAAGACATAAAGGAAAATGACAGCCAACAATGAGAAACTCTTTGCCAAGGGAACTGCAAAGCCTGTAATGCACTCTTCCATTTCTGCGCTTCTGCTCACATTGCATGAATGCCTAGAATATAGCTCGCTGACATCTCTGCCTGCTGAAAATTAATCACTCAGTCATGTACTAAGGTTCCATGATGGGGATCAACGCGTGATTAACAGGCAAAAGAAATTAACTATTGAGGAGACTTAAACGTCTAATATTAAGGAGAAAACTATTAAGGCTGAACCAAAGGCAAAGCCAGACAATTAAAGAAATGTCTGATTCAGTGTTTAAGAAAACACTGTCTGAATATTGGATTAATGGGATCAAATCCAACATGGGTTTGCACAGAATAGAGCCATGAGAGCACCGATGACAATCATGATGCTTTGAGTAATGAAATACAGCTGTTAATAGTCTCTTTCTTCATCCTCAGGGCCTTTTTCAAGGTTCTAAAGGCCTCTTTTGGATTTGACACAAAAAGAAAGTGCCAACTCCTATCCCTTGTCTAAACTCCCCAGCACTGTACTTTTGTTTGTCCCTGCCTTCTGTGGAACTTTCTAAGTATCTCAAGGACTCAAAATTTCCACATACATTGAGGGAGGACCTTGAACAAACTCATCGCCTTGTCCTTCAATGGACCTCTCAACAACCACTTGGTACTCTGCCTGGGCTCATGTCTCAGAGTTTAGCATATATACATTTTGATATTCTCCCCATGTTGGGAATTCTGGATACCCAGCTATCAATGAACAGACTACATTCCCAATCCCCCACTGCTCAAATCTTGTTTCTATACCCTTCAACCATACAACCCAAACGTTCCACTGCAGATCTACCTGTTCTTCCCATGATAGTCTCTGGATACTTAACAAATGTACAATGTACAGCTCCATAGCAATTGCCTTGTCACTACCTGGCCTCTATCCTTTTCCCTCTTTGAATATCATGCTGCCTGACAACTTGGGACAACTCCACCCCAATTAAAAGCTTCCTGAGTTAAATTATCAATGATTAATATGCACCCTCTCCAACATCCCCTCCCCAACCCAGTGAGTTTGAACCTCAGGCCACCACTGTTCAAACCCTATTCTAGATCTCTCACCAACTATTTTCTTGACTCCAACCCCATCAATCCAACACACTAATATCCCTCCCTAAAGCTAACTGCCCCTTCTTCTGTAATCTCCAGAAAGATTGTTTCATAGATTTAAAATAGACTTTATTTTAAACATTTTCTTTTCTCATTTTTTCCATCTTCTTGTTCTCACTAAGACCTGGCTCTCTCCTAATAACAAACACCTTTGACCACTCTAGCATTACATTCATACTCCCCAAATCTTTGTTCATAGTTAAGGGAGATGAAATGCCCCTTGCTTCCCACTGCAACTTTTTCTTTTTTCTCTACCATCATCACCCTGTAACCACTCATCTTTTGAGGTTCATTCAATTCATATTTATTACCCAAACAAGATTCTGGTGGCTATCATCTACTGACCCCACGGACACTCTCCTTCCTTCTTCACTGAGTTCAGTGCCTGGGCCAGAGTATTTTTATCTTCACTGATAATAACCATCTTCCTGGACAATCTTTCTGAAACTCTTCTTTTCCGACATTGCTCCAAGAGTATGGTGTGATGTGTCTATAAATACACACACGCACAGACACACATATATATATGTGTGTGTGTGTGTATAATGTACCTATAAATATGCATGTACATATACATATAAATGCCTGACATGCTTGAAAGTTTAATGTATATTATTCTCTATCACTTTCTTGTCTAGGAAATCAAAATAATAAATCAAGCCCTGATCTGTAGCATTTGCCAGTTTCTGAGGTGCAAATGCTCAGACTGAACACTGGCTCTTTCAAATTGGTCTACAGGCTCCTGCAGACTCTTGATTATCTCTCTTCTGTTCTTACTTCTTCCTGTCTGCCACTCCTTCCAGTCTCTTTGGAGGGATCTCCCTTCAGGTTAAGCCCACCAGCCATTCAATAAACCCCATAAGGGTTTATCCTTGCTCTTCTTCTTTTCTCCCTCTTTATCAATAATTCTTAACCTGGGGTTTATAGACACCTTAATTTTCAGGATACCCCAGAATTTGAAAAGGAAAAGTTAAATCTTTGCTTTCACTAACTTCTAACTAAAATTTTGGATTTTCTTTAACTATTTAAAACCATTCTGAGAAGTGGTACATAATGTTTCACCAACCAAGCTGACAGAAGGCCATTACACAAAAGATTAAGAACCCCTGTTTTATACTTCCACCCTTGATGATCTCATCAGCTCTCATGGGTTCAATTATCATCTCCATGCAGGTGATTCTTACGTCTATTTATCCATCTTCAATATATCCTCTTATTTCTGGCCTCACATCAATGACCATTGGGCATGTCCAACTTGACAACTTAAAATCAACTTATCCAAACACAGAATTTATTCTCTTTCTCCTCAAACCCTCCTCTCTTCCAGACAAATGTAGAGGGCATCATTATCCTCCCACTCAATCTCACAAGGTTTGTGTCATCCTGGACTACCTACTCTTGATTACCCCACATATGCAATTTTTAAAAAAAAATATTTTACTTTCTCAACATCTTTGTATATATTTCTCTATATTCACATAGCTGCCACCCTCATGACCCTTATTACCTTACTCTTAGACTATTGTAATAATCTTCCACCTGGTTTTCCCATCTCAGCATGTTGCAAACTCTAGTCTGCACTCCATTTATCTACCAAAGCTGTCTTCCTAACATACCAGTCTTAATATGCCAGTCCCTGTCCCTATTCAATAAGTGCCAGGGGTTTCCTTTTACCTCTAGAATTAAATGCAATATCTGCTGTTTGACTTTTCTAAACAACCTGGCCCCTTCCTATCTTTTCAGTCTTATTAAATTTTACTACATAACCATACTCTGTGATCAAATAACACTGGCCTTCTTGCTGTTCTTTTCAAATGATATTGCATTTTCCACCTCTGTACTTTTTATTGAGCTATTCCTAGGCCTCATATGTTCTCCCTCTCCACCTTCACCCTCTGACTTTTTCACAACACATCAAATTCTCCTTTCTGGAAGAGATCTTTCTTGTTCCACTACCATTGTCTTACCTCTGAATTTGCTATTTACATACACAAATAATATATCTTTTATATATATATATATATATATTTGTTTGAATGGCATCTCTTTCATTAGAATGTCACTTTTTGAATAAAGGGACTCTGCTTTTACTTTCTTTGTATCCCCAACACTTAGCATAGCTTGCCATGTTTTAAGAAATTAATATATACTTGTTTACTGGCCATCTGACTGTAGATTTTCTTCAGCTAGCAAAAGAATCAGTTTGAAGTAACACCATTGCCTTTGAAGCAATAGACTAGTGATACCAGAATTATTTCAGGGATGAAATTTACAAGGACTTGGCAACTGAATATTTGTAAAAAATGGAAAAAGAAGAGTCAAAGAGCACTAAAATGTTAAGCCTGTATTACTCCTCCCTATGGAGAGGGGCAGATTTTGAGGCATAAGAGAACCTGGGGTAAAATCCTGGTTTTGGCATTTCCACCTGTAGACACACACATGTAGTTTCTCCTAGACACAGGTTTTTCACTTATAATATGAGGATGTTGGTTTAAATGGACTGAAAGTTATCTTCTAACTGTAAAAATATGATTCTATGACTCAGGTAAAATTGTTCAGAGGGCAGGCATACTGAGTTCTAGAGAAAAGTCAAGGCAAAAGGAATAGAGAATGATTCACAAAGAAATAACAATTGATACAATTAAAGTGGAAGAAATCCTTAATGTAGAAAGGGAAGAAGGCCAATGACAGAGCCTTTGGGAGATTGTCACATTTAGAGAGCAAGCACAGGAAGCAAAATAAATTTAGGAATTGTGTGAAAGGTATTTAGAATCACAGATTCTCAAAGCTAGATATAACCACAGACACAGCCATCTAATCCAACATGTATCTAGAACAAGAATCCCTTTATAACATCCATAGTCAGGAATCACCTAGCCTTTGTCTTTGCTTGTAGTATAATTCTCTCTCTATCTCTGTCTCTAAATATATATATGTATGTATATATATAATGTAAATAGATAAATAGGTAGATAGATTTAGAGATATCTATATATAGATAGATAAATATATAGATATATGTCTATATTTAGAGACAGATTAAATATAGACACAGACACAGAGATAGATATGTAGTATGTATATATGTATGAAAATAGAAACATTTATTTTATGAAATAGGTTTACAGATTTTACTTTATGTAACATTAGGGACATTTAGTGTCAGACTAATCATATACTGGTTCTACAGAACACTTCTGAAAAAAAGACATTTTAAGTGTAATATAATGTGTAAATGCTATTAACATTAATACATTGATTATTGATATGAACACAACAAGCACTTATATAGCACTTTAAGCTTTATAAAACACTATATATGATAACTCATTTGATCCTCATAAGAACCCTATGAAATAGTTGCTATTATTATCCTGATTTTACAGATGACAAAACTGAGGCTGAATCAGGTTAAGTGATTTGCCCAAGATTCACACTTACCTGTCCTATACTCTATCCATTGTGCTATCTAGGTGCTTTTAA
Organism: Bettongia penicillata ogilbyi; assembly: GCA_023548195.1. NCBI lineage: Eukaryota > Metazoa > Chordata > Mammalia > Diprotodontia > Potoroidae > Bettongia > Bettongia penicillata. The sequence continues at coordinate 7,858,323 of JAJHZJ010000049.1, read as the reverse complement.
AATGTTTTAAAAGTCCGTATCTCCACATTTTAAATGAATTATCTCCAATGTAGGAGTCCTTGGAATTTTTTAAGAATTAATCACAGTTACTAATGTCCAGAGAACATTCACAGAGTATGAAGAGGGAGGGAGAGGAAAATAGTGTCCAATACTATAGAGAGGTCAAAGAGCAAGAGTTCTTAAAACACTACTGGAGTTGGTGGTAAGGGGGTCACTGATAACGTGAAAAGAACAGTTTCAACAATGATGGGTAAGCAATGCTGAGGAATAAGAAGGTAGATTTTAGGGGAATGCTTTTAATGGGATTTTAATGAACCCAACACAAAATCAGAAACAAACAAATATCCAACTGGAAATTGCTAGAGAGCACAAACTGTTGCTTTGTGCTAATAGGAGATTCTAGTTCCCTCTTATTAACATAAATTAAAATAGTCTGTAACTCAGTTGTGTAACCAGGTTGTTAATTCCCTCAGAGGAGACACAGAGAATAACAAACTGCTGGTAATGGTTTCAATTTATCCCTGAAGGAAAAATGAGATTTCTCTAGTTCTATCATGAGAAATTGTCTGAAACATTTGCCCAGAATCTGATATGGAAAATAATTAGATAAAATATTTTCAATAGAATAATATGATTTTCTTTACCATCAACATGAATAATTCAGTAATAGATTGTTCTTTGATTATGGTTACACATGTGTTTTAGCTTTCTTCCTCTTATTCAATTTTTCTTTCTTCAATTCATGAAACAAAGAAAAATTCAGTAACTAGCTTATATATATATATGCATATATGTACATAAATATAAATGCATATATATGTATATATACATGCATGTGTATATGCACATGTACATTAGCATTAACTATATTGAAACTATATAGAATGAGGCTATATTTTATTTACAAAATAAAAATTTAAATCCAAATAATTCAATTGAATTTAATAAGTATTTATTAAGTTCTGATAGATTGTTTCAGTACAAAGATAAAAATTGAATGAATATTTCCTTTACTTCACTTTATATCCTCCCAGGTGTAAGGGGTGGGTTGATAGAGAACACCTTTATATAAGTAAGTTCACAGAAAGTTATATTCTAGCTAAGTGTGAAGTAACTGCAAGGTGGAGCGAAGGAAAGAGAGCACTCTCTCCCCTCTAAAGGTGTGTTAGGGAAAGTTTCATGTCGGAGATACACTTCATATGAATTGTTTCATGTAGGACACACTTCATATGAATTTAGAATTGGAAGAGAGGCTTGAAATGGAAAGATACAGAGGTTGGAAGAGGCACTGAGATGGAAGATGGAACGTTTAGTTTGGGGAATAGCTAGCAAACCAGTTCAGCTGATATTTTAAATGCATGAGTATGAAAGAAGTCTGGAAAAATAGGCTGGAGGCAGATTGTGAAGGACCCTACATGTCAAACTGGAGATTTTTATTTTATTTCAAAGAAAACAGAAAGTGATTGAAATTTTTTTCGAGAGCAGGGAATAAACTTATTAGGCCTATGCTTTCAGAATGGATTGAAGAGGAACAAGACCAGAAACATGGAGATCAATTAAGTGGCTATCACAGTTATTCATGTGAGAAGTGAGGAGAGGTTGGACTAGGGTAACAGTGGCATTTTCAGTAGAAAGAAGGGGAAAGATAGGAAAGAATTGTTGGGAGAGGTAGAAATTATAAATCTTGGCAGCTGATTAAGTATCGGAAAGGTTGGGATGACGGAAGAGTTAAGGATAATTCTAAGGTTGGGTACCTGGGAAGTGAGAAGAATGATGATACCTTCAACAGACATAAGGAAACTGAGGAAAGGAGGTATAACAAGTTCTGATTAGGTAAGTAGCACTTGAGACACTGTAGGATGTATAGGTAAAGATGTCTAAGAGGCAATTGGCAATGTAGGACTGACATGCAGGTGAAAGACGAAGTGTGAATATGGAGATTTGGATAGTTGTAGTAGCTGAATCCATGGGAGCTAACGATCGCTAAGAGTGGAAAGGGAGGAGGAAGGGGAGCACCCATGGCAGAGGTCTAAGGCATACCAAGAGTGGAACATGTAATTCAACAAAGGGGATCAAATAAGATTTATTTGATGTGAAGAGAAAACAACAGAACAATTTCATGAAAACCAGAGGGTAGATGGTGGGAAATAATTAGGAAGAGGGGACAGTCAATATTGTGAAATATAACGTGAGGTCAAGAAGGATCAAGATTGAGAAAGGAGCATTGGATTTAGAAATAAATAGATAATAGTAAGTAAACAAGCAGACAAAATTGGAAATTACAAGGTAGACTTGTTAAGAGTCAAGGTGGGGGAGTAAGGTGTCAAACTGCAAAGGGTTGATGAATTTTTTTCCTTAATATTTCCAAGATTAAAACTTTCATACCAAAGAAGTATCAACTGTAGTCTTTTAAGTATATTTTAGAAACTATAGGCATTACTTTTATTCTCATGCAAGGAGCTAATTCAGTCACAAAATTCTGGGCAAGAACAATCAGAGCAGTGATGAAACATTTCTTTCTTTTGTGGGGCATATATTTGAAAGTAAAAATACACACACACACACACACAAATCTCAGGAAATGTATATAGCTTTTAATGGCTCATTTTATAAATGTACCTGGGCTCTGAAATTTAAGTCTGACATTTACTTTATGAAATTTAAAATCATGAATAAAATAAATATATTACTTTTCTTTTTTTGCTTTATAAAAAATACTGAAATGAATTTTAATGAAAAATAAATAATTATGAGATTGGATTGTGAATTTATGCCATGAATATACTTACCATTTACTATGAGCCAAGCTAATTTTTAATAAAACATATGCATATAGATTTTTTTCCCCTTATTGTAGTTTATGCTTCTTTACATTCCAAATTTTCATGATCATGTATCAGGAAATACATACCCTTCCTAATAATTGGTATCTAAGTACTTATGCTAGGAGAAGCTGTTAATCTCTAGAAAGCACCCTGATTAATTTCAGCAAACCAACAGATATTCCCCAAGAAACAAAGGAAGATGGAATGCCACTTTGAAAGGGAATCAAGTTGCTCTCCCAGACTGAGACTGTGTATGAGTGGAGGAGGAAGTATGCAGGGGAGGAAAGAGAGGGTCTTATGAGGTCTTATGATATGAGGAGATACACTATTCAAACTATAGAGATAAGAGCCAAACAGTGAAGTCACTGTTAGTCTACATAGGGTTGAAAATAGACTCATGTTCAATGAAAGCCATCAGTCAACAAGCACTTATTAAGTATTTACTGAATACTAGACACTGTATTAGTAATAGGAGGAACCCAAAGGTTTAAGTCTCGTGTGTGTGTGTGTATGTGTGCGTGTGAAATGCACTTGAGGTTAAGGAGGTAGAGAGATAATGAAACTGTTCTGTGGTTTGATTTATTTTCTATTTACTTTTGTTCCTATGCTTCTTTACCTTAGCCCCAACTAACAGAGGATAGAAAGTGTTTTGGAACTGAGAAATTGGAGTACCCTGAGGCTCAGAGCCTTTAACAATTTTGATGACTAGGCATAAACGAGTTAGTATTCATATATTAAAATTGGGAGGCAGCTGTAATGCCCACCGTAAGTTAGAGTGATACCACCCATAATAGAAGCAAAGTCCAGTCCCTCAGATGTTATATTTCAAATGTAAATGTGAGTTCTATGTTCCAAAGAGCTTACCTGTTGGGGCAAAATGATTTCCTACTATCAATGAGAAAACTTCTGACCAAAGCTCTTAAATGAACCTGGCAGAGCACCCTTTTGGGATAAAAGACAGGAAAGTTTTTTCCCTTTTATTTTGTAACCCCCAAATCCCAAGAAAAAATGTTTTGGTTCATGGTTAGTGTTCAGGCTTTGAACTGAGAGAATGGTAGAATTTACTCAGCCCCAAGTGATATTAGCCAAGAATTTCAGCCAAATCCAAAATATGGAATCAAAGAGTAGCTCCTTAGCCATGTTTTCATTGGGGTTATGCCTGACAGTGGTCAAGAGAGAATATGTAAAGAAAGCCAAATTACAAAGGTTTATGCCTGACAGAACAGCTTTTGTTAAAGAATTCATGTGTAGTGTAATAGTACCTGGAAAAGAGTATACATTGAATGAAACAGCATCAAATAAGGGCTATGCAGGGCTTCTTAAGTGGTATAGTAGATAGAGTACCAGTCCTGGAGTAAGGAAGACTCATCTTCCTGAGTTCAAATCTGGTCTTAGACACTTACTAGCAATGTGACCCTGGGCCTGAGACTTAACCCTGTTTAACTCAATTTCCTCATCTATAAAATAAGCTGGAGAAGGAAATGGCAAATGATTCCAGTATCTTTTCCAAGAAAACTCCAAATGTAGTCACAAAGAATCAGGCATGACTGAAAATGACTGAACAAAAACAACCAAGTATTGTGTTTTCCAGCAGGATAAAATTAGACACAGCAACTGTAGACCATAAGGGAAAAACGTGATAGTATTTTCATCAGAAGATATCATTACCCTTGCAACCAAGAAGCATTTAATTTAAAGGAATTTACTGAGCACCTATTATGTGCCAGGCTCTGAGGATATGTTTCTTTAAAATACTTAGTAATACATGATATTTTCTACAGTTTTTAACATTTTTATTTTGTTATGTATTCCCAAATATATATATATACATATATAATATATAAATTAGCATCATTTAAAAAAACTGAGCTCCAAATTTTCTCCCTTCTTCCTGCCCCTCCCACCTCCTTAAGAAGGCAAGCAATTCAATATCAGTTACACATGTGAAGTCATGCAAAATATATTTCCCCATTAGCCATGTTGCAAAAGAAAAAACAAATGAAATAAAACAAAAATAGAGTTTAAAAAAGTATGCTTCACTCTGCATTCTGATTGCATAGTTCTGTCTTTGGAGGTGGATAACATTTTAAGTTATGGGTTCTTCGAAACTGTCTTGGGTCATTGTCTTGAACAGAATAGCTAATTCTTACAACTGAGCATAGTTACCATGTACTATGTACAATGTTTTCCTGGTTTTACTCACTTTATTTTGCATTGTTCACACAAGCCTTCACAGATTTTTCTGAAACCATCCTGCTCAACATTTCTTATTGCACAATAATATTTTATCACAATCATATACCCTACTTGTTTATTTATTCCCTGTGACAGATATCCCCTTAATTTCCAGGTCATTACACTACAAAACCAACCACTCAAAATATTTTTTATACAAATAGATCCTTTCCCTTTTTCTCTCATCTCTTGGGATACAGATCTAGTAATGGTATTAGTGCATCAAAGGGTATATACACAGTTTTATAGGCCTTTAGGTATAGTTCCAAGGAATACACAGTATAACATACCTGATATGTCATTATGAAGTCTCTGCTGAAAGGTCAGACTAGTTTACAACTCTCCCAACAATGTATTAGTATTCCAATTTTTCAATATTACCTCCAGAAATTGTCATTTTTCCTTTTGTGTCATGTTAGTCAATCTGCTAGGAGTGAGGTAGTATCTCAGAATTGTTAGTCTTTTGTAATTGTCTTCACATGATCCCTGGGTTAGTCTTGGCAGAGTCCCAAATATTTTATACTGTCAGAAGTTATTTTAAATGTAATTTCTCTTTCTATATCTTGTTGTTGAGTTTTGTTGGTAATACACAGAAATAGAGATGATTTGTGAGGGTTTATTTTATATTCTGCAACCCTGGTAAATCTGTTCATTGTTTTAGGGAGAAGTTCAAAACCAGTCATTACTCTCCTCCCAAGGTGGCAATATTCTATGATTGATATAAGATAAATCAAAAGATAAATAGATGAAAAGTTATAAGGAAAATAATCACACCACAATGTTTGTGTGTGTGTGTGTTTTAAAAGGACATAGTGCTGAGAGCTGAAGGATTCAGGAAAGATATCATGAAGGAAGTAGAAGAGAATTTGAGTCTTAAAGGGAACTGGAGATTGCCAAGAGAAAGAGGAGAGGAGGGGAATGATTATAATCATATATATATATATATATAATCATAATTACATATTGTATATATAATAATTTATCAAGTACTTCCCTGAGATTTCTCTTGTCTAATCATCCCCAATGAGTCCTTAAAATGTGTGCCCAGAATTGAACAAAAAATCTTTGATGAGGTTTGAAAAAAGAATATAGTTGGATACTACCTCCTTATTTATGGAATATATGCCCCTTGATGTTGTTGATGATAGCATCAGATTTTTTATTTTGGCCACCACATGACACTCTGTATTTGTATTAATCTTGTAGTCTACTAAAACTTTCAGATCTTTTTCAGAAGTTTTGTCCAGCCACTGTGCAACCCTAGCTCACAATTGTAAATCGGATTGTTTTTGTAACCAATTTTAAGACCACATTTATTCCTATTGAATTATGTCTTAATAAATTAAATGCAGTGATCTACTAGAGAAGATGGGGAGACATAGACTAGATGATAATATAATTAGATGAATTCAGATGGCCAAATTCAAGGAATCCTTGTTTTCAATTCCCAATGGAAGAATCCAAGGATCTGTGATGGGCCTGTAATATTTAACATTTTTGTAAATTACTTAGATAAAAGCATCAATGTCACATTCATTAGATTTTTAGATGACACAAAGCTGGAGAAGATAAATTTTAGGATGAAATTTGCATTAATGAAATTCAAAAATTTATTATCTGTTCTGCTTTTGGCAGACAAAGAATTATAGTGATATCCGTAAAACTGAAAGCCATCCTCACCCCATGCCTCTGTGCCAGGATTTTGATCTATTTCTAAAACTCCTTACCTGTTTTGTTCTTCTGTCCAGTGTAGTATTTTTCAGTGACAAAATCAGTTCTGTTTTTCCTTGAATTGAGCTTCATCCAAATGTTCTCCACTATGTTTTCCTCTGATTCCTGCCTTTCTTCACATGTGTGTGATACAATGCTACCCTATCTCTTCACTCCCTATACTTAACCTCTCCTGTTTCCTTTGAATAACTAGATCAACTCAGAGGTATATTTCAGTTATTTCACCATCTTATTGATAACCATAAGGACAAATTCACCTCCTTGTGTTAGAATCTCAAATTCAAAATTTGAGTCTTTTTATATAGAAATTTTGGTCATATATTATTGCTACTGGCTCTATCCTTAAATTTTATATCCTATGATCTTCTGGGTCTTTCAGAAGTTATTCTTTCCCCATCATGTGCTAATGTTTTTGGTATATAACTTAAGGGAACAACATAGGTAGGCTTCTTTATAATTTGTTCAGTTTTGTTAAATTTGTGAAATATCGACAAAACTTATAAGCCTTTGTTTAGTGTGTTCCCTCACTTTCCAGGAAACTGTCATTATTTTATTTTAAGATATGGTACAGAAATGCAAATTCTATTTTCAGACACCATCTTCTTGGCCAGATGTTAACTCTCTATATAAACTTATTCCCTTCTCCCATGTCGTGTTACCTAAAGTGGTTGTAATCTTTCCTCTGGCACTTTGGGGCAAGTCGCTTAATTTTTCTTAGCCTGAGTTTCCTTATAATGAAGATGATAGCACTTATCCCTAAAAAAGATGTTGTCAGGATTAAATGAGATAATATATGTGAAGCATTAGATTATTATTAATATTCATCATCATCATCATTATCATCACCATTGACCTGGATTTGGAAATGGTGAGAGAAATATGATCTATTCAGTTCCTTACCAGAGACCTCATAGTCTTTGTCAACAGTTTTTCTCTCCTTTCTGGCAGTATCATTTGTGACCATGTGAATCACTAGAGTCATCTGCCTTGATAAGTCTTGAAAGTTCTCTATTATATGTTGTATATAGGCTCAAGGGAGTCAATAGGTCTCTCTGTTGTTGTTACCAAGTCAACAAATAGTTGTGTCAGTAACCTTAAGCAGGGAATTACCTACTATTACTCTGCAATTTTTCCTGTGACCTATATTGGATGATCTCTTCATCTTCTTTAGGTGTATGCCATTCTTCAAAGGACAAGTAGGTATTTTCTTCTCTGATACATGATCAGGCCTCTATCTAAGATGGTATCAAACTCTGTTACAATAATCTAAGTTAGAGTGATGAGGACTAGGACTTAGGTGGTTGTGGTATAAGTAAAAAGAAAGAGATGGATGTGAAAGATTCTGAGCATGTAGAAGTGAGAAGGCTTAAAAACTGGAAAGATAATGGGGATAATTCGGAGACAAGAGTTAGGGGTGACTGAGAATTTGCCAAGCTAGAAGAATGTTAGTTAGCACCCTCAATATAAATAGAGAAGTTATCAGAGAGATAGGTTTAGGAAGAAAGGTAATGAATTCTGATTTGCATACACTGACTTTGAGATGGATATAGGAAGTCCAAATGGATATCCTCTCTCTCTCTCTCTCTCTCTCTCTCTCTCTCTCTCTCTCTCTCTCTCTCTCTGTACGTATATATATATATATATATATATATATATATATATATATATATATATATATATATATATATATATATATATATGTATCCTCTCTTGCAGAGGAAGAAGCCCTGATCACTGCCAATTACAGACCTAATTTAGGATGGTGCTTTACATGTAGACTATTACTGGTCTTTGAGAGAATTATCTGGACTGGTGTCATATTACTATTTCAAACCAGCCCAGCTATGAGTCCTATTTTCAACTTATAAATTAAATTGAGTATAAATTAAAATATGTTTTGAGTCTTTTAGTAATATTTGTGTTTAGTATTTAGTATTATTCAGTATTTGTCTGTAAAGGGAGCTAGTAACTACTTTTAGGGAGTTCCATAAACCAAAGATCCCAAATCATCTGAATGAGGTCAACGAAATGCAGAAGAGAGAGGTCCCCATTTGCACTGGAATCTTTAAAGTCATGAAGGTGCTACTCACACAAGGATTACCAAATTTAATGAGTATTTAAATATTTCTATCTAATGATCATGATTTCCACATATATACAATATATAATTATATATTATATAAAAATTATAATTAAATTAAATTATACATATATAAATTCACAGTTGACAAAATGTTTTCACATACATTATTTCTTTTGATTCTCATAACAGCCTTGTGAGATAGGCAGTGAAGGTATTATTTATCCTATTTTACATATAACAAAGGTTTTCAATGTAACTTAGAATTTGAGTGAGTTGCCTTTGGTGCTAAGGGTTTATCAGTCACCTAGCTTTGCAAGGGCAGGACTTGGATCAAGGGCTTTCTGACTCAGAGGCTTCACTATGCAGTGCCACATCTCTATTAGAATCATCAAACCACAAAAGATGCTTCGCAAACATCTATTATCCATGTAGATTCATAGAGTACCACTGATTAAGGAAAACCAGCAAAATCATCACTCCTTTCTTTCATATCCCTTACAGTGAAAAATAGGAAGATTTAGCAATGCCATGATAATCCTTTCCAACAGCACTTTGGAGTGAATAAGTGAATACAGAGACCAACTCATAAAAAAAAAAAGTTTTACAAGATCTCATGATATCTTATCAAATTACAAAAGGCAAAATAAATAAGACAAAAAGAAACTATAATGACATAGAGAAGAAGATTTAAAAGATCAGTTGCCTTTATGAGGTCACTTCTGAATTCCAAAATATGGCAATTTTTAAAATAAAAAAGCTTTATTTTTCTAGTACTCGATCTTTATGGGGTTTTTTAATCCAAAAAAGTAAAAGCTATCAAACAAATCACAAGTAACAAAAAGGTGCATGGTATAAAATATTAATAGAGTAATATCTTATAATTTTATGAAGCCTTTAAAAGTTCCAAGTGTTCCTAAGTTGTAAACCTTACATCATTTTGAGGTAAGATAGTGAGGGAGTCATTAAGTTGTGATCTATAGATGTGAATTACTGTAATAAGTTCTGACTAAAAATCTATTTGTAGGCATAGACTATTTGTCCTCATGAATACTAGGCATTTCCAGTTCACAAGTTTACAGATTCCTAATCAGGATTTCACAAATGCCACTTCAGATTATCAGATAAAAGGGAGAAAAGAAACTACATGATGTATAGACAGAGATATTCCAGAAATACCAATTAACATGAAAATGGGATATGGTAGGGGTAGACTGGAGTGTTTTCTCTGGATGTGGGTATTTGCTATGACTCCTTTCTACAGCACATGTGCTCTGGCTAAAGGAAACACAGGAACCTACAAATTCTGATAGGGGTCTTGGTGTCCATGATTGTGATTGGCAACTGAAAAAGCTGCCTAGATGTGTAGAAAGACTGCCTGAGCTGAATGGTAGCTCAAAAGGTAGTGTTTCAAAAGAAGAGGGTATTTTGTGTAATAACTCTACAGTTAACAAGGAAGTAATTTAAAAATGAAATCTAGTTAAGGCTATTTCTTTGTTTTTCTTGTCCTATTTCCTCCAGCTCCTATCTGACTTCTTTTAGTTTTTATACACATAGCATGCATCCTATCTTGAATGGAAGATTTATGCTCTTCCCACAGCCTTACACTATGCTGATTTTCAAACCTTACTCTATCAGCATCCTTTGATATGAAACTTGATCTCAGACTCATTTTATCACTTCCAAGCTAGACCTTTAAATCAGTTATCTTAAAGGATCTTTGATTTTGACCTCAGATTTTTATTTATCTACTGGTGTAATGTGTTTTCTCATCCCTAGCTCTAGCAATGGAAAATCTTACCTTCTTTTTAATCACTGATAATCTCTGACCCCCATATCCATGGAGACAGGGACCAAACTATCTTATATTACTCTAAGTCACAACTACAGATAATACACACACACACACACACACACACACACACACACACACACACACATATATATAGTCAGTGGCTGCCCTGAGGTCTCCTCCAGTGCATTCTTCACCAACAGAGGACCAAAATAATAGACTCTAGCAGCAAGTAGACCATAAACAGAAAAAACAACTCACATTTATATAGCACATCCTTATAACCTTGTAAGGTAGATCATTATACATTTATACTCCATTATGCATACATGGAAACGGAGACTTGGAAAGACTCAGTGACATGATTTAAACAATAAACTGGGAAGTATTAGAAATTAGATTTGAAAGAAAGCCTCATAACTTTGTCCAACATGCTATTTATACTGCTTCTCTAAGAAGGAACTGCTCTCCAAAAGTCTTAAAATTCAGTTCATAGTAGGTGTTTAATAAAAGTGTATTCAGTTTATTTAACTCTGATAGTACTACAATGATGGCTGCGGAAGTAGGTAGAATCAGCTGAAATGTGGACTGTCTCTATTGTGAATCCCTCTGATTTGGTCATAACTCTGTCAGAATATCTCTGAGTTTCTGGCACAAACCAAGACATTGATGTACCTGTGTCTCCAGATACTCTCTACAGTCTAAACCAGTTGGGTCAAATTCAAGTAGAAATGGAGGCCACTGACCATACATAAGGATCCCTGTGAGCTGCATATTGGTAGGTTTAAAATGCAATATAACCTATACTTTATTATGTTTTTACTTTGTTAAACTTTCTCTAGATAATTTTAGGTGGATTCAACACACACTTGAGAGTATTTTGGACTACTCATGGCCTATGGGCTTTATATTTGGCACCCCTGATCTAGAATAAGGGGATTTTGGTAGTGTATGCCTATCAGGGAAATTCTCTCTCACTGAGATAACCCGTAGTAGTGCATCTTGACGGGAATTCCCCAGGGAATGGAAACCAATGAGATGATATAGAAAACTTCTTTGATGAGGTAAAAGTATTTGTGATACACTATGTGGTCTAAATTGGCCACAATTAGATTTGTTTTTTTAGTAACAGCAATATACCAGCAATAATGATTACAACATATACAACTCTTTTAGAAACTAAGCTAGGATTTATCTTTGAATCTGCATGACCTCTTTGAACAGTTTTTTTTTTTTTTAATTTTATTTTATTTTAGAAATCTTGGAAAAACTATGGATAATCTTAGGTGGAATTGAGCACTGACTTATCCATACTCATCCAACAAATTCCCAGATTGCTTCTGCTTTTGGTCATGCTCAGAGCAACTATAGTCTGTTTAGGATCCTTTCAATTCATTCATTACTAGCATTCTGAGAGGCATAACTTGTGAGAGGTGCTGCTGTGGCGCTAGATAAAACCAAAGAACACAACCATTCTGAAAGCATTCTACTCATATGGAAGGGATAGAGGATCTTAATAGAACCACATATTCCCACATGAACTAGTCTCAAAGCTTTTCCAATTGACCCTTGCAATGGAATTTCACAACATAAGACAGGTTAATCAAGACTTTTGGTGTATGAGAACTCTGAGAACATTACAGAATTAACACTTATTGATGGAGACTATTCCAGAAAATTCAAATCTCCAAGAGGTAGTTAAAATGATTAATTAGTGGCAGTTACTCATTCTACAGAGAATGTGCTGGGCATGGAGTCAGAAAGACCAGAGTTCAAATCCAGCCTCTGGCAATTACTAGGTGTTTAACTCTTGGCAAGTCATGTAACTTCTGTTTGTCCCCATTTCTTCAATCATAAAATACAGATAAAAATAGAACTTACTTTACAGGATCATTGTGAGGATCAAATGAGCTAATGTTGTGAAAATCTCTTAGCACAGTGCTGGGAATATAGTAGGCATTATATATTTATTCTATCCCTTCTGAATGTTTCTGTCTGTTCCTGTGTCCTAAGTAGGCCAAGCCCTTGTGGTCCATGTGGGAAAGCATCATGTATTCAATAGACTGAACATCACCTGCATTCTCATCTTCCTAGAGTTTATGAAGTGGCTTGGTTGGTTCTGTATAATCCAGACATTGTCATGGAATCAGGAAAGGTCAAATTCAGTATTCTCCAGAGTGTCAGAAGAATTACCTAAAGCCAGTACATTCCAGATACAGCTATAGTCTTTCACAGCACCTCAGTCCAGAACTGCCTTCTCAATACTAAGAATTTAGGGTATATTCACTGCAGACAGAGGTATTGGCAGACTTGGCTCTATGATCGTACTATTAGCCTAATCTCAAGAGCACCAATTCTCCAGCTTATTAAATAGACTCAAAATTGTAACACTGCAAGAATCACAGGATAAGAATATTTAAGAGGAATTAACGTGGCCTTTCGTTTCTCCTTCCAGGACTCTAATAGTATTTGGCAAGAAACAAAGCAGTATAGTTCTTCAGTGGTTTTAAACACCTGAATGCCATCATCATATTGGACACCTGATACTCCTAACATTGAAGGCCAACTTAGTGAACCAGCTAGATGGAGTGTCATATTCACCAAACTGAATCTGATCCACATAGGTTTTTGTATTACATTTTCCAAGTCTTTTAGTCTCTGGGGTATTGATTTACCTACATACTATTCTAATATATTTCCCTGTAGTAGGAAAGTCCTGGGTCTGACTGTTCTTATAATAGTTTAATTCTGATGATATGCTCATAAAAGATCAGATAGTTAATAAGAGCTTTATTTAGTAAATAAATTTATTTTATTTAGTAATAGCAAGGAAAGGAATAGTCAGCAAGGATACTCTTTATTCCCTGCCTCTCTGTTACCCATGGCAAACATCTAGTGAAACATCTAGGTCTGGCTACAGTTCTTCATGCTTTTTTGAACTTAGGATGCCAGGAAACCACTTCAAAAGCTGAATCTTTAAACCCTTGAGCAATTTCAATAAGTACATTTTCAATACTTTTTAATCAAAAAGTGGCCTAATCAGTATGTGAGGATTTTCATATATTGTTCTCATCATACCACTGCCTCCCTCCATCTTGCTGCTGGGGTTTGACTATGAGTGGACTATGCATGGTACTCATTCTAGTATGAGTGGTACTCACCTGTGCCTTATGATACCATTCCCACCTTTCTAAGGTCTGAATGCTGTCTTTGATATTTCCACTACCTCCCTGTGCCAAGGAACCACTGCAGGGGGAGTAACTACAGCTGGTGTTTGAGCTCTGTGACTCTATGTCAGGACCTAGAACTGTGCATGTTTTTCCCAAGTTGGTTCAACATGATTATGAAATCAGAAATTATCTCATAGGGAAAGTTCAGGTAGCTTATAGCAATATTGATTACCTAGATGAGGACTTGGGTTCCCTCTTATGTTATCTTTTCTAATGCAACACTTACCTCTTCCTGTCAATCCATCTCCACTAAAGGGACAAGGGGATAAACTTGCAATTCATAGCACTTTTCCCAAGGCTAGGACTGATCAGCTTACTTAGAGGTGAAATGCACCCTCTTTGCATTTCTACTAGACTGAAAGGGCTATAAGCCTGAGGGGAGAATAGAAATATCTATGCTGTCCCTAGAAATGGTAGAACCATTCCATTTTTTAAGCAACATTATGCTTAACTAAAGTCCAGATAACATATGTATTGGGAAGAATGGTATTTGGGACCACTGTGTGAAAGACAAAGATAAGTGAAGAGAGACATTCCACTACTATAAAATGATACATTTTCTTGATTGTTCCTAACACAAGAAGTATTATTGGTTGCTACTGATTTGTTTCTTGCCCCATTGGCAAGTTCTGTCCTTGTACAGTGTTAATACTCATTCCTGGTGACTTTTCACAGTTCCATATATTTTGACTTTGAGAACACCTGGTTTTGATTTTGATCTGATCATTACAGTTGCCCTACTTCTTCTCTTCTCTCCTATTCTATATTTGTTGAACAGAGCATATCACAAGTCAAGAGAGTAGTAAATACACCACTTTTAGGTCATATAACATTGAATAACTCAAAACTTACAGACCCTGAGAACTACCTCTGAAAGCACAAAAAACCTAAAGCTTGGAATGGTGTCCCTTCCAACCCAGGAGCACAGTCCAACTTTAATATAGAGCTAAAAGTCAAGAAATAGACTAGGGAAATGAGCAAACAGGAGAAAAATATTCTACCTATAGAAAGTTACTACTTTACAGAGAATATCAGAACATAAACACAGAAGAAGACAGTAAAGTCTTATACTGTTATAACCAAAACTGTTATAACCAAAGCCTCAAAAAAATGTGAATTGGTCATAAATCATAAAAGAGCTCAAATGATTTTAAAATAATTTTTAAAATCAAATAAGACAGATAGAAAAAAATGGGAAAAGAAATGAGTGGTGTAAGAAATTCATGTAAAAAAAGCTTCAAAAAATGGGCAAAGGAGACACAAAAAATGCTGAAGAAAATAACACCTTAAGAAGGAGAATAGGCAAAATGATCAAAGAGGCACAAAATCCAATGAAGAGAAGAGTACCTTAAAAGCAGAAAAGACCCAATGTAAAAGGAGCTACAAAAACTAACTGAGGGAAAGAATGTCTTAAAAATTACATTTGGAGAAGTAGAACCTGATGACTCCATGAGATGTTAAGAATCAGTCAAATAACATCAAAAGAATGAAAAACAAGAAGAATAATGTAAAACATCTCATTGAAAAAACAACTGACAGGGGTGGAGCCAAGATGGTGCAGTAGAAAGACACACATATGTAGGCTTTCCCCACACAGCCCATAAAATACCTGTAGAGAGGGACTCTCAACAAATTCTGGAGCGGCAGAAGTGGAGAACAACAGAGTGGAGGAGATTTCCAGCCCAGATTTGCAGTAGACGTGGAGCAGAGCACAGCCCAGCCTTGGCCACACAAGTGGCTCTGGGACAAGGACACCTTAAGGGTGGACTCTCCAGTCACAGCAGCAGCAGGTTCGCAGATCCCTCAACCCATAGGTGCCAAAGGTCAGTGGCAGGGTTTTTTCAGCTGGCCAGGAAGGGAGAAGGGCCTTCCTATAGCTCCAGCCTTAAGCAGCGGCCACAGAGGCCACATCTGGCAGGCAGCAATTCCCATAGAAGCCTGTATCCATTGTTAGATTGTAAAACCCCTGGGGGCACTGAGCAGGCCATTCTTACATCAGCCCTGTGTAGGGGCCTTGAGGGAGCTGGTCTTCCTCTTGCACTGAATGGCAGCCCTGCCCCCACAGTTTAACTGAATCTCAGCCCCCTCAGCTGAGGACCGGGAGGTCAAGTGGCTGTGGAGAGGAAACTCTGCTAAGATTCCAGGCACAAAAACCTCTTCCTGCTCCCAGACAAGTGTATGTGCTTGATTGTGCCACCTAGAAGGAACTGAGATCTAACAGATCCCCAGAGTATACCCTACTCTTGACAAAGGACCTGAAAGTGAAGTAACTGGTTGGAAAAATGGCCAAAAAATGGAAAAAAAAATAAGATTATAGAAGGTTACTTTCTTGGTGAACAGATATCTTCTCCCATCCTTTTGGATGAGGAAGAACAATGCTTATTATCAGGAAAAGACATAAAAGTCAAGGCTTCTGTATCCCAAACATCCAAAATAAGTATTCAATGGCTCAGGCCATGGAATAACTCGAAAGGGATTTTGAAAATCAAGGAATAGAGGTGGAGGAACAATTGGGGAAGAGAAATGAGAGACATGCAAGAAAAGCATGAAAAGCAGGTCAACACCTTGCTAAAGGAGTCCCAAAAAAATGCTGAAGAAAATAACACCTTGAAAAATAGGCTAACTCATTTGGCAAAAGAAGTCCAAGAAGTCAATGAGGAGAAGAATGTTTTAAAAAGCAGAATTAGCCAAATGGAAAAGGAGGTTCAAAATCTCATTGAAGAAAGTAGTGCTTTAAAAATTAGAATGGAACACATGGAAGCTAATGACTTTATGAGAAACCAAGGAATCACAAAACAAAACCAAAAGAATGAAAAAGTGGAAGATAATGTGAAATATCTCATTGGAAAAACAACTGACCTGGAAAATAGATCCAGGAGAGACAATTTAAAAATTATGGGTCTACCTGAAAAACCATGATAAAAAAAAAAAAAGAGCCTAGACATCATCTTTCATGAAATTATCAAGGAAAACTGCCCTGATATTCTAGAACAAGGGGGCAAAACAAATATTGAAAGAATTCACCAGTCACCTCCTGAAAAAGATCCAAAAAAAAGAAACTCCTAGGAACATTGTGGCCAAATTCCAGAATTCCCAGTTCAAGGAGAAAATATTGCAAACAAATAGAAAGAAACAATTCCAGTATTGTGGAAATACAATCAGGATAACACAAGATCTAGCAGCTTCTACATTAAGGGATCAAAGGGTGTGGAATATGATATTCCAGAAGTCAAAGGAACTAGGACTAGAACCAAGAATCACCTACCCAGCAAAACTGAGTATAATACTTCAGGGGAAAAAAATGATCTTTCAATGAAATAGAGAACTTTCAAGCATTCTTGATGAAAAGACCAGAGCTGAAAAGACAATTTGACTTTCAAACTTAAGAATCAAGAGAAGAATGAAAGATAAACAGCAAAGAAAAATCATAAAGGACCTACTAAAGTTGAACTGTTTACATTCCTACGTGGAAAGACAATATTTGTAACTCTTGAAACTTTTTTCAGTATCTGGGGTATTTGGTGGGATTACACACGTACACACACACAGATCATTAATTTAATTACCCTTTAAGTATTTTAAATTTTGCCTACATGAATTGTGGCTCCATTAAACAGATACAGAACACCTGTCCACAAAGATAACTCTATTAACCCAATAGAAAATTTGTTTTGAGTGAACTTTTCATGGGATGGGGATGAATTTGCACTGATTCATCCATACCTCTCATCATAGTATGAGATATGTAGCTCAGTCTAGAGTTTTATGCTGTGGCTATTCAAGAGTCACATCAAGTGGCTCCCACAAAAGCTGTAGTGATAGTCACATACTATTAATCAAGTCTGCTGAATAAGTGAGTTAACAATGGATTGCTCAGAAAAGTATGTATGTCTCTTCAGTTAGCCAGCTTGGAATGATGGAGGGAATTAGTTCTATGGCTACTGTGAATATCACACATTATTCCAGTGGGGAATTGGGAAGCTGCCCATGATCTGTGAACTTCCCTTTGCTTTTTTAAATAAGAGAAGAAACTGCAATGACCAGCCTTGAATTATATTTCTTAGTCTGTTCCTATCAACTTACCATAATATGACATCATATTTTGTTATACAATAATGGAGAAGTCCAAACCCAGTGTTAGGGATATACATCACTATTTAAAGAGTATAACATCTTTCTTCAGTGTGAAACTTTTTTTACTAAGGAATATTTCAAACCTTCTACTTCGTCCCACTCCTCTCAAAATCTGTGATTTTATTGGTTTAAGAACATACTAGTGTAGAAATTCTCCTATACATAGTATCATAAAGCTACAGATCTAAAGTTGGAAGAGACTTTTTTTTTTTCTTTTCTGGGAGGAAGGGAAGCAATTGAGATTAAGTGACTTGTCCAGGGTCATATAGTTAATGATTATCTGGGGTCAGATTTGATCTCAGGTCCTCCTGACTCCAGGGCCATGCTCTATCCACTGTGCCACCTAGGTACCCCTTAGAAGAGACTTTTCTTTCTTTTTCTTTTGTAAATAGTATTTTATTTTTTCCAATCACATGTAAAGAGAGTTTTCAACATTCATTTTTATAAGATTTTGAATTCCCTTCAATTTTTCTCCCTTCCTTCCTCCCCTCTTCCCTCCCCAATGTAACAAGCAATTTGATATAGATTATACATGTGCAATCATGGAAACATTTTTTTCCACATTAGTTATGTTGTGAAAGAAGAAAGAGAACAAAAGAGAAAAGCCACGACACCCCCTCCCCAAAAATAAAATTGAAAACAATATGCTTCATTCTACGTTCAGACTCTATAATTATTTCTGTGGATGTGGATAGTATTTTCTGTCATGTCTTTTGTACTGTTATGGATCATTGTATTGCTAAGAGCTAAATCAATCATAACTGACCATCACACAGTGTTAGTGTCACTTATGTAAGGTTCTACTGCTTCTGCTCACTTCACTCATCATCAATTCATGTAAGTCCTTCCAGGTTTTGTTGAAATTCACCTGCTCATCATTTCTTATAGCACAATTGTATTCCATTACATTCAGATACCACAACTTATTCAGTCATTTCCCAATTGTTGGGCATTCACTCAATTTCCAATTATTTGCTACCACAAAAAAGAAAAAGAGCTGCTACAAATATGCTTTGTGGATGTGGGTCTTTTTTTTCCTTTTGTAATGATCTCTTTGGAGTGAAGATTTAGTAGTGGTATTGCTGGATGAAAAGGTATGAGCAATTTGATTGTCTTTTGGGCATAGTTCCAAAATGCTCCCCTCTTTTGAGTTTAAGTTTTGATCTTCCCTGTAGGTATAGTAGTTCTTGTGTTCAGAAATCTTTTTTGCTTTTTGCTAAGTGTTTACAGTTGAGTTTTGCTTCTGTGGTACCAGGAGAAGGGTGAAGTGGCATGGGGGCACTCTCTCAAGCTTCTTGCACTAGGCGATAGGTCTCTAGTCACTGACTTTCTGCTTTGTAGCCTTCAGGGCTGTTGATTTGCTCACTGTACTAGGAGGTCTAGCTTATTTGAGTCTGTTGTGCCCTTGGTTCTGGGGCTGGAAGTCTACCTGCAGCACTGGGGTTGGAAGCCGCACAGCTAGTCTGATGTGCTACTGTCCTGCTGAACCCCTTTGGCTATAGTTGGTGATCTAAGAGCCTCCTGCTGGCTTTCCTGGACATTGCCTGTGCTGGCATGTACTCACTTTTTACCCAAGTGAGACAGTCCTTTCTTAAAGTCCTTCTCAGTTATCTTGGACTAGAAAATTGTTTCATTCCATATTTTTGTTGGTTCTGTTGGTTGCTCCAGAATTCTTTTAGAGGTTTGATTTAATGTTGTTTTTTGTTTTGTTTTGTTTTGTTTTATGGGGGAAACTGGGGAAAGCTCAGGCAATTTTCTGTTTTCTCTCAGCAATCTTGGCTCCACCCTTAAGATTTTTCAAAATTATCAAGTCCAGTCTTCATTTTACCAAGGAGATAAATGAGGCTAAGAAAAACAAAGTGAACAGGCAAGTCAGCATTTACTCTGTAGCTTATGAAGTCTTTTGTTTCAAGTAGTTTTCATTTATGATTTCATGAAATATAGCTCCAGTAAACTAGGCTTTGATAAAACACATTGGTATTCAAAGGGACCTATTTGACTATAACTTTAACACCTAAATCATTCTGGCTCTCACTGATTGGCTAATAATAGGTCCCAGCCCAAGCCTCACTTGCTCATTGTTTGGGTTTTGATGGCTCAAAGTGAACATAAATAGCAATTGTTCCTAGTCTGATAGGAGACTCAGAGTCTTCCCCCTCTAGACTGATTCTTTTATGAAATGGAACTAGGTCACTTTTTGCCTCAATTCTTGTCTAGATTGTATTTACTAAATGTGTGTTGTCTCAGACACACTGAGAACTATGAAAGACCTTTACTTTAAAAGAAGCAGGTCTCCCACTGCATCCTGGGTCATCTCCAGTTATCCTTACCAATGTCTTGCTACTCCACTCTGATGACTGGAGGAGAGAGTGAGACTGATGACTTTGTACAGTTCTGCCTCACTTAAATGCAATTCACCTGTAAGTCAAGATATCAATCTGCTGATGTCATTTGTCCTTTGAGAGAATGAAGGGTAAACATTAACAACAATATATTCTTATAATTTCTGCTCCTACCAGAAAGTTTAATGACAACTATAGTTGTGCAATTGACAGATCCATTAACAAGTATTAATTAAGCATCTATTTATGTTGGCATTGCAGGTACATGCACAAAGAATGAAATGATTTTTATTTATAAGTGTCTTGCATTCTAATTATAAAGAAATATGTGGTGTAAATTTAAAGGGAATAAATGCAAATACAGAGAAGGTAATCTATTGGTGGAAGTTGGGGGCAGTTGGCTTGGGAAAGGATTCATGTAGAAAATGGTACTTTAACTGCATCTTAAAGGAAGAGGGGGCCTCTGAGGAGGAGGTAGGACATTGCAGGCATGTGGAACAGCTAGCCCAAAGTCACAGAGCCAAGTGACAAGAGGACCTTGTATGAGGAACAGACATCACAGCAGTTTTGCTAAAAGAGTATGGAAGGCAGTAATGTCCTAAAGATATATTAGGGCCAGGTTGTATGCCTTTCAAAGTTAAATAGAAGAGGTTATACTTGATCACAGAAGCAAGATGAAACCAATTCTAAAAATGGAATGAGTTGATTAGAAGAGTCACAGTCCAGAGAAGGCAGAGGCAAAACTGAAGAACTTGAGGTTAGATCTTCCTGACTGCAATGATGTTACTCTATCCAATAAGCCATACTGACTTTTCTGTATTTCTATACCTTAGCAAACATTTAAATGAATTACTTTGGCCAACCTTCTTTAGATGAACCTTATTGTATTTTCCTAGATTTCAAATAATAGGTACCTTGTAAATGACTGGCTCCATATGCAGAGCTTTTCCAAATTGATACTAACTACTTATGCAACACTGACATAAATTTCATGTAACCAGGGTCACATCCACGCTATGATGAAGCACTGGAGTACGACTTTAATATGGTGTTAGCGTTGGAGTTTGGTGTTCTTGGGACCCCAAAATATTGACATGCTGCATCCTACTGGAATGAATTTCACTCAAGCATCCTTTATGACAGAGAAAAATAAAGTTTATTAAAGATTCACCATATTGGGTTGACTCTTAAGTAGGTTGGCCATGTATGATGCTTGTATTGACTAGCTGGTCAGATATAATCTGAGCTAGATTGAGTCTGAGAACTTTCATGGAGGTGAGATGGAACTTATACCCAAAAACACTGTAGGAGGGATCTGAGGTTGGCATAGTGGTCAGGGGATTCTAGGGATGTTCTTAATGAGAGTGTCCAGTAGCCTGGAGAATGACATTTTGATAGGATCAAAATAATAGAGATTTGGGCATAGAGATAATGAAAAATTTATGGGCCTCAAGAGAATGCCAAATCTAGTGGGGAAATCCAAGGAGCTTTCAAGGTGAGGTTTTCCATGGCCCTTTAGACAAATGGGACTAAAACTCTTTTGGGGTAAGAGACAAAGGCCTCCACTTTGATCATACCCCATCGTTAGGGCTGGGCACATATCAAAAGCTTTATTATTCTAGGTTACAGATTAGTTCCTGATCTGTATCAGTGGACAGAGACTCTATGCCAGAAGTTCCTCTTGGTGGTATTCAGTTATTTTTCAATCCTTTCTGACTCTTTGTGGCACTACTTGAGGTTTTCTTGGCAAAGATCCTGGAGTAGTTTGCTATTTCCTTCTCCAGCTCATTTTATAAAAGAGGAAACTGAAGCAAACAAGGTTAAGTGACTTGCTCAGGGTCATACAGCTAGTAAGTATCTGAGGTCAGATTTGAACTCAGTAAGATTAGTCTCCTTGACTCTAAACCCAGTTCTCTATTCCATGTACTGTCTAGCTTCCTTTGCATTCCTTATACTGATGAAATTGCATATGCAAGAGAAAATTTTTTTGAATAGCTGATCTCTGAGAACTCTCTCTAATAAATGAGTTTTTTAAGAAATACTATTAGGAAAAAAAGTACAGACTGATCCCTAAAGAGATAAAATTTTACAAGAATATGTAACATTTCCTGCCCAATTAGTTTATTAACAGTAAAAAGTCATTTTGACCTGACCCTGATACAATTAAATATATATATATAAACATACACGTGTACATACACACACATGAACACACACTTATATGTGTATATGTAAACAACTATATATAGAATGTGTATATAGATATACATATATACACATATATGTGTGTGTGTATACATACATATATATATATATATATATATATACCTATATATGTGTGTGTGTATATATATTTCACTAAAGGAGCTAGATTTGTTAAGAGCAATATATCTATCAACTTATTTTCACCCTTAGGAAAATAAAATATTGAAAAGCAAAAATTTAAGGTGAATGGAAATTTATCTAATTCACAATCAAATTAAAAAGCTATAGGCCTAGAGCCAAAGAATATTCATGGTTCAGCCTTTTTTTTTTCCCAGTGTCTTATAGTTAAACATTCAGAATTCTTTTTTAAATACCATCCTATTCAACCTTTGAAATGAAGGATTTGCCTTTTAATGAGAAATCTGCATTTCATCCTTAAAGACGGAACACAATGTCCTTGGCTTAGTTGTTCTCCAGAGCAGTAAGCTTTTTCTCATAAAGTGAAGGCACAGATTGTAGCAAATTTAATTCAGGCATGGCAGGCTAAAAGTATATTCTCACAACAAAACAGGTTTGCTTTGAACTGACTAAACACCATATTCTCCTAGGACATAAGCTTTTCCTTGGCAGGATGTTGGCAATATTGGTTCCTGCATTAAATCTCTGCCAGCAACTAGGAAACAACTCCTATCAAAACGTATCTGTTGTTGTTTGGTTGTTTCAATTGTGTCCAACCCTGTCTGACCCCATTTAGGGTTTAGAATACTGGAGTGGTTTGTCATTTCCTTCTCTAGCTCATGTTATTGTTGACAAACTGAGGGAAACAGGGTTATATGACTTACTCAGGATCACACAGCTAATAAGTTTCTGAGGCTAGGTTTGAAATCTGGAAGATGAGGCCAGGTACTCTTTCCACTGTACTATGAAGGTGGCTACTAACAAAGGTAGAAATTCAACTTAAGTAATACTACCATAAGGAGTTCCGTGTGATAAGGTTACTTCCAATTGTGACAGCTCATACTAGTATTGCTTTGTTGTTGCAGGTACAATGAAGTCTTTTAAAGGAAGCATTCCATAGAACAGATATGGCACAATAATGTGCCAGATATGGCACAATAATGAGTAGTCACTCATTTAATTATTTTTTTTCTTTTTCCCCTTTGTTAAGCCATTTTATTTCTACTTGTATATATATATATATATATATATATATATATATATATAGTGTGTATATATATATATATATACATTTAATAATATGTATCTTAATGAAATTTGTTAAGTTTTAGAAATTATTTTGATTTTGACTTGGGGAAATGTATATGCATAATGAGTTTGTGTGTGCATAATCATGGAGCCAATTTAAAAGTTAGACTACAAACTCATTTGAATATTTTAATATTTTTCTCTGCTCTTGAAATATGTTTCTCAAGAATTTTCTTACCAAGGAAGTTTGCACATTAGCAAACATTGCTAGGAGTACAATTGTATGTAGGAAAATTTGTGTTTACTTTATGACTTGGATTTGATATTTGAGCACTTAAAATTCTTTTCTTTCTCCTTTAAATTATATTCTTTTCCTGAAATTAGGATGCATTGTTACTGATAGCACTGTGTTTTTATATGTATGTATATGTATGTTTCTGCAAATATTTATCACATACCCACAAAGTGCCAAGGGGTACAGGGAGGACCAGTGTCTTTGGTGTGATGACTGCTAAGTCCTTTTCAGGGCTTCTTTCCACCTTTGGTGTCTACCTGTTTCACCCAACTCTTACCTGTGGCTCCAAGAAGCTATAACATGCACAGTGGCCACACCCAGGTAAACCATTTCAACAGATAGGCTAAAGCAGGTCAAGGGTAACCAAGGGATCTCAGAACTCTTGGTGAATTTGGAGGGTATCTACCCTAAACATATGAAGGCTTCCCCTGGTGGAACAAATGGATGAGAATAATTTGTTCCAACGTCCATGAAGGCAGCTGAAACAGACACTATGGAGCAAGAGCTTTGTTAGACATCGAAGATGCCAAGGTCATCTACTGCATCTTGAGCCATCTTGACTCTGTTCTGCCAATGCATGATGATGACTCTGGAGGAGAGAGTGAGGCTGACAACTTCATTCAACTCTGTATCACTTAAATCTGATTTACATGGGAATCAAAAGACATTACCCGCACCATTTTACCATTATACCTATCTTAAAGTCCTGTGGTGACAGGCAAGTGACAAAGTAGTAGGTGCAGATAAACTGGAAGCTGTGGTCAAAACCCTGCACAAAGATGACCAAGGCCATATAGTCATTTCTTACTGGAAGCAGCAGTGGGATTTGGCAGTGGGATTTGGGTGTCTGAGCAGCCTTTTAAGGATCATACTGCTCACTTCCTGGTGTGAGGAAGGGGCTAGAAAAGGTGCCCTAAAATTTTCTGTTTACCCAGCACTAGGTTGATTACTATGACAGGCAGGGAATCCCACTCTATGGTAGAAAGACACACAAAAAAATGTACAAAAACATCTGCAAAGACAATTCCACTCAATGCAGAAACATTAAATGTGCGCACATTTATAGACAACACAAAATCCAGTAGACCTTAAAGACCAACTGCTCTCATTGCAAGAGAACTCAGGAGGTATTACATCCAAATAGCAACCCTGAGTGAAACAAAGCTGTCAAATGAAGGCCAGTTTACTGAAGTTGGAGATGGATACACATTTTCTGTAGGGGCCTCAGTAAAAAGGAGTGCTGTGAAACTGGCATAAGTTTTGTAATCAAAACTAATCTCATCAACAAGCTTGTATGCCTGTCAAAAGCAGAGAATGATAGGCTCTTGACAATGCAATTGCCACTTGCAGGAAAACGTCAAACCACCATCATCAGTGCCTATGCTCCCACCATTACGAACCCTGATGAGGTCAAAGAAAAATTTAATGAAGACCTGGAGACTCCTATCATCAATATGCCAAAAGAGGACAAACATAATTCTGGATGACTTTAATGCTAGAGTAGGCTAAGACTATCAGATTTGGCAAGAAGTCCTATGGAAGACTGGAGTTGTAAACAGCAACAGCAATGGTCATTTACTGCTGAAGACTTGTGCATTTCATGACCTCCTTATCAGCACTTACTAAACACAATAGAACTTCATGGATGCACCCTCACAGCAAACATTGGCATGGAATAGATTATATAATTATAAGGAGAAGAGATGAACAGGATGTAAGAATGATGAAGGAAATGTGTGTGCAGAGTTCTGGACTGATCACAGATTCATCCTCTCCAATCTAAATGTTCACGTTCAACAAAAGTGACATGCACAAAGCAAAATGAACACCAGAAGAATTATGGTCAACAAATTAGAACTCTTCTCTGAATGGGAATAATCTGTTGCTCACTTGGAGGGAAAGTTGAGCCAACACACAGTTGGCAACAATGGAGCAGAAAAGGAGTGGACAGCTTTCAGAGATTTGGTGTATAGCACTGCATTTGCTCATCTGGGTCAGAACACTCACAAATACCAAGATTCGTTTGATGAAAATGATGGGGAAACTCAGAAGCTGCTAAATAAAATGTAAGAACTCCACAGACTTTACCAGCAGGATAAGTTCATCCATCTCTAAGAAGGTATCATTTCATGCCATCAAAAGTAAAATACAAGCAAAGCTTAGAGAGATTCAGAATTCTTGGCTGAAATTCAGTTTTATGGTGATAGTAACAATCCAAAGTTCTTTTTTGATGCCCTGGGGGATATTTATGGGCCAAAGATCTATGGTACATCTTAACTACTCAGAGTTGATGGAGCCACATTGATTAGTAATAAGGATATTATCCTCAAGGGATGGGCTGAACACTTCCATAGTGTTCTCAACAGACCATCACCAATCAATGCTGAGGCCACTGACCATTTACCTCAGACTGAAGTCAACCCCTCCCTAGCTAAAGTTCCAATGGAAGAAAAATTTTTGAAGGCCACCAGGCTCCTTTCATATGGCAAAACATCTGGTGCTGATTCTATTCCAGCTGAGATTTACAAGGTAGGGGATCCATTGCTCATACAAAAGCTGACTGAAATTTTCCATGTTATATGGCAAGAGGAGGTTATCCCCCAGGAGTTCAAGGCTGCCTCCATTATCCATCTCTATAAGGCTAAAGGGAGTAGATTGTGCTATGACAATCACAAGGGGTCTCTCTCTTAGTCATTGATGGCAAGATTCTTGCCAGAGTCCTTCCAGCAGGCTGTTCCTTCACCTGAAAGATAGCTATGTACCTGAGAGCCAATGTTTTTTCAGAAAGTGCTGAGGAATAGTTAATATGGTGTTTGTTGCCCAACAGCTCCAGGAGAAATGCCAGGAGCAGAACAGAGGTCTGTAGATTTGACCAAGACTTTTGATACTGTTAGTCATGAGGGTTTATGGAAAATTATGTCAAAATGTGGTTGCCAGAGAAGTTCACCAGTATTATATGTCAGTTTCATGATAGTATGCTTGCCTGGGTTCTAGTTAATTGACAATACTCTTACGCTTTCCGAGTCACCAATGGAATCATCAATGGAATGAAACAAAGCTGTGTGCTTACTCCCATGCTTTTCCAACATGATGTTTTTGGCCATCTTGTCAAATGCTTTCAGTGAGGATGAACATGGCATCAAGGTCAGCTACCATACTGAGGATTAATTCTTCAGCTTGAAAAGATTAAAAGCCAAGACCAAGAAGGGAGTGTTGGTACATGATTTTCTGTTTGAAGATGATTGTGCACTCAATTCAGCCTCTAAACCTGAGATGGAACAAAGTATGGATCGATTCTCTGCTGTTTTTGTTAATTTTGGCCTAACAATCAACACCAAGAAAACACAGGTGCTCCATCAGCCACCACCTCACCTTCCATACATGGAACCATCAGTCATAGCAAATGGAGAAGTTTTGAATGCTATGGATGAGTTCACTTACCTTGGTAGTATATATTCAAGGGATTACACACTGATAATGAAGTTGATGCATGCACACCTGAGAGCTAGCTCAGTGTTTGGGAGGCTCCGAGGGAAGATATAGTACAGAAAAAGTATTAAACTGACCACCAAACTGAAAGTCTACAGAACCATTGTGCTGACCTCATTGTTGTATGCCTGTGAAACCTGGGTAGTATACCAGCACCATGGCAGAAAACTGAATCATTTCCATTTGAACTGTTTTAGGAAGAATCTGAAGATCACCTGGCAGCATAAGGTACCAGACACTGAGGTTCTTACTCAAACTAAACTGTCAAGCATTCAAACTGCTTCAGTGAGCACAACTCTGACAGAGTGGCCACATTGTTAAAATGCCAAATGTACACTTGCTAAAAAAAACTATTTTATGAAGAACTCACATAGAGCAAGTGTTCACATTGTGGTCAGAAGAAGTGATACAGGGACACTCTTAAGGTCTCTCTTAAGGACTCTGGAATTGACTGTATGATATGTGAGACACTGGCACAGGACTGCTCAGCATGGTGAGTCCACATCTGAGAAGGTGCCATGCTCTATGAGCAAAACTCAATTGAGACAGCTCAAAAGAAACACAGGATGTACAATTTGGAATATCCACTCTGAATCTTCACACAGACTATTTCTGCCTGACCTGTGGTAGAGCATTCTGATCAGCCTGTTGGTCTGATCAGCCACAGATGGATACACTGAAACTTGACTCTAGCATAGTGATGTCAGTTTGGTACTCTGAAAATAAGACAACAATCAATCATGTGCCAGGCGCTGTATTTGTTGCTGATCTATATATCTACCATCTGTCTGTCTATCTATCTCTCTGTTTATCTATCTATTATCTATTTATCAATTAGTTTCCTAGTTCGCTCAATCTATTGCAATGGTCCTGGAACTTAAAGGAAAACTGCATTAAGCCTTTATTTAGCACATTTTAATTCATCCAGCTAAAGGGTTTTGGCATAACCTGAGACAAATAAATGTAGGAACATAGAGAAAGATGCAAGAAAACGTGGAACAGATGGCAAGAATAGGGCAACTGGAAAGCTTTCCAGAGTATTGGGACCTGCTGCCACAACCCTTAAGAATGTAGGGTCATCTCTAAACCATGATGAGACATTGGAGAAAGATTTCAGTAGTGCATGTGTGTCAGATGGATAAATCCTATCCCTCTGTATCATCTATATCCATATCTGTTTTATAGATAGGCAACTATGTAACACGAGTTCAAAACCTTCCTTAGACATTTATTAGCAGTATGATCCTTTGTTCTCAGTTTTCCCAACTATAAAATGGAGATAATAATATTACCTCATAATGTTATTATGAGGGTCAAATGAAATAATATATGTAAAGCTTTGCAAATCTTAAAAATCATGCTAATAATAACTATTACTATTACTATTACTTCTCCTCACACACAAATATATATGTGCATACAGCACCATTATTTATTTATGAAAAATTAAGATAATACAGTCATATATTTTAAAATAACTTAAAATCTCCTTGTTTGATTCTTTATAATATTTGGACTTCCAAATGACATAGCCATCCCTCATGTAGGATTTGAATGACTTTTCCTTCAAATGATTGTCTTGGAAGAGTGTATAAGATACTGAAAGTCTTTTTCACATAAATATTTGTATTAGCATGAGAAGCACGACTGAAATCTATTCCTTCAAATGATTTTCAGGAGAGGTTGGGGAAGAGGTCTAGGAATTTAATATGTGAAAGAAAAAAAGTTGAAAATATTTTCTACATATTTTTCTAGTACTAGAGTTCTTTTGGCTCATGAGATGCATCAGCAACAAATTCAGGAGGCTGGGGAAAATTAAGTCAATAAGTATTAATTGTTTACTACATACAAGGGGCTGTGATAAACATAAAGTTGTATATTTGATTAATAAGAAAACCTGTCTAGCCTGAACAAAGAGAGCATATTAGAGATCTTTGGAAAAGAAAGCTAGAAAAGAATTAGGAGGGCCAGTAGATGATGCCAAGCTTTTGGATAATATGCTAAATAGTTTAGTTTTAATTTAAAATGCATTTTACTAAAGGTTCAAACTCAAGGCAATATACATAGTCGGTATCTTATAAATATTTTTTGAATTGAACTGAATTTCCATGAATGAGTACACAGCACAATGAAAACAGTTCTTGAAAAAGATACAAAAGGTAATTGTGATATCAATAGCTACATGACATTAAAAACTAAGTCCCTCATTATTCCAGTAAGTTCAGGTAGGTTGCTTTGTGCTATCTTAAGTTGAGAAGGGGAGAAAAGGAAAGAGGGAGAAAGGAAGGGAGGTAGGGAAAGAGAAAGGAAGAAAGCAAAAGAGAAGTTTATTGTTTACAATAAACACTGAAGGCATTTACAACAAGCAATGCTACAGAAACGAATTCATAAGCACTTTGAAACATAGGAGAATAAAGTTTTTAAAACATATGCTCTTGAGTGCTGTCTAGTTGTTTTTAAAATATTCATTTTGTTCAAGGTCACTACAAGTCAGAAATCAAGGGTAAAGCCAAAATCCTATCCATTCCCTACGAGGAAACTCAAGACTATCACCAGGGTTACTTAGAGCTGATTGCATTCTCCCAAAGTGCATGTATATCCCTTGTTCAGCTACTTAGGAATGTGAAATCAGATTGACAAATGTTAAAGAGAAACAGAGATTTAAACAGTCTAGCAAATACATATTTTCTAGAAACTGAAAATAAATATTTTGAATCATATAACATGATTCTAAACTATTGTCTCATTTTTGAGCAAATATAAAACATTCAAAGAGGTCCTTACCTTTTTCACATGATGAGGGACTTCAATAATCTTTGCAAGTTTGGAAAAAAATATAAGCATTCTGGCAGTCAGGCACCATATCCTAGAATATTTTAGGTAATTGAATGACTAATTTTTTTAGTTCCTCACATGAATATTGTAAATGAGATGTTTGACCTGAATTTTATTATGAGAACTCTCTATAGACTTAGTTGAATGTGGTAGATTTAGCAGTAATTAATGTTAATGCATATAATTTAAAGTTAGAAATCTAACACTTATGTGCCATTTAAAAATGACATTAAAGGGAGTTAATTCATTGTTTAAAAAAAATGCTGGCTTCAGGTTGTCCATAAATGCATAAAAATTTCTGAAAAGTGAATATGCATGTGTATAATATATAGACATATATATGGACACATAGACATATATGGGGCAGCTAGGTGGTATGTTGGATAGAGTGCAGTCAAGAAGACTTGAGTTATCTATGGACTTTGTCTTTGGTTCCATCTGAATTGTTTTTCCACAAATACCTCAACCTGCTAAACTTCAGCGCTCCAACTTTGGCCCTGACCTGGTTAGTTCCCTAGAATTGCTAATCTAGGGAATCAGTATCCATCTAGGTATGCCAGTGCAAGTCACCTCAATATTTAGTACAATAGCCAGTTATGTTTTGGTCAGGTTCATCTCCACTGAGGGGATAGGACAAGATAGTTGTGAATTAAACATATTTAATAATAGTTTGGGTTTTATTTTCTGTGTAACAGGAATAGGCAAGATTTAAAGATAAGATGGTAGATTACTAGACCTTAGAGGATTCCAAATCCCCCACATTATAGCTCCAGAAGGAATAGTGATAAAGAAAACCAAAGGCCAGGGTTATATACTTCTCCATTCAGCCCAAAACTTCACAAAAGATAACCAGAAGCCTGTGGACTACTAAACAGACACAAGACAGCATAAACTAAAAGTCCAGTGCCCAAACAATGGCTGATGCAGCAAAGGAGATGAAACCAGTCCAACACTAAGGCAGCACATTACACAGGCAGCCCCTACAAGAGCCATAACAGACAAAAAGGCCAAGCAACACCAAGAGGCCTGGAGGGGTATGGGCTCAGGAAGCTGCCTTGAACTTTCCTTGAATCTTCCCACTTGATCTGGCATTCACCTGAGGTTTTAGCCCCTTCAACTAGCCTTTCATTATCGCTATGCCCAATTCTCTGCTACCCTTAACCTCACTCAGGCTTTCAATGTCTGTTACCTTCAGATTGCCTGACTACTTCTCATACTTGATCCTATCTAAACTCCATTCTCTTGGTTCCTGGCCTCTGACATCTAGACTCTCCAGACTACTAGCCACTCCCATCAAGATCCTCCAAAGATCCCTCCTCCAATCACCCCAGACTACTTGGCCAAACCTAAATCCCTCCCACAGTCTTTCTATATATAAAATCCATCTCTGCCTCTATTGAATCCTCCAGATTCAATCTGGCCCACTTGCATTAGTGATATAAATGTTCAGATTCCTTAAGAGTGTGGCCCATATGGTGGATCTTTAATAAACCTTGTTTTTCTTTGGCTGAAAAAAAGCTTGGGTTGGACCTGCATGTCACTGTTTAGGGATCCTAGCACCCCTAAACCTCAACACTAACACAACAGACAATAGCTAGTTGGAGACTATCAGGGTCACTAGAAAGGAGACAATTCAACGTTTTGTTATACAGCAAGAAGAAAAAGAAGAAACTAAGGCCAAACTTAGATTCAGCCACTAGAAAACTGAGTCAAAACCTAGGAATTCCTGCTTTTGGAAAAGCATCATATAATCAACACCTGATACCCTGCCCCAAGTCACATCTCTAGGTATAGCAGGATCCTGAATATGAGGGCTGAAATATGAATAAACAGAGTAAAATTCCTAACACAATGAAAAAATGCTATGGATTTAAAAAGTCTGAAATGATAATTCTAAGAATTTAGTGTACAAGTCAAAGTAAAATCTCAAGGACAAAAGAATGGTCTGGACATGATGCCTACATTATGGAAGAAATAGAAAAAAAATAACCAAAAGATAAAAACTTAAGTTTGAGGACTTAAATGAGGATAAGGGACAAAAGAATGGGAAAAAGGATGAATATCTTAGGCTAGAAGTTGCAGTTAGGTGACCCAATTGATATAGCCCACTAGGTCTGGAGTCAGTAAGATCGAGTTCAAATCTGTTCTCAGATGCTGACTAGCTGTGTGACCCTGGGCAAATGCCTTAACTTCTTTTGCCTCAGTTTCCTCAGCTATAAAATGGGAATACTAATCACATTTACCTTCCAAAGTTGTTGTGAGAATTAAATAAAAGAAGAATTTGAAAAGTGCTTAGCATTGTGCCTGCCACACAATAGTATATAAATGCTAATTATCTTCAGGTACCATCATCATCAAAACTTATCAAAGAAATAAAGCCTCTAAAAATCAGAACAGGGAGCAATGGTTCCATGAGAAAAGGAGATATATTGGAATGCAATTTTAAAAGTGTCAAAAAATTAGAAAATATAACTTATTGAAGTCATTTAAAAGTTTCATCGTATTTTAAAGCATCAGTGAAAATTGCTCAGATCAATTAAAAACAATAACCACCTGAACCATTTTGACATGTTTGTTAATGTTGCCTCATTGATTTTTGTATGATATAGTATGTCAGACTGTAAGCAATAAATATTCAATATGTAAATTCATTCACATTGGTGAATATCCTGCTTAGACCACAGAGGAGAAAGCTTAAAGTTGGTGTGATATCTGCCATAAGTCTTTGAAAGACTCTCCACATAAGTAGATTATACTTGGCCACATAGAGTAGGGTCAAAGAGATATTTGAGGTTAGTATCTGCACAAAAAGAGGAAAACACTGTAATTTTCCAAAAGTGGAATGGAATACTATAGGAAGTAGGGGAAATGGAGGCTGAAATTGAACCACGGGTCTTTCTAACCACAGAGTGTAGTTGTTGTTGCTATGTTTGTCCTTCATTCTCAAAGAGGACCATGGCATCAAGATGATGACATGACTTGCAGTTCACTCTGATCTGAGTGAGGGAGGGCTGTGCAAGGTCACCAGCCTCACTTTCTTCTCCTAAGCCATCTGGATCCAGTGACCTGATATTCGTCAGGATGACTGGAGATGACCCAGAATGCAAGGTTAGCAAGGTTAGACCCTGACCCTTTCAGGTCTTATCTTATCAGTCTCATCCCTTTCTCACTTAGAGTGAGATGCACCCATTCAATGAATAGGCTTCTTTAAGGTACTCAAAGGATGGCTCCTTTAATTAAAAAAAAAAAAAAATTAAACTGGGAGAGGTAGATCCTCGGGGTTCTTGGATAATGTCTTTTTTTTTTTTATCATACTGATGGTAAGTTCTTCAATTTGAAAAGGGTACAAGACAAGACCAAAGTGGAGGGAGTGTTGGTGCATGATTTTCTATTTGCAGATGATTGTGCACTCAATGCAGCCTCTGAAGCTGAGATGCAACAAAGTATGGATCAATTCTCTGCTGCCTGTGCTAATTTTGGCCTAATAATTGACACCAAGAAAACACAGGTGCTCCATAAGCCACCACCACACCATCCATAAGTGGAACCATCGGTTACAACAAATGGAGAAGTTTTGAATGCTGTGGATAAGTTCACTTAACGTGGTAGTTTACTTTTCAGAGATGCACACATTGACAATGAGGTTGATGCTTGCATTGCCAGAGCTATCTCAGTCTTTGGGAGACTGAAGAAAAGTTTGGGAAAGAAGAGTTATTAGACCAACTACCAAACTGAAGGTCTACAGAACTGTTATGTTGACTTCTGTTATATGCTTGTGAAACATGGACAATCTATCAACACCATGCCAGGAAAGTGAATTGCTTCC
This sequence comes from Bettongia penicillata ogilbyi, assembly GCA_023548195.1. NCBI lineage: Eukaryota > Metazoa > Chordata > Mammalia > Diprotodontia > Potoroidae > Bettongia > Bettongia penicillata. The sequence goes on along the minus strand of JAJHZJ010000049.1, from coordinate 7,824,098 downwards.
ATTTGAACTATCTTTGGAACATTCTGGGGATCACCTGGCAGGATAAGGTAACAGACACTGAAGTCCTTGCTCCAGCTAACTGCCAAGTATTCAAACTATACTTCAGAGAGCGCAACTCGATGGACTGGCCATGTTGGTCAAATGCAAAATGTACACTTGCCAAAAAAACTATTTTATGGAGAACTCACATGGGGCAGGTGATCATAGGATGGTCAGAAGAAGTGATACAAGGACACTATCCAGGTCTCTCTCAAGAACTTTGGATTTGACTGTGCAACATGGGAGACAATGGCACAGGATCACTCAGCATGGCATGCCCACATCACAAAGGTGCTGGGTTCTTTGAGCAAAGCAGAATTGAGACAGCACAAAGTAAACACAGGATGTGCAAATTTGGGATATCCACCCCAAATATTCACATGGACTATCTGTGATAGAGCATTCCAAGCTTGTATTGGTCTGATTAGCCACAGTCAAATACACTAAAATCTCACATTGTCATGGTGATGTAATTTTAGTCCTCTTAGAAGAGTAAGGACAGCAACCAACCAACCAACCAGGCTTCTTTCAGTTACTCAAGGGATGGCCCCTTTAACAAAAAAACAAAAAAAGAAACAAAAATTAAACTGAACAGGGAAGACCCTCAGGGTTCTTGGATAAAAAGCCTAGTCAAAAGTAAAACAGTTAAATGTTAACAGTTAAGTGCTAGAGATGGGATTTGAACCTATGTATTTACTCACACAATTTCCAATGTCATACTGCCTTTTCTATACTTTTATGCCATAATATAAGAATATTTTTAAAAGCAATAGTTAAACGTAGAAAACCAAGTACCAAAATCTTTGACACTGCCTTGTAATGGTAAAAAAAACCTAATTCATATTTGGATATTGATGTATCTAATGTTCTTGGAGTTTACAACACTTTAAACCAGTGGGTTTAATTGAATGCCCATAGGTAAATTTCAGGGAATCTATAATTTTGGATGGGTAAAAAATGCATACATATTTTCACTAATCCCTAACTGAAATTGAACATTTTATTCTATTATGAACATAAACTATAAACAGAAGTAGAATTAGGGTTCAGCAGAGTGCCAGAAGTGTCCATTTTTCCCTCTCTCTCTTTCTCTCTCTCTCTCTCTCTCTTTCTCGCTCTCTCACGCACGCATGCACTCACACACACATGCACACACACACAGAGAATTCTAGCTTTAATCAAAGTAAATACACTAAATATCTAATTCAAAAATAGCTGTCCAGTTCCCAAACTTAACTCGATGCTCCTCATTTCATAAAAATGAAGATAATCCAAACTTTTCTATGTTACAATGATATATTCTATGAACATGCAAAGTATAAAGCATCAACCTAAAGCGGATCTGCCTGGGGCACTGAATAAATCCTTTGAATGAAAAAGCTATTCATTTCACCTCTTCCTGTTCTAGAGTCAACAAAATTCTCACTAGTGTCAACAAAGACTTAATGAAGCAGACAGAGCTGGTGATAATATCAGCAAGAATTTATTGTAGATGAACCACAACATAGATAGTTGAAAGTTGACTGCGCAGAACACAAAGATGGAGGGGACATTAACAATCTGTTAACTAGTAAGTACTAAAGGAAAATAAATCCCTAGAGAAACATGAGAAGTCAGTTCATTTATTCATTCATTTAGTCATTTACTCAGCATGCCTTTCTAAATGAACAGCTACTATGTGTAATTCATGACAACTTAACGGAAAACTACTCTTTCCTCTGCCTATTAACTTACTTTATTAAAATTCTACATAATGTAGAATATTTGATTTCTAGTTAGGGATGTCTATTTTTATTTCATGAAATTAGACGATCCAAATTTTTCATGAACCTTCTAGATCAAAATGATTATAAAATTATTCATAGAGAGTGTATGTAATGCATTAAAACATGTTTAGAATTTTTGAAAATATCTTGAGAAAAGCTGTTCTTTTCAAAGGGTGTTTGTGACTCAGTTTTTCAAAATGGATAGAATTTATGTACTGGAATCTGAATAGTTTCCTCATCAAGATTTCAACTGTTTCATTACCATAGAAATCATGAGTTCCACACATTACAAAGCTCAAGATTTTGTTTTTGTTTTTAAGAAATAAAATAAAAGAAGAGATTTTATCCCTGATCTAACTTTGCTTTCAGTTCTCCACACTTGGTTAAAGGAATAGATTCCTCTTTCCCTGCCAGCACCTTCGTAGAATAGGGGGTATTAGAACCAGAGGGAACTTGCAAGATCATCTAGCCCAATCCTGTCATTTAACATATATATGGGAAAAAAAAAATGAAGTTTGGAGGGATGGAGACATTCTTCCAAGGTAACAAAGATAGTGGCAGAGTTAGCCCTTAAATGTAGGCCTTCAGATTTAATTTTAGACCCTTTCCATTGCTCCCTGAAGTCTCTCCTCCAAGCTTTAAATATAGTTTAGAGATGAATTGAAATAAATATTCATGGGGTACTCAGGAATGTCTACTTGGACACATTCTAGCCTTCCTCTGAACTGAGTTATGTTCCTAAATGTATATTTACCTTTGTAAAATATTCAGATGACTCTGTTCACGCACCAAGGGGAAGGAAAGAGGATGAAATGATACATTTCATATATATGTTTAATTTCTGTTCTAACTGCTATGACTCCTACTGAGAGATGATACCTCTCTCATTATCCCAAAACTATTTGAATATAGAAATCTTTTAAAATGTAATTCAGCAACTAGTATGAGACTTGGAATCTTAGGGACTGCCTGGGAGGTTAAGTAATTTGAAGAAAGTGTTACTACAAGTACACATCAAGGGACAGACTTGAGCCCAGGTCTCCTTGATTCCAAAGCTGGCCTCCTATCTATTAACCCAAAGTGTTGAATTTCAGATCCTGTGGTCAAGGGTGAATTGCAACTGATATCTTTCCTTCAAGTATATAAGGAAAAAAAGACACTATTTCTTTAAAAACAAATATGTTTCATGATAAGATACTATATAAGAATTTTTTTACTATAATTCAGTTTATAAGAGGTCTAGTTGTTCATTTGAATTTTCTTCTTTCTTCAGGAAATACTACTTCCCTCACAATGTTTTAGTACTATTATTTATTAATGAATATTTAAAAGCAATCATGGATAGCCATCATAGCAAAATTCTAATACAATGAAATATCACAAAATATTCTGATCTGATAAATAATATTACTTTTCCTCTTTTTTGTGTCTAGAGAGCAATGTAAACTGGCCACTATATGAGAAAAACCACCAATACTTTTGGAGACTAGGGAATGAGAATGAGAGGCTACATGCAGGTGAGTCATGTCATATAAACAGCTCCATTTAGAACATAATGAAGAACTTTCTGGGTTATCAACTACCAATCAAAATGTAAGTGTATTACTAATCTTGTAACATTTATCTGCATTTGTGTTCTTGGATTTCAACCTAAGGAAAAAAGAATTATCTCTAGTCCTCCTCAAGAATACAATATAATCATATATACCTACAAATACTTTAAAAATAAAGGAGAAGTGATGCAGGGAATCAAAAGCATCACTGAGACTTACACACAAAGTTAAAGGGGGAAAAGAGGGAAAACTCTCAAATTTTGAGGACTTAAAAGGTTTCCTAGAGAACGGAGTTACCAAATCAAGAATTTTCAAAATCATGTATTATTTGATCCTATGTCTAATCTGCTGGCATGCTTCCTAATGTGTTATTACCCTATGAATGCAGGAGACAAATTAGTAACATGTTGAGAGATCTATGAAATAATATGGTTCTCAACAAATTTTATGAATTAAGACATAGTTATTCACTTTGTTCTATAAAAACTTAAAAGATAATATTGAGATTTCCCTGGATTTATGAGCCTACTAATTAATTTTTTTAGTCTTTTCACTTTGTTGTGGGTTTATATTTGCAAATCTAATTCTCACTATTGGCCTACAGGATACTGCATGCATTATTTCCTTCATATGCATCAAGAGGATAGCAAACAAAAACCATGCTTTCCTTGAATTGAGTCACATAGGATTACAGATTTTGATCAGAAAGGGTCCTTAGAGTTCATCTAGTCTCACTCCAACATTTTACAAATTAGAATCCTGACATCTAGAAGGTGAACTTATTTGACCAAGGTGTCATAGGTAGTAATTGGGAGAGCCATGGTTTGAACCCAGGTTTTCTGCCTTTCAATCCAACATTTCCCTCTATAACATGACTCTAAAGCTTCACCTATGGTCAGGAACATGCAGTATTAATTGGTTTTGGTTTAGTTTTATCATAAGATCTATGAAACCCATACTCAAATGATGATAAATAATAAAACTTAACACTTGTATTCAATATCTTGCTCAGCTATTAAGATAAGACATTTGATGTTGAGATCTGTAGCCCTGTGATGCTTATTATCTCCCACTATTAGTTCTGATGAGTAAAGTGTACTGAAACTAATTGTCAGTGAACTTCAAAATATCCAACCTCTCTGCTGTTTCTACAGTATCAATTTAGTAGCTGCTGTTTTCATCAATTATTCTGTAGTCTATACAATATGCGCCAGAGTACTTCATAAATATTTGACTGAAAACCCATCTTTTTTTTATAATAACATACTATGTGGCATGAGTGGAGCTTCAGACCCTTAAAAAGGGGGAGGGTTGTTGTGGCAAATTTTGTTTATTATAGAGATAGTAGCAATATGGGAAAATGGTTTTTAACAAGGATGAATTGGTGTCTGGCAGTATATAGGTGAGTAAATCTTATATATCTGTTCTTCATTGAAATAATATAAAAAGTGAGAAAACTGACCATGATGGGTACAATTCTTTCTTGTAATTTGCATCATTATATAATCTATAGCAAATTAGCTGCAGTGAAAAGAAAACAGAACAAACAAAATCACAGAAGTCTCCTAAGAAGGAGATATTATAATTAAGGGAGGATTCATAGATTTACACAGATAAATAATTAGCTATTTCATTGGATTTTGTAGTAAGTTAACTTCAAATTTTTTTGGGTGGGGAGGGAGAAGAGAAAGATAAGGGTAAAATAACTATAGTCTTTCATGTTTGCATAAAAACAAAGCAATTAAAAGACCTGTTAATCTTAAAAATAAGAAAGCTTTGCATTTTTCCTATACCAGAACCATAGCTAGGAACTTTTGAAAATGGGGTGAGGATCACATGTATTATATGGAACAGGTAGCAGAAAGATGCCCTAAATTGAGGTACATATGGTAGAATCAATATTATCAAGACAGGAGGAACTGATAGGGACCTACAGAAAGATGCCCTAAATTGAGGTACATGTGGTAGAATCAATATTATTAAGACAGGAGGAATTGATAGGGACATAAAGGCAACTGCTAAGAATATTACTATGAGAGTTGAACAAGAAAGAGAAGGTAGAGGAGTTCACTCTAATTTTCTGAAGTAATAAGGATGTCAATCCAAGTTGTCATGGCCTAGTTATGGCTTTGTGGCTAATGTTATGAACCATATGCTTTGAAAGCTACTGAATTTAAAGGTGAGCTAAATCACTTTTTAACATAATGATACTACTCAGGAAGAAAATGTAGATAAGTTGCAGATATTATAGTAGATGACAGGCTTATAAGTTGAATGCCAACTATTGTTGAAGCAAATAAAGTTTAAAGTTCGCTACAATAGAAGTGGCAAAATAAAACACAAAATAAATTGGAACTCAAGACAAGAAAAAAGACAGTTATTTCTCGACCAGTATAGAAAAGAAAAAATGGGTTCATTACTATTAGAAGTATTTTATTATTAAAATTAATTTAAGGAAATTAACATGAATTAATTATAGAACAGAGAAAACAAATATATTTATTCCATATAAAGCATTTGACAATCATCATGAAATGTAAGTTAAACCACTTGGCACAGTAGTGCTTTACTTTGGTTATAGAGCATATCACTGGATCATTTCTATTAAAGAAAGGGGAAAAAAAAAGCAAATGTTAAAATTTACCTTGGAGTTCATTTGAAATACAGTGCTTGTGGTAATAGAAATACAATTTTAAAAAAAAAGTCGTAAGTACAGTTCTGATTTTGCCCAATTCAGCTTCCATTGACTTAATTTTCAGTCTTATTTTTAGAGTTTAGAAGAGAGCAATGAGTTGGAAAATTAGATCTATCTGAACCAGTTAAAGCTAACAGATTAAAAAAAGGGCTTGTTATGCAGAGAATGGTGACCAGCTGTTCTCTGTCTCCAATAAGCACAGAATGAGAGGAAATGAGTTTGAACTTCTACATGAGGACATGAGGGAAAATACCAACAAGCTCTTCCTGAGAATGAGGAGTATCAAACAATCATTCATTTGATTGGGAAAGATCTGGATGCCTTCATCTTTTGCTCTCTCTAAAAGTAGCATGGATGGTAACAAAACATAGCAAAATAATCATTTTTCAAGATATAATTTTAGATGCAGTTTATTTTTATATAAATCTCCTAAGAACCATTTGTTTATTACTTCAATAAGGATAAAGAATCTTCCTTTTCCAGTGCGGCAGAGCGGAAATAGGAGAGGATTTAGAGCGAGAAGCATTAAGTTAAAGTTTCATTTCTGCAAACCCACCCCCTGTATGTCCTTGGGTAAATCACTTTAGCCATCCTCATCCTCATTTGTAAAATTGTCATGTTAGATTAAAGCTAGGTTCCAATCAGTACAAATAATAAATCCTCTGAAGTGGTTACAGATTTTCAAATTTGCATTATATATTTACATAAAATATGGTAATTGGTTCTACTTCAGTGGAAATATGAGTATGAATTTGAATAATGCGCCAATAGGTGCGCCTAATAGTTGTAATAATGCATAAAATAACTGTAGAAGATCCTTCAGGTCCATTCTGTGAAATGGGTGAAAGGTGAACTAACTGAGGAAACAAAGGTTCAGTCTTCTGAGCACATTGATTTATTAAGCAATATATGCCAGTTGATCAACAAACTGGTAGCAGATCTCCTCAGCTTTAGGCCTGGACTCCAAATCCAGAAAGAGATAGGTTTTTATAAACTTAAAAAAATTAATAAAATTAGGGCAATTAATTAAAAGAAACAGTACATTAGGTAATCTGATTTCTAATTGGATGAAAGAGTAGGAGCTTTCAAAGTTGAAAGGAGAGGAAAGAGTACAATTCCCTGAATCCAGAAAAAGAGGTATATCATTCTCCACAAATGTCTGTAAATAGTCAAAAGAATATGGAAACAATAACTGATTGATCAGTATGTGGTCCATTTTCAGATAAAAGATATGAATTACTTGAGATGCACAAATGTGAGAAAACTCCTATTAATATTTTGATCTGATGGGTTTTCAGGTCAGCATAACCTAGGTCCTTGGTTAAAGGTCTCTAAGCAGCAGGCAATGCTGGCCTAGCTTCCTAGCCACACAAGTCTAGGTTCAAACAATACAATAAAGTTGTGCCCCAGTCCCATCAATTAAAGTTTTCTCACAAGACAGAATTTGGATTAAACTCAAAACTGAGTAGAAAAGGAATTGAGTTAGATCCAGTATTGAACATGGAAAAAGTGGGTCAATCAATTCCCACAATTGGCTATTTGCTGTAGTAATCCTATCAATTCCAACTCTAAATCTATGGTACCATGATCTTATTTAAGAAAGACTATTCAAGGAGAGGAGCTAAGATGGCGGAGTAGAAAGACTCACATATGCTAGCTCTGAATCCACAGCCCAGAAATTTCCTGTAAAAAGAAATTCCCCACGAATTCTGGAGCAGAGCAAGCCATGCACCAATGCACTGGAGGAGATTTCCGTTCCAGAGAGCCCTAGAAAGCTGTCCCCAGGGGTCCGTCCTGCCGTGGAAAGCAGAGCTCCCCCCTGAGCTGCCCTGGACGTGCGGCTGGAGAGGAGCAGATCCGAGCAGGCTTCAGGGACAGAACCTCCGGTGGCCATGAAGCTCCCTCCACCCACAGGTGCTACAGGTCAGTGAGAGAGACGTCTGGGCTGGCCGAGAGGGGAGCAGGGTGTCTCCGTAATTTGGGCCCCCTCGGGAGGCAGCAGCAGAGGCAGCGGCAGAGGAAGCAGCAGAGGCAGTGGCGGCCCGGGACTCCCGGGAGCAGGCAGGAGCTCCATTGCCGAAGATCTCTGCATAATGCTCCTGAGGGAACTGAACCTGGGAGGTGGCCCTGCCCCCATCCAAGAACTAGAACTTAAACTCACATTGAATAGCAGCCACTCCCACCTGCTGAAAGCCCTAAGGCTGGGAAGCAGCATTTGAATCTCAGACCAGAAGCACTAGCTGGGTGGATCTAGGCGGGGGTGAACAGGAATCTCAGAAGTCAAGTAACTGGCAGGGAAAATGCCCAGAAAAAGGAAGCAAAATAACACCATAGAGAGCTACTTTCTTGGGGAAGAGATGTTCCTTCCTCCCTTCATTTCTGATGAGGAAGTACAATGCTTGCCATCAGGACAGGACGTGGAGGTCGGGGCCTCTGTATCCCAGACATCCGAAGTGGATGTCCGGTGGGCTCAGACCATGGAAGAGCTCAAAAAGGATTTTGGAAATCAAGTTAGACAGGTGGAGGAAAAGCTGGGAAGAGAAATGAGAGAGATACAAGAAAAGCATGAAAAATGGATAAATACCTTGGTAAAGGAGAACCAAAAAAATGCTGAAGAAAATAACACCTTGAAAAATAGGCTCACTCAATTGGCAAAAGAGGATCAAAAAGCCAATAAGGACAAGAATGCTTTCAAAAGCAAAATTAGCCAAATGAAAAAAGAGGTTCAGAAGCTCACTGAAGAAAATAGTTCTCTCAAGATTAGAATGGAACGGATGGAGTCTAATGACTTTCTGAGAAACCAAGAAATCATAAAACAAAACCAAAAGGATGAAAAAATGGAAGAGAATGTGAAATACCTCATGGGAAAAACAACAGACCTGGAAAATAGATCCAGGAGAGACAATTTAAAAATTATGGGACTACCTGAAAGTCATGATCAAAAAAAGAGCCTAGACATCATCTTCCATGAAATTATCAAGAAAAACTGCCCTGAGATTCTAGAACCAGAGGGCAAAATAAGTATTGAAGGAATCCATCGATCACTGCCTGAAAGAGATCCAAAGAGAGAAACTCCTAGGAACATTGTGGCCAAATTCCAGAATTCCCAGGTCAAGGAGAAAATATTGCAAGCAGCTAGAAAGAAACAATTCAAGTATTGTGGAAATACAATCAGGATAACACAAGATTTAGCAGCTTCTATATCAAGGGATTGAAGCGTGTGGAATAGGATATTCCAGAAATCAAAGGAACTAGGACTCAAACCAAGAATCACCTACCCAGCAAAACTGAGTATAGTACTTCAGGGGAAAATATGGTATTTCAATGAAACATTGGACTTTCAAGCATTCTTGATGAAAAGACCAGAGCTGAAAAGAAAATTTGACTTTCAACCACAAGAATGAGAAGAAGCATGAAAAAGTAAACAGCAAAGAGAAGTCATAAAGGAGTTACCAAAGGTGAACTGTTTACATTCCTACATGGAAAGACAATATTTGTAACTCTTAAAACTTTTCAGTATCTGGGTAGTTGGTGGGACCACACATAGACGTACACACACACACGCATGCACACGCACATGTACATGCGTGCACACACACATACACACATGCATGCACACACAGAGACAGAGAGCACAGAGTGAGTTGAATAGGATGGGACCATATTTTAAAAGAAATTAAGGTAAATGGTGAGAGAGAAATGTAGTTGGAGGAAAGAGGGTGAAATGGAATGGGGTAAATTATATCTCATTCAAGAGGCAAGCAGGAGACTTTTTAGTGGAGGGAAAAAGAGGAGAGCTGAGAAAAAAACCTGAAGTTTACCCTCATCACATTTGACTAAAGGAAGCAGTAAAATGCACACACATTTTGGTATGAAAACCTATCTTACAGTACAGGAAAGTGGGGGAGAAGGAGATAAGCAGGGAGGGAGGGATGAGAGAAGGGAGGGCAATGGGAGAAGGGAGCAATTTGAAGTCAACACTCTTGGGGAGGGACAGGATCAAAAGATAGAATAGAAACAATGAGGGGCAGGATAGGATGGAGGGAAATACAGTTAGTCTTACACAACACGACTGTTATCGAAGTCATTTGCAAAACTACACAGATTTGGCCTGTATTGAATTGCCTGCCTTTCCAAAGGGAACGGGTGGGGAGGGAGGGATGGGGAGAATTTGGAACTCGAAGTTTTAGGAACAACTGTTGAGTATTGTTCTTGCTACTAGGAAATAAGAAATACAGTTAATGGGGAATAGAAAGTCATCTGGCCCTACAAGACAAAAGAGAAGATGGGGACAAGAGAAGGGAGGGATGATAGAAGAGAGGGCAGATTGGTGATAGGGAAAATTAGAATGCTCGCTTTATTGGGGTAGGGGGAGAGGACAAAAGGGGAGAAAATTTGCAACCCAAAATTTTGTGAAAATGAATGTAAAAAGTTAAATAAATAAATTTATATTTAAAAAAAAGAAAAATAAAAAAAGAAAGACTATTCAAAAATATATAGCATGGTACTGAAGTGTTTCTCAAAAAGAATATCATGACCTTCAAGGGATCACTTATATCTGTGAATTTTAAGGAGACACTGAGAGTTTTGAAGGTCACAAGAGTAGCCCTGAATATCTGTTCTACTCTCAACTTTAGGTCTCATTAATATTATATTTGATTCCTCTTCCATCTTCTCCAGAGAATTCTCCCTTAAAGTATTCCCAGTCCCTCCTCCCCAGTGCGCGCGCACACACACACACACACACACAGACACACACACACAGACACACTTCTAGTTTCTGATCTTCAATTTCTCTGTATCAATTTCTTCTTTTTCTACTGACTTCAAACATATTCAAGTGTCATCTATTCTTGTAAAACTTCTCTAGATTCTACCATCTTCTCCAGTTATCACCCTCTAACTCTCCTCTTATTTTTAAACTAGAAAAACTCTTCACATGTATTGCTACATTTCTTAACCTCCCATTCACTCCCTGAATCTTTTGTAACCTGTCTTCTGACCTCATTGTTTAACTGAAATGTTTTTTTCCAAGTTATCAGTGGTCTTTTCAATACTATATATATATATGTGTGTGTGTGTGTGCGTGTGTGTGTATACACATATATGTGTATATATATGTGTGTGGATGTATATATGTATATATATGTGTGCGTGTGTGTATGTGTATACACATATATGTGTATATATGTGTGTGGATGTATATATATATGTGTGTGCATGTGTGTATACACATATATGTGTATATATATATGTGTGTGGATGTATATATGTATATATATATGTGTGCGTGTGTGTGTATACACATATATGTGTATATATATGTGTGTGGATGTATATATGTATATATATATATATATGTGTGTGTGTGTGTGTGTGTGTGTGTGTGTTTGTATCTTTCAGGGTCCTCATCTTTCTTGACCTCTCTGCTACATTTGAAAATATTGCTATCTTCTCTAAGATATTCTTCTTTTCTGGGTTTTCATGACACTTTTTCTCTCGGTTCTTCTATTCCTCTGATCATTCCTTCTACTTTAATGACAAATTATAGTTATCCTGTTCTTCATAAGTATCCCCTAAGGGTCTGTCCTGAACTCTCTTCTCTTCCTTATCTGTACTTTCCTTGGTGATCATATCAGTGGTCCTGGATTTAATTCTATTCTCTATAGAGATTACAACTCTGGTTTAAGTCTCTCTCCTTAGCACTAAGTAGAATTTATCAACGTCTTAAGGGATTTTTCAGTGTTTCACAATCACTTCCATATATCTTAGATTGTTTTCACCTCCCTTACCATCTTTCCCCTCCCCACTCCCTTCCTGAGACAGCATACAATTTTATATAGGTTCTACACATACATTCCTATTAAATACGTTTTCATCTTAGTCATGTTGCATAGAAGAATTAAAATGAATGAGAGAAATCATAAAGCAAACCAAAACATAATACAAAAGAAAAAGATCTGCTTCATTCTGTCATTGAATTCCATAATTCTTTCTCTGGATGTAGAAGACATTTTACCTTAAGAGACCATTGGGGATTTTTTAATTTCTTGCATTGCAATGAAGTACTAAGTCTACTAGAAAAATTCCTCTCACCCTGTGGTTATTGCTGTGTACCAAGTTCTCCTGGTTCTGCTCCTTTCATTCAGCATCAGTTCATACAAGTTTTTCCAGGCTTCTCCGAAGTCTTCCGGTTCATCATTTCTTATAGCAAAATAGTATTCCATCATATTCATATACCACAATTTATTCAGCCACTTCCCAATTGATGGGCATCCCTTTGATTTCTAGGTTTTAGTCACCACAAAGAGAGCTGCTATAATATTTTTGTACATGTGGGAACCTTTCCCATTTTTATGATATCTTGGGGATATAAACCTAGAAGTGGTACTGCTGAGTCAAAGGGCATACATATTTTTGTAGCCCTTAGGGCATAGTTCCAAACTGCTCTCCAGAATGATTGGATCAGCTCACAGCTCCACCAACAATGAATTAGTGTTCCAACTCTCCCACATCTTCTCCAACATTTATCAACTTCCTGTTTTGTCATATTACTCAATCTGATAGGTATAATGTTGTATCTCAGAGTTGTTTTGATTTACATCTATCTAATCAGTAACGATTTACAGCATTTTTTCATATGACTTTAGATAGCTTTAATTTCTTCCTCTGAAAACTGCCTGTTCATATTCTTTGACCGTTTATCAATTGGGGAATGACTTGTATTCTTATACATTTGACTCAGTTCTCTATATATTTTAGAAATGAGGCCTTTATCACAGATACTCTTTGCAAAAATTCTTTCCCAGTTTTCTGTTTCCCTCCTAATACTGGTTGCATTGGGTTTGGTTGCACAAAACCTTTTCAATTTAATGTAATCAAAATTATCCATTTTGCACTTTATAATGTTTTCTGTCTCTTGTTTAGTCAAAAATTCTTCTCTTCTCCATAAATCTGATAAGTACACTGTTCTATGTTTCACTAATTTGTTTATAGTGTCAATCTTTATACCTAGATCATGTACCCATTTGGACTTTCTTCTTCTTTATGGTGTTAGGCATTGGTCTATGCCTAGTTTCTCTCGAACTGTTATCCAGTTTTCTAAGCAATTTTTGTCGAACAGTGAGTTTTTATCCCAGAAGCTGGGACCCTTGGGTTTATCAAATAGTAGATTGCTATATTCATTGATTACTGTGTTTTGAGTACCTAACTTTTTCCATTGATCTACACTTCTCCTTCTTAGTCAGTACCAAGTGATTCTGATAATTGCTGCTTCATAATAGAATTTGAGATCTGGTAGAGCTAGGCCATCTTTCCTAGCATTTCTTTTCATTAGTTCCCTCAATATTCTGAACCTCTTGTTCTTACAGATGAATTTTGATATTATTTTTCTAGCTCTACAAAAAATTATCAGACAATATGATTGGTATGACACTGAATAAGCAAATTAATTTAGGTAGGATTGTCATTTTTATTATATTAGCTTAGCCTACCCATGAGTAAGTGATGTTTTTCCACTTATTTAGATGACTTTACTTGTGCGAAAAGTGTTTATAACTGAGTTCACATATTCCCTGAATTTGTTTTGGCAGGTAGACTCCCAAATATTTTATAGTGTCTACCCTAGCTTTGAATGGGATTTCTCTTTCTATCTCTTGCTTTTGAGGTTTGTTAGTAATATATAGAAATGCAGACGATTTGTGTGGGCTTTTTTTTTGTAACTTGCAACTTTTCCAAAGTTGTTTATTATTTCAGGTAGTTTTTTACTTGATTCTCTGGGATTATCTAAGTATAGTATCATATCATCTGCAATGAGTGATAACTTCGTTTCCTATTCTAATTCCTTCAATTTCTTTTTCTTCCCTTATTGCTACAGCGAACATTTCTAGTACCGTACTGAATCATAGGGGTAATAGACATGCTTGTTTCATGCCTGATCTTATTGGAAATGCATCTAGTTTTTCCCCATTGCATATAATGCATGCTGAAGGTGTCAGGTAGGTACTGCTTATTATTTTATGGAAAGTTTCATTTATTCCAGTGCTCTCCAGTGTTTTCAATAGGAATGGGTGGTGTATTTGTCAAAAGTTTTTTCTGCATCTATTGAGATAACCATGTGTTTTCTGTTAGTTTTGTTGTTGATATGATCAATAATGCTAACAGTTTTCCTAATATTGAACAACCTCTGCATTCCTAGTATGAATCCTACCTGATCATAATGTATCATGCTAAGTTGTTATGTTCTTTTAGCTAAATCTTATTTAAAATGTTTGCATCTATATTCATTGGAGAAATTAGTCTATAATTTTCTTTCTCTGTTTTGATTCTTCCTGGTTTAAGTATCAAAACCATATTTGTATCATAAAAAGAATGTGGGAGGACTCTTTCTTCCCCAGTTTTCCCAAATAGCCTATATAGTATTAGAATTAACTGTTCTTTAAATGTTTGATAGAATTCACTTGTAAATACATCCAGCCCTGGAGATTTTTTCCTAGGGATTTTATTGATGGCACGTTCAATATCTTTTTCTAAAATGGGGTTATTTAAGTATTCAACTTCCTCTTCTGTTAATCTGGGCAATTTAGATCTTTTAAATAATCATTCATCTCATTTAAATTGTCAAATCTATGTGCATATAGTTGAGCAAAGTAATTTCTAATTATTGTTTTAATTATTTCCTCATTGAATTTGAGTTCACCCTTCTTATATTTTATATTGATAATTTGGTTTTCTTCTCTCTTTTTAATCAAATTGGCCAAAAGTATACCAATTTTATTTGCTTTTTCATAAAACCAACTCTTAATTTTATTTATTAGCTCAATAGGCTTCTCAATTTCAATTTTATTAATCACTCCTTTGGTTTTCTTTATTTCTAATTTGGTATTTACTTGGGAATTTTCAGTTTGTTCTTTTCCTAGCTTTTTCAGCTGTATGCCCAATTCATTGATGTATTCTTTCTCTATTTTAGTCATGTAGGCATTCAATGATATAAATCTTCCCCCAAGAACTGCTTTTGCAGAATCCCATAAGATTTGGTGGGTTATCTCATTATTGTCATTCTCTTGAGTGAAGTTGTGGATTGTTTCTATAATTTGTTGTTTAACTCACTCATTTTTTATGATTAGATTATTTAGTTTGCAATTAATTTTTGGTCTATCTTTCAATGACCTTTTTTTACATATAAATTTTATTGTATTTTGATCTGTGAAGGATGTATTCACTGTCTCTGCCTTTCTGCACTGGATTGTGAGGTTTTTATGTCCTAGTAAATGGTTAGTTTTTGTATAGGTGCCATGTACCACTGAGAAAAAGGTATATTACTTTCTATCTCAATTCAGTATTCTCCAGAGATCAATCACATCTATCTTATCCAGAGTTTTATTCACCTCCTTATCTTCTTTTTTGTTTACTTTGAGGTTAGAGTTATCAAGTTCAGAGAGAGGAAGGCTGGCATCTCTCACTTACATAGTTTTGTAGTCTATTTCTTCCTGTAACTCCTTTAACTTCTCTAAGCATTTGGATTCCATACCACTTGGAGCATATATTTTTTTTTTAGCAATCATATTATTTCGTTGTCTATGGTGTCTTTTAGTAGTATATAGTTTCCTTCCTTATCTCTTTTGATTACATCTATTTCAATTTTTTGCTTTTTCTGAGATTAGAATTGCTTTCCTGCTTTTTTTACAGCAGATGAAACACAATATATTCTGCTCCAAACTTTTATCTTTACCCTGTGTGTATACCCCCATTTGAAATGTGTTTCTTGTAAACAACAAATCATTGGATTATGGTTTTAAATCCATTCTGCTATCTGTCTTCATTTTATGGGAGAGTTCATCCCACTCACATTCACAGGTATGGTTATAATCTATGTCTTTTTCTCCATCCTATTTCCTCCCATTTGGGCTTTTATTTCTCCCTTCTCCCTTCCCCTCCAAAATAGTGTTAATTTTTTACCACCACCTCCCATAGTCTTCCCTTCCTTCTCTCAGATCCCCTTCTTTTATTGCCCTTTACCCTTACTAATTCTTCACTCCCTTTTATCCTCCCCTGTCTTTTGTTTCTCCCTTCCCCTCCTGCTGCCTATAGAGATAGTTAGATCTATATACTTAACTAAATTTGTGGTTCCCTCCTTGAACCAAATCAGATGAGAGTACCTGTCAAACAATTCTCATCTCTCTCCCCTCTTTCCCTCTACTGTAATATAATTTTGTGCCTCTTCCTGTAATGTAATTTACTACTTTCTTTTCACATATTCTGTTATGATCCCTTGTCACCCTTGAATCACATTTTTACTATCATATCATTTACTTTATACCTGCTCCCTCTATCTTTGAATATCCCTTTTATATTTCATAATAAATATACAATTCTCTAGATTAATAAGTACCATCTTCCCTTACAACATTGTAAATAGTTTGCCCATATTGAGTCACATGTTTTTTTCTTCCCCTTGTTTACCTTTTTATGCCTTTCCTGAGACCTGTGTTTGAAAATCAAATTTGCTATTGAGTTCTGGCACTTTCACCCAAAAGGTCTTGAAATCCTTTATTTCATTGAATGTCCATCTCCTTGCCTGAAATATTATGGTCAACTTTGCTGGGTAATTGATCCTTGGTTGTAGTCCTAGCTCCTTTGCGTTATTGAATATCATATTCCAATTCTTTTGACCTTTTAATGTAGAAGCTGCAAGGTCCTGCGTGATCCTGGCTACAGCTCCTCGATATTTGAATGGGTTCTTTCTGGCTGCCTGTATTATTTTCTCTTCACTTTCTAGTTCTGAAATTTGGCAACAATATTTTTTGATGTTTTTTAGTTTAGGATCCCTTTTGGGAGGTGAAAGGTGGATTCTTTCTATGACAATTTTGCCCTCTGGATCTAGCCCTTCTGGACAGTTTTCCTTGGTGATTTTTTGGAAGCTATTGTCCAGGCTCTTTTTTCAATCATGGCTTTCTTATAGGCCAATAATTCTTAAATTTTCTCTCTTGGATCTCTTTTCCAGATTGGTTGTTTGTCCAATTAGATATTTTCTGCTTTCTTCTATCTTTTCATTCTTTAGATTTTGTTTGACTGATTCTTGATGTCTCATAGAGTCATTACCTTCTACTGGTCCAATTTGAATTTTCATCAAATTGTTTTCTTCAGTTAATTTTTGCATCTCCTTTTCTATCTGTGCAATTATTCCCTTTAAAGAATTATTTTCTACCGTTAGTTTTTGTACTTCCTTTACTGTTTGTCCAATTTTTCCAGTTAGGCTTTGTGCTTCTTTTTCCATCTGTTCAGTTTCATTTTTAAAGAGCTGTTCTCTCAAGGAATTATTTTTTCATATTTTTAAAATCATTGGTCAGTTTTTCTTCTATTCCCTTCTTCAGCTCTTTCAATAGTGTTCTTTGAGCATGGGAACAGTTAGTAGTCCCTTCTGAAATTTCAGATGGGAGTACAGTCTCAATACTGATCTCTTTGGTATTTGTGTTTTGATCCTTGTCCCCATAGAAAGATTCTATGGTCCTTTCCTTCCTCCTTTGCTTCTTATTGATGATGGTGAGGCTTTATGTTCTTTCATCTAGCAACATGTGCTGAGCTGGGTGGTGTGAGAAAGCAAAGGCAGGTGAATTCTTTTTGTGTTTCCCTGGATTAGCCCTGGAGGTACCTTGTTTTCCTTTTAAAGGAGCTGTTCTCTTCAGTGAATTGTTTTTTTCATACTTTTAATATCATTGGCCAGTTTTTCTTCTTTTTCTCTGATATGGCTTTCCAAAACCTTCTTCAGCTCTTTCAAGAGTGCTCTTTGTGCTTGTGACAAGTTCATAGTCCCTTCTGAAGTTTCAGATAGAAGTATAATCTCACTGCTAACATCTTTGTTATTTGTGTTTTGGTCCTTGTCCCTATAGAAATATTCTATGGTCTTTTTTTTCCTGTTTTGCTTCTTAGTTATGATGGTGATAATTTCTTTTTTCCTGTCTCTTAAAGTAGATCTCTGCTTTGAGGGCACAGGGGACAGTGTCCTACAGTTCTTGTGGCTTGAACTTGAGGCTTTTTGTGTTGTGACCTCTGATTCTTTCAGCTAGAAGCTAAAGTGCTGCAGCTTACCTGGTGCTGAGCTGGCTGGTGTGAGAAAGCAGAGAGCAGGTGAAGTTTTTTTGTGTTTCCCCAGATTTACCCTGGAGGAGCTTGTTTAGTGTGGGGCAGGGGTTGTCTGGCCATAGGAATCTCCTTTGCGGAGATAGAGCATAGGCAAGCTCAGTGGTTTGTGATCCTGGCTGTCCTAGTGTCTTCCTGATTCCCCTGGGGGACTGATGCACTCCTGGTATCCTGGTGCTGGTGGTTGTAGGGCCCCAACCCCTGGGACTCAGGATTTCCTCCTGATATGCTGAGGTGGGGTTGTCTGGGACAGCTCTGTTCCTGCACTGGTCCCCTTCAGTAACAGCAAGAGGGACCCTGCTTAGAGATATTCCTAGCCTTACATACTAAGAGACTCTTTGCCTCTTCTCCTGATCCTACTGTTCCAGGATTTTTTTGGGTAAATATTTTGTGCTTCTTTCAAGGTCAACAAGGGTAGGAGGAGAGAGCATTTACCAATCATTCTGCCATTTTGGTTCCAGAAGTTCAAGTAGGTGACTTACAGATATTTAATCTATGGGCTGATAGTCTCAGGAGCAATTGCTGCAGACACCTGGGACTTCGCAGCTCCCACTAGTTAGGCTCCCATCCTGGGTTGATATGCCCAAGATTCCACAGTGCAACTGTTTCCTCAGATTCCTCAGGGTTTCCTGTGCTGCCCTGCCATGGTAGGGATGTGCTGGCATACCCTCTGCACTGTGCACTGTATGCTCCTCCAGTCTCATGGAACAGATCCTTCCCATTGACTTTCCACCGTGTCTTGGGCTGTGAATCTGTCACAGTCTGTCTCCTGTTGGATTCTGCCCCTCCAAAATCCAGTCAGATAATCTGAGAGTTTGTCTAAGAGATTAGATGAGTAGTTGCTCTCACTCTGTCATCTTGGCTTCCACCCTTTCTTTTTCAGGGATATTTCAAATTTGGTATCTGAGACATCTCAAAACCAATCTATCCAAAAGAGTTCCTATAATCTTTTTAAGTACTTATAATCTTTTACCCCCTAACTTAGCTCTCTACCAAACTTTCTAATTCAGTTCAGGTCACTGTACCTTTTCCCAGGGTCCCATTTTCATAACTGGTATTATCTTTGACTCCTCAATCTGTCTCACCCTGCTTATCCAATGTCTTGTATAATCTTGGCATTTTTTCAATACGGTAACTTTCACATCTGATAGTTTCTTTCTTCTCAAGTGACCTTATCAGGCCCTCATCAACCTTATCAGCATCTTCATAGCTGTCTTCCTAGTGAAGAACCAGGAGAACATTGTACATAATGACAACATTATGAGATGACTAATTTTGATAAACTTAGCTCTTCTCAGCTATGCTGGGATCTAAGAAAACTCCAAAAGACTCATGATAGAAAATGCTATCCATATCCAGAGAAAGAACTACGGTATCTAAATGGACATTAAAGCATATTTTTTTTTACTTTTTTTCTTGTTTTATTTTGTTTTTCCTTTTTCATTGGTTCTAATTCTTCTATACACATAAATAATGTGAAAATATGTTAAATATGAATATGTATGTAAAGCCTGTATCAGATCACACACCATCTTGGGGACAGGAAGGGATGGAGGAGGAGAAAATTTAAAACTCAAAATCTTATGGAAGTGAATGTTGAAAACTAAAAATAACTTCATTGAAAAAAAAAAAACTGTCTTCATACCTCAGACCTCTGCTTATAACAGTTCATCCATCATATTTTGCCAAAATGATTTTCCTAAAATATGAATATTACCATGCCATTCCTGTATTGAATAAACTCCCATTATACACACACACACACACACACATACACACACACACACACATACACACACCACATACACACTCATATACAGACACACACACTCTTCTCTTTGGCTTTAAAAATCTTCATGATTGGCCCCATACTACTCTCTCCAATCCTGTGGTATCTTACTCCAATACCTATGGTTCAGCTAATCTAGACTTTTCTCAGTACATGATATCCTGTCTTCTGCTTTGTGATTTTGCATTGGCCATCACACATACCTGGAATATACCCTCAATTCACGTCTTCCTCAAAGAGTCCCTAGATTCCTCCAAGGTCTTGGTCAAACCGCACCTTTAATACAATAACTTTTCTATCATTTTCAAGTAGAGAAAAATAAGAGGAATTATAAGATATTGAATAGTAAAAACAATTGAACTGGAAAACAAATTAATAAGAAAAAAATTAAGAACCGTTGGTATACCTGAATGCCTTTACCATTAAAAGTGCCTAGATATTAAATTTCAAGAAGTCTTAAAAACAAAACAAAAAAAATAAAAACAAAAACTGTGCATTCTGCCAAGAAACATAGAACAAAATGGAAAGACAAAAACCTACTGATTGTTCCAAAAGAAATCCCAAAATATCCACTCCCATGAATATTATGCCCCAAATCCAGAGCTTTCAAGTCAAAGATAAAAGAAGTGCTACAAGAAACCACAAAGAAAAAAATAGTAAGTACTAAGGAACTACAGTCAGGATTATGCACAATTTAGTAGTAACCACTGTAAAGGACTGGTAAAGGATATATTCATAAAGCCAAGAAAAATCTAACCAGAAAACTGAGTACAATTCTATAGGGAAAAAATGACCTTTAAAGAAATATGGAGTTCCTAAGAACAGATACAGAAACCTTGAAGCTGAGAAAGCCAAGATGGCAGAGGAGAGGAAGTACCCCAACTGAATTCTCCTAACAATACTTTCCAAATGACTTAAAATAACATTTCACATCAATTTTTAAAGAGTTTCATTCAGCAAAAGGTCAGCACACACACAAAAACAAGCATGAAGCTTGGGCCAATGGCTCCCCAACTTCCAGGTGAGCAGAGACAAACTTTAACACAAAGTTCAAAGTCATGAAGTAGGCTGGAAAAATAAGCAAACAAGAAAAAAAGAACTTGACCATGAAAAACTAATATGGAGGCAGGGAAGACTAAGATATAGACTCAGAAGAAGACAATAATATGAAAACAGCTACAACCAAAGCCTCAGAGTTTGCCAAATGGAAAAAAAGTACAAAAGCAAATTGAGGAAAATAATTGCTTAAAAATTGGAACTGAACAAGTATAAACTCCATGAGACTTCTAGAAACATTAATACAAAGTCAAAAGTATGAAAACATATAAGAAAATGTGAAATATTTCATCAGAAAAACAACTAACCTGGCAAGTAGAATGAAGAAAGAAAATTTAAAAATTATTGGATTATCTAAAAGTCATGACCAAGAAAAAAGAGACTAGAGATCACATTTTAAAATATTTTAAGGTAAAATTGTCCTAATATCTTATATGCAGAGGATAAAATAGAAACTGAAGCAATCCATTGATCACCTCTGGAAAGACATTCCAAAATGAAACCTGCCAGATACATAATAGTCGAATTTCCAGCTCCCTTCAAGCAGCAAATATTGCAAGCAATAGAAACAATTCAAATATCACAATCTGAATCACAAAATATTTAGCTGCTTTAATATTAATGGAGTAGAAGGCTTAGAATATGATATTCCAAAAGACAAAGGAGCTAGAATTACAATGAAGAAAAATATGAATAGCAAAACTGAGTATAATCCTTCAAGAGAAAAGAAAATGAATATTTAATTAAATAGAGGACTTCCATCCCTTCCTGATGAAAAGACTAGAGCTGAATAGGAAATTTGACATGGAAATACAAGACTCAAGAGAAGCATAAAAAGCTAAATATAAAAGAAATTGTATGTTTAATAAAGTCAATGTATTTACATTTTTAAATGAGAAGATAATACATGTAACACCTAAGAATTTTTTCATTATTAAGGTAGTTTGAAAAAGTCTACATGGACAGAGGACTAGGTATGAGTTGATTTTGTTGGGGTGATCTAAAAGAAACAATAACAGAGAAGTGAGAAAGAGGATGCTCAGGGAAGGGAGTGGGAAATTTTTTCTCATATAAAACAAGGCACAGAAGGAAAAGCTTTTACAACGGAGTGGAAAATGAAGGATGAGCAAGTCTTATACCTCACTAACCAGAACTGATACAAAAGGAGAGAATAAGTAAAATAAATGTATAATATAGGTGTATGTGTATATACACAATTAGTTGGGTATAGAAATCTTATCCAACAAGTAAATAGGAGAGGAAGGAAAAAAGAGAAGAGGTGGGGGTGATAAATAGGAGTAGCAAAATAAGAAAGGAAGTGGTCAGAAGAAAAACCTAATTTTGAGGAGAGACAGGATAAAAAAGAGAGACAAAAAAGGATAAACAAAAGAAAATAGGATGGAGGGAAGTAAACAGTAATCATAACTGTGAATGATATGTGCTCACTCAGAAAGTAGAAGGCGATAGCAAAATGGATTAGAAAATATAATCCCACAATATGTTGTTTACAAGAGATACTTGGAACAGAAACACACACAGAATTAAAATGAAGGTCTAGAGCAGAATTTATCATGCTTCATATGAAGTAAAAATAAATAGCAAGAGTGACAATCATGATCTCAGATAAAACTAAAGAAAAATAGACAATTAAAATAGACAATCAAGGCAACTACAGTCACCACAGACAATGAAGCAATAATACCAAAATATTTACAGCCAGTTGCTCCAATAAACGCCTCATTTCTCAAATGTATGTGGAGCTGAGTCAAATTTATAAAAAAAAAGAACTATCTACCAACTGATAAATGAAAAAAGAATATGAAGAGAAACTTTTCAGAAGAAGAAATCAAAGTAATCTCTAGTAGCATGAAAAAAATCCTTTAAATCATTATTGGGTAGAAAAATGCAAATTAAAATAATTTTGAGGTACCATCGCATACCTGTAACAAATGACAGTTACTGTAGGACATAAGGAAAAATAGTTACACTGATACAATGCTGGTAGAGTTCTGAATTGGTATAATCATTCTAGAGAATAATTTGTAACTATTCCCTAAGTACTGTAAATCAGTACATAACCTTTGACCCTGCAATACCATTACTAGGTCTATATCACAAGGAGATCAAAGAAAAAGGAAAAGGACACATATGTACTAAAAATATTTAGAGCAGTTCTTTTTATGGCTGTAAAGAATTGGAAATCAATGGAATGTTTATCAATTGCACAATGGCTGAACAAATTGTGGTATATGATTTTGCTGGAGTTATAGTCTGCTATAAGAAATGACAATGGGGATGGTTTCAGAAGAAAAAGAAGCATAGGAAGATCCATATGAATTAATGCAAAGGGAAGTGAACGGAACCAGGAGATCAAAGTATATGGTATCAACAATAGTGCAATGACGATTAACTATGAAAACTTAGCTGTGCTGATCAGTATAATGATCTGAGACAATTCCAAAATATTTGTGATGAAAAAATGCCATCCACCTCCAGAGAGAGAGAACTGATGAACTCTGAATGCAAATTGAAACAATTTTTTCACTATTTTTCTTGATTTTTTATGATATGGCTAATGTGGAAATACATTTTACACACTTTCACATACGTAATTAAGATCATATCAATTTCCTTCTCTGTAGTTGGGGTGGTTAGGAAGGAAGGGAAAGAATTTGGAATTCATTTTTTAAAGAATATTAAAAAAATCATTTTTTAAACAAAAGGTACTGTGAAGTTAAAAAAACAAGAGTTAAGAAAAACATAAAAATTATAAACATGAATAAGTAGTCGAAAGGGGATAAACCAGGAAAAAAATGTTTTCATGTAAATATTCAAAGATGATATATACACATCCTTTGAATTCCATCATCATCAAGGTTCATAGAAGGGAATCTTATTAGACAAAGGCTAGGAGTGATGCTCTATGCATTGATGATTTTAAGAAAAGAATGGAAAGAAAGGGGCAGAGGAATACGCTATGGGGATGAGAGAAAGGAAAAGAAAATTTTAAAAAATCTCACATTATCACAGTTTACAAGTAGATATCAGCATATATGAACAGAGCTCAAACAATCTGGGTATGCAGGTTGAGTGACTGACACTTGAACCTGTCAACCTGAATTAGTCAAAGGAGGGGAAAAAGACATGTACAGAATTAGGTAGAAAAATATTTTTAACTTCACTGAAATAGAGAAGGATCAGGTAGAAGGGAGGAGGTGTAAAAAGAAGATAGATTATGGAAAAGACTGATCCTCAGCAAAACAAACTCTAGCTAAAGCTATATAGATCTTTTTGAGGTATGAAAGAATGGGAATATGAGACTATTCATAAATTGACTAATATACTATATAACAAGTTATAGTGTAGAGCACAATAGTTTTATAAGAAATGATGAAGGATATAATTTCAGAAAAAAATCTGGGAAGACGTGAACTGATGTGAAGAGCGAAGTGAATAGAAATCAGAGAAAAAATTCTACAACAAAAATAATATGTTAAAGATAAAAGTCTTAAAATAACTAAACACACCGATTAGCCTGATAATCAGCTATGATTCCAGAGGACTAATAAGGAAATATGCTGCACCACTTTATGGTAGTGGTGAAAGACTCAGTGCAGAATGATATAGATATTTTTTGGACATAGCCAATGAAAAATTGTGTTTGTTTCACTATACATTTTGCAGAAGGGGTTTTGCTGGTCTTTAGTTTTCAAATGGAGAGGAGGGATAGGGTGAGGAGAAAAGTCAGGTTTTTACTGACTGAGAAAATAAAATACAATTTTAAAAATGGATAGTGCTCTCATATTAAATCATCTTAAAATTAAAGGTATTTTGTTCATTTTTTCTACATATATTTATTTTGTTTATATCTAAATGCCATCTGCCATCACAAAATATAAGTACCTTTGAACAGATAAATTTTCAGGCTTTTTGTCATTTTATTTATACCTATCATAATCACAGGAAAAACATTGGAAGTAGTTGCATATCCATATAGTTCTCCACTACCTTGTAGTCATTTTAACTATGACACATGGTTCAACATACATTATTGATATGAGCCAAGCTTTATGCATTTTCTTTTCCTTTCCTTTTCAGTGGTGTGGTATGAATGTTTATCACATAATAATTCAATTAGAGAGTATTTATTGATAAATATCATGGAATAATCTAAAGAAACTGACCATCTCTTTTACCTATAAACATAACCTTTAAAGCCTAGGTTACATGTGAGTTCTTTCTTTTGTCAATTAGTAAATTGGATATTGTCCAAGATCTTGGCAACGACTGTGTGCAGATGTCCATCTGGGTTACACAGAATTAATTAATAAATGTTGATTTATTAACCTGTTATATGTACTTACTTAAATTATTTCATTATATTATATTTTGTATATTAAATACTTCCAAGTTTTTGTATCTTGGCATTTTATTTTGTTATTCCTTGTGCAAATGACAATGATTCAGCTTTTCTTTTCAGATACGCTAAGCTTGTTAGAAAAATATTACAGCTTACATTGATATAGCATTTTCAATTTGCACAGGATATTCTTAACTACAGCTCAGCATATTTGTCCAAATACTAAATCTGAAGAAACAAAGTCTAGGAGAGAGTAAGTGACTTATTCAAGGTCACACAGGCATGCCTAGCTGTGATTCATATTTAGATTTCTGATTCATAATGTTTTTGACTGTACCATCATATCTTTGGGAAAGAAATATACTAGCTCTAATATTTATGGGTAGAGAGTCATAAAAACACAATTCTCTATGTTCAGACTCAATATTTTTGTGCTGCTTTTTATTTTTTCCATGGATATTGTTTCTTTTGGTTTATGTTAACTTTTAATTTTTAAGACCTAAATTCTGACGACATATTTGAAATATCTTAATAACATCTTTTTCCTTCTCCACCTGTGATCAGAAATCTGCTGTTTTAAGACACTCCTTTAAAAGAATGAACCAACACTCACTTGACATTCTTTTTTCTATAATATTTTAATTAATGACCCTATGTACTTGAAGTTTAACAAATGACTCTTTTAAAATACAAATAAAAAGATTATAGTATCTAGAGCTGGCATGCTTTGCTTTGCTTACATTTTGGGTGAGATTTTAACATGTCTGCTGTCTCAGATATTACAAAACAAGTAAAATGCCATTCCTTCAGCAAAGGAAGTAAGAACAGGTATAGAGATATTATTTTTTATGTTTTTCTCTAGAGATTTCCCAAAAGTTACATCTGCTTTACATATTTAAGAGAAATAAATTCAATGATTTAATAAAGCTCATTAGTACATGTATATATATATATATATACATATATATACACACAAATATACAAACATAATCAATCTGAAGTACTCCATATCATCTTAGATTATTTTTAAATTTCACATTATTACTTGATTCAGACCAACTGTCTTTCCCATTGCTAGTTTATCAACTCTCTGAATACCTATGGAATATGGAAGAGAAAAAAATACTAAAACAAGGAGAGTGTTTGACTGTTGCCATGGAAATGGATGTTAGTCAGTTTTCATGACTGAAATTGCAGTACACAAGCAACACTAACCTGTTTATGAATGTGAGAGCTTTCTTGGTCAACCTCTGAGTAAGATTTTCATAAGATACTGGCTAATGGATAACTTCACCATTCCTCATCAAGATACAGGATGAAGGAAATAGGTTAAGGGTCCAATTATAGTGACTGCTAGTAAAAGCCAGGAAAAGAATACCCAATGAGGCAAGTGAAACAGGTCAAGACAATTGAGAGTCTCCAAGCTGACCAGAGCAATGCCAACAAGTTGCAGGAGAATGAAAACAAACATTTGAATAGCTGTGGTAAATCCAGTACCTCATCCTGATTTACAATCTCTCAAACTGGTCACTGGCAATAGCAGAGATCAAAACCATGATTTAAACAGTAGTGACAGAAGATATCTGTGCTATTACAGTTTATACCAAGATGCCACTTTTCTATAGGGTTGTAGAATCTTGTTTCTTCAAAAGCTTGGGAAAAGTGATTTCATTGGTAAGCAGTCCACCTGAAGAAGTAGGAACACTTCAACCTTAGAGCAAGGAGCCATTCCTGATCGAACATGGTAAGGATGTATCTGGAAAGCTGCTCTATTTGGTGTTCCCAGTGGATATGCTGCTAAGTGTTGAATGAATTTCACACCCCTTTGACTATCCTGCCAATATTAGGAGATCTTAGTGTTGTGTTTCCATAACATCCAGGATCTTTCTCCAATGTCAAGGTCATCAGCAATTGTTATAGCAATGTTGGACTTTGAAATTGGGTTACTGTTGACACCTACTTTTTGTCCTGTTAATTTTCCACTTTTAATATCAAATAATTGGTTTAATAAGCTGAATATCCACAATACCCCAAATTTCTCAGGTGTCATATTGGAATTTGGGGAAACAATTCTATTACCCCTTGACTATTGACATTGAGGTTACCATACTCATTATTTGGAGATACTTGCCTTCTATCAGGAAGGTTTTTTTTTTTACCCTAAACCTAAACAATATACACTTCTATGAAATCTGTAACTACTTCTCATGCCACAATAATATAAAACTTCTTTGTCTGTCCCTAAGTATTTCTGACAGCACCATAGAAAGAAAAAGAAGAGAGAAGCTGGGATGATATATAAAAAGGAAACATAAAATGTAACTTCTAATATCACTTACATTTATTAAGTGATTACAAAGTGCAAAGCATATTGCTAGGTGCTGGGAATTCAAAGTTTGCAATGTATAATCCCTGCTCTCAAGGATTTTACAATCTAAAGATAGAGAGAGACAATAAGCACAGAAATAACTATCAGAGACAATGTGTGGTTTGTCCTTTGTTGCCAAAGAAGACCATGCCATCAGAGAAATAATGACATGACTTTCACTTCACTTTGTTCTGAGTGAGGGAGGGCTGTGCAGGTCACCAACCTCACTTCTCCTCCAGTCATCTGAATCCAGTGACCAGATATGCAACAGGATAACTGGAGATGACCCAGGATGAGGCAGTTGAGGTTAAGTGACTTGCCCAACACACACCTAGTGATTGTCAAGTGTCTGAGGTGAGATTTGAACTCAGGTCCTCCTGACTCCTGCACTGCTGCTGTATCCGCTGCACCACCTAGCTACCCCTAAGAGACAATGACATATATACATATATATAGATATACATATATAAATATACATATAGATCTATATCTATACCTATATCTATATACTATATCTATATATATCTACATATCTATATCTATATATATCTATATCTATATCTATCTATCTATCTATCTATCTATCTATCTATCTATCTATCTATCTATCTATCTATCTATATGGGGAGACCCAATAAAAACACTGATGAAAAATGAATGAGGAGAGACTAAAAGGGCAGTATATGAATTAGTTCTTGCTCAAAGGCAGGTAGCCCTATAGACAAAAAAAGTGGGAATGAGGGTGCTGTCCAGGAATGGGGGTTGCTTTGAGCAAAAAACATGGAGCCAAAAGAACAGGTGCTCTTCAAGTACTTTTCCCCAGTATTTCAGTTCAACTGGAGTGAAGAATTTGTGGAATATAGTAGTATGGGATAAGGTTGTAGGTAAATTCAAGGTTGAAGGACCTGGAAAGACAGAATTAGTAGTTCAATAGACAATAAAGAGCCATGTCCTACGTATTACCAGAGAAATTACATTATTAAAACAATGTACTAGAAAGATGACTTGGGTCTTGATAGAGAGGTTTACTAGAGGAATAATAAGACTAGAAACAGAAGGGAGTAGTCTATTATAATATAAGTGAGAATCATGGTGTAAATGAATAAGGGCAAATGCAATGTTGTATATGACATATATATGAGATTTTGGAGGCAAAAACAATAGCACTTTTAAATTGATTGGTTGTGGCAAGAAAACAAAAGAATATCTAAAAATAACAATGAGGTTATGAACCTAGAAGGTTCATAGAAGGAGGATGACATCAACAGAATTAGAGAAATAATGGATTTCACTGTTGAGACTGCTGCAAATTGGTCCAATAATTCTGAAAAGTAATTTGGAACTGTGCCCCAAAGGCACTTAGTACTGGGTCCATATACCAGATATATCAACAACAAAAATGGGAAGGAAAACCCCTCCTCTTATGTATGAATATACATATACACATATATATATAATATACATATTTGTGTATGTATCATACACATACATACAAACACACATACAAAGCAACTCTATTTATGATAACAAAAAATAAAAACTAGAAACTAAGGTGATACCTAACTATTGAGGAGTATCTAAACAAATTATTCTATAGGAATACAGTTTATTATAGTTCCATAAGACATGACAAAATACTTTCAGAGGAAGCTGAAAAGCCATCAATGAATCAACAGAGAGAGAAGTAATCATAGCAAGAAGAAAAATTAACATAATGACAAAAGTATTACAAAGTAAAAACATCTCTGAAAACATTAAAACTGCAATCAATGTAATGATAAACCATGATTCCTGGGGACTGAAGATAAAGAATGTGACCCACCTCTTACTATAGAGGTAATAGATTTAAAATACAGACTATTTCATATATTTTTGTACTTAGCAATTATAGCTATTTGTTTTGATGAACTATGCATAGTTGTTATGGTATGATAAAATGCAATATCTAAGGTGGATATTTCAAAAAAAACCCCAAAAACTGGAGATACAGGCCTGGTACTATGAAGAAAAGTTTGGGAATAGGGAAAGAGGATAGAAATAAGCATTTATATTGTTAAGTACTCTATACTAGAAACTGTGCTAAGTATTTTACAAATATTATCCCTTTTCATCTTTGCAGCAACCCTGTTAAATAGGTACTATTGTTATCCCCGTGTCACAGTCCCAGAAACTAAGGCTCATTGACTTGTCAAAGGTCACAGAGTTATTGATCTAGAAGAGTATAGGACTATAAGTAATCTGCATAAAAGTAATTACCTAATCTACAGGAGTTGGTGACATCATCAAAAGAGAGAGTAGAATGTAAAAGGAGAAAAGTCAGAATCATGAGAACACCCATATTTCAGAATTGGGAAAAGAATTAGGAAATCAACTCAAGAACAAAAGAAAAGGTGATCAAGAAGATGGGAGGAAAACAGCAAGAGTATAAAACCAGAAAAAGACAA
This sequence comes from Bettongia penicillata ogilbyi, assembly GCA_023548195.1. Lineage (NCBI taxonomy): Eukaryota > Metazoa > Chordata > Mammalia > Diprotodontia > Potoroidae > Bettongia > Bettongia penicillata. Next base: position 7,793,890 of record JAJHZJ010000049.1, on the reverse strand, counting down.
GGCAAGAGAAGGCTTAAGAAGGATGAGTTGTTTCACAAGGTAAAATACCACTGAAATGTCAAGTAGGATGAGGATGAAAATAAAGCCATAAGATTTGGTGATAAGGAAGTTATTAGTGATACCGGTGAAAGTTGTTTCAGTTAAATGGTAAAGATGAATGACAAATTATAAAGGGAGTAGGAGTTAGATGGTAGAAAAGTGAAGCAGTGAACACAGCCACTTTTGTTTGGGCAGTAAAGGGATGGAGGAAAAATTGGACTAACTAATACTTAAGGGATTGGCAAGATCAAGAAAATAATTGTTGTTGCTATTGTTGTTTGGATGGAGGAACCCTGAGTATTCTTGTAAAATCAAAGGGGACAGCCCAGTACAAAGTTAGAGGCCAAAGAGGCATGGGAGAAAGGGGACTTGTATAATAAAGTTTAAAGAAAATGAGAGGGTAAGTACAGGTCAGAAGGGGTAATTTTGACAATGAGGAAAACTACTTTTCTAATATTGAAGGGAAGGATGAAAGGAATGATAATGCTGAGACTAGAGTGGAGGTTAGAAGATCAAACTAAATGATCTTTCCATTGACCCTAAGCTCATGAATTTCTCTTTTCTCTCTCATAATATACTTTAACTTACTTTTTAAAGATTTATTTAGATTTTGTTCTTTAAAAGGTCATAAACATTAGAAATTGATGTATTTGAAGATTTCAAAGTCATTGTACACTTTTGCATTATCATGCAACGGTAAACTTGGCAAATGTAAGCTGGGCTTCAAGTCTGAGTGTGGATTCTCCTTATTATTGGAGAGACTGATTATTCAGTACTACATCTCTGTAAGAGGCAGAATTGTTGGGTGTTTCTAAGCAGGTTACTCTTCTGGTTTCTGGCTGTAAGAAGACACACATACACACACACACACACACACACACACTCACACACACACAGTTCCATACACTTTCAGGAGAGAAGATTCCTTAGGAAAAAGGTAGACTTTAATACAAAGCCAACCTGCAATGGAGGTGGTACCTTTATCATGTCCCCCATTCCTAGCTCCTCATACTCCAGATTTTGGGAAATTTTCCTGTAAGTCAGATTTCTGTCTAGGTTGAGCTGAGATATCTTACTCCCAGTGGGAGAGCTCATTTAGTATATTATAATCTGTATAGTGTGGGAAACAAGGAAGTTCAGTTTCCACAGAGTCATGGCCTAGCATGGTCAGGTAAAGGTCAAAAACTTCTGCACAGGCCTAATGAGCTGTTTGAGGGAAAGCCTATCAGAGAGGAGAGCGTAAAGTCACATGGCTAGGGGACAGTGGCCTGGGCAATCCAAAGATCCAATTATTTTCTTGATTTTGCCAATCCCTTAAGTATTAGTTAGCCCAATTTTTCTCCATCATTTTATTGCCAAAACAAAAGTAGGCTGTGTTCACTGTTTCACTTTTCTACCAGCTAACTCCTACTCTCTTTATAATTTGTCATTCATCTTTACCATTTGACTGAAACAACTTTCACCAGTATTACTAATAACTTCTTTATCACCAAATCTTATGGCTTTATTTTTATCCTCATCCTACTTGACATATAGTATTGAAATACTATAAGAAGTTTGCTCTGAACGTGTTGCAGTCTTCCAGTAGCCATGCTGGAGACCACTCATTCATTCAAAGAAATGAATGTAGAAGTCCTTCTCTCCTCTGAACTCCATTTTAATAAATTTTCCTTGATACCTTTTGGTGTGTCAAGCGCATCTCTAACAATTTGGTGCCCAATGTGGGGCTCGACTTGCTGACTTGAGGGATTGGAGAGTGCTCCTGTAAAAAAAAAATTTTTTTACAATCCCTGTAAGTTAAATCTACTCCAGTTCAAGCACATGACATCAGACCACAGGCAGGGAGTTCAGAAGAACTGGGGAGCAAAATTTACCAGTGGACCAGGTAACTCAGTATACTGGGCAAAGATCAAGTCACCCCAGCGAACTTATACTCTGGGTTGGTTTTTTACTACTGGAGTGAAGTTTGGGCATAGCAAACTCTATGTTGGTCATATCCCTATCCAGGCTTTTCCTTGTTGGCCCTGAGTCAAGGAGAGAACTTGGACAGAATTCCAGGAATTTGAGCAATAGCTGAAAGGAGAGCCCCTGGGAACATTGGGAGAACACTTCAAGATCAAAAAGACTATGTTGGTTGCTGAGGCCCAGGGAGGTTAATCCCAACAGTGACATTTTCCTAAGCCATCTGGTATTGGGATAGTCACATGACCTCTAGATTCTTGTTTGTCCCAGAAGCTGGAGTGAGTTTATTAGGGAGGAATTTAATCCTTAAAATTGGCTAGGACCAGGTCTGAATTCAAATGTGAAATGTTAAATGTCTTGACTGTGTGTTTTTGTGAAGTGTTTAGTTAAATTGCAAATGCAGCCAGTCAGTATAGCTTCCTACTTATCTTCCTCTTTTCCCAACTTTACCTGGAGTAGTTTCAGAGGAGTGAGTAGAGTGGGAAAGATAATAAAATATTTCCGCATTCAAAAACTCTGGCCAAGTTTTTGAATGCATGTCATTCCCTGCCTTACCTAAGGAGATTCTCTTTTGTATTAGCAAATAAAAAAATAAAGGAATGAGCCTTAGGCACTTTGCAGTGAAAAGGTGAGTTTTGATTTGATGAGATCTCAAAGCTAAAATCAGTACTCTAAATTTGAATTGGGTCAATGTATCTGATACCAGGCAGTGTTTTAAAATTGCAAGTTTACTTTGGAATTTCAGTGATTTCTTTTGAAGTCACTGACTTGCCAGATTCTGAAGAATGAAGACAAGGAGGGCAAGTATTTAGGCAATCTATTATTTAACCTTTTGAAACTATGAAGGCTTCTGCCTGGGGAGACTGGCGATGCCCTGTCAGTGTCCTTAGGTCCCTGCCTGGAGCAAAAGTCTTGTCTTAGAATACTGACATATTTTAAGCTGACCTGAGGAGAACAGATGTAATTTAAACTCTCTGTAGAACTTGATATACTTTTCCGGGTATATATAACCAGGATATGATTGGGATAGCAGAGTATCCATGTGCTCAGACCAAGTGCACAAGGAGAAGGTTAACCTTCCCTCAACCCCAAATCTGATTCAAAAGCTGGAATGAAAGTAGAAGAGCTTGTTTGGTGGGCCTTGGAGTGGGAAGGGATATGGAAAATGGTGTTTCAGCTCTTTAAGGAAGTAGAGCTAAAAAAAAAAAAGGGAGGGGGAAGGGTATTCAGAGCTGAGAATGGCCAGCCAAGTGTTCCTTCAAGGGAAGTTTCTTTTAAGTGGCAAAAGTATTTGACTTAAGGAAAAATGAAGGATAAAATGTTCATCATTAATGCCTATAAATACAGATTTGATATGATTCAAGTTAAAATCTGTCCTGAAAGAATAACAAGCAGCATCTGAGAATGGTCTTTCTCTCAGGATTAAATATAAAAAGATATTGTTATTTTGCATTTATGATTGTAAAGTGCTTGGCACAAGGATGGACATATGGTTAGATGTAACATTAATCTAATGTAATTGTTACAATTTTTGAATTTGGATTTTGTTATAGATTGGGATTTGAAAAGGATGTGATAGAAATTTGATAATTTGAAATTTATAGTTGGTTATAAATAAGCAGTGAATATATTGATGTTTGCTACATAATGGTAAAATTTCCATGTGAAATCTTGACTAAAAGACTTAATTTTTGAAGTATCTCATTCTTCTAGAGTTAATAAAATTAGGAAAGAATGAACAAGCTTGTGAAACAATGGCCTGTAAGGTTAGCCATTAACCTTTTTATTTTTTTCAAAGCTGGAATGGGATTCCAGTATAGAGAGCTAAAAAGTAATAACGTAAGCTATCTAGCCTTATGGTTAACTTCATTTAATATTTAATAGCTAAATCAAATTTGAGATAACTGTATCTGAAAGGATACCAAGTCAATATTTATTTATTTAAAACTTTTAATTTTTAAAAATTTTTAAAAATTTAAAAAATTATATTGTCTCCCTTTTTTATAGCAAATCTCTATAATCAAAAAGTTATATTAAATCATTATCAGGTGATAGAGTGTGCCCACATGGTGGTAAGGAGATGAATTACTGTGCAAGGTGATGTGGAAATGCATTCACCTGAGTGGGTAATGGCTTGCTTCAAAAGTAATTTATCTAAATGTTGTTATATTAAGAATTACATTGTTAAATTAATGATTAATTGGTTAAAATACTGTTATAAATTCTGTGTAAGAGTTTCTGTGTTTTAGAATTCTTATTGAGAAAATGAGGATCCTTGAAAGTGTGTGTGTGTGTATGTGTGTGTGTGTGTGTGTGTGTGTGTGTGTGTGTGTGTGTGATTTTCAAGCCTGTTCCATCTAAGGCTGTATTAAGTATGTTAAAAGTTCATTTCTGCTACTAAGAAGGAAGTTTTAACTAAAATTGTTTTCACTATAAATCAAGCATTTACAAAAGTATGTTTGTGAAAGGAAACTTGGTAATTATGCAAAGGCCTTGGTTTTGATCTTTTCTTGTAAATTTTGTCAATTAGGTTCAAGAGGTATGATAAATTGTAAACTGTTATTAACAGAGGAAAATGTTTGTTGTGTGAAGAAATGCGTTATAAAATCTTTTGTATGATTTTTGAAAGGCTGTAAGCTAATTTGCTACATAAAGGTTTTATAGGGGTTGGAAAATAAGGGACAAGATAAAGGAGACCGGGAATTTTGTGGCTCTGGGAAGCTCTGTGATATATTTAGGGCAGCCTCATGATGGTCTCCTCATTCACCTTCAAATTCCAGTTATTATTGCAGAAGGACTTCTTAAGATTTAATCTGTACTCAGAGTTGCTCAGAGAAAAGATGTTAACTCTTTCCTATTGTAAAAGGAAAGGAAGGGCACCAGCTCCACCCTGGGCCTCTAAGGCTAGAAAAGCCTGGAAGCATCACCCAAATGGCTATAGCATCTGAGGCTTCTGGGTCATCTCAGACTTGGGTAAACTTGCTTTGTTAAAGTTATAGTCTCTATGTAAGGTGTACCAAATTGATTTTAACTCTTTTTACATGGGGTTCTTAAACAATGAATTTGTTTTGGTGATAAATGATCTCTAGTGATTGGTTTTCAGGACAAATTTAAGATTTAAAATGCAAGTCCTGGTAAAAATTTTGATTAGTGAAACCTGCCATCTGATGAAGAACCTCTGGGACTCATTACTAATTCTGTTCCACTCAGAGAGGAATGTGTATGTTACAGGCAAAAGTTTGCCTGAGGGGACAGTCCTGTCCTCAGCCTGGCATGGAATCCTTCTGGCTCAGTTTCCCCACTGTGTTAAAAAGGAATGTTTTCCCCCTTGACTATTTCTGAGTCTGGTTATAAGGTGGAGATATCTAATTAGGTTCTTGCTTTTCATCAAAGCATATAGTTTAAGAAGTAAGCACAATTCAAGTAGTGGAAACTTGCTTTTTTCAATTATTTGGGTAAATGAGTACTCTGGTATAGTCTTGTGAAAGATAAAACCCCTGAAATAAAACAGTCTTTCTGAATGTTATGGGAATAATTAGATAAAGGAAATCAAAGTATAAATGTGATGTTTAATCTTTATTCCATAAAATAAGATTGGAATTTAAAATTAACTGTAATTGTATGGAATTGTTGAGTTTAGGGGTGCTTGGAACCCCAAAATAGTGGCACTCTGGGTTCTGCTCAAATTAATTCAACCCAAGTCTTCTTTCAGCTAAAGAAGGTCAAAGTTTGTTGAGGTTTCTCAATGTTGGGTGGACTTTTAGGGAATCTGAGCATTTGTAATGCTAAAACAAGACATATCTTATCTACAGAGGGACTGAGGAAGGAGTCTGAGGGTGACCCCAGGGAGTCTGGGGGTTCCAGGGATGGTTTTAATGGTAGTGGACAGTAGTGTGGAGATTTGGATTGATAGGATCAAGGGTAGGAAATAGAACAGAGATTTGGGCATAGTGATGGCGAAAGGTATGTGGGTCTCAAGAGAGCCAGTTCAAGTGGGGAAATCCAAGAAACTTTCAAGGTGAATTTTCCAAGGGCCCTGTTAGATAAGTGGGACTAAAACTCTTTTGGGGGAGGGGACAGAGGTCCTGACTTGGAATAAGTTCTTCATGTTGCAAGGACCAGTTGGGTAAATATAATTGACTGAATCAAATTAGTGAGACTAAATCAGAGGCATTTTCAGTTTGGGAAAAAGAATTTCAATTTAGTTTCTTAGAGGCAGGTAGCCTCTGACAATATTTTGAATTGATGGAAAAGTTAAATATTTTTGTTTTGATTTGAATTCATTTCATGAACATAAGTTGAATTTAGTATTTGAACTTATCCTATGTATAACTCCTTTTTTTAGACTGAGCATGGTTAGAAAGGGGTAGTGAAGCTTGGGAAGCAGACGTAAATTTATTAGAGCAATAACATGATGATTGTTACATAATCAGGAACTAGAACATGTATAGAAAAGAATACAGCTCCTTAAGACTTGCTTTCTTTAAATATGTTCCTCACCAATATGGAATTATATTCATGTCTGAAACTGATTATTGGAATTTGCTATTTTAAGATTTTATGGGACTATTAACTGACTGTTCTTCTGAGTCTAACTCCAGATGTAGATAGTAAGAGAGGCTGTTTGACTCTCTGATGCATGATGCCAGTGAGCCTGTGAGATACTGGTATGAAATGCAAAAAGGTGATCTCATGGTAAGATTGGAAAAACAACTGTTCATCCTGAACTGAGGTAGGATTCTCCTGACTCAATTTCCCCACTGACACTTGGCAGAACTTAAGCCTGGCTAAACGCTGGTTGACAATCCACTCTTGCCTGGAATTGACATGAAGTTAGGGAAACTTGTTTCCTTGAAATGTCCCTACTCTTAGTGGCAATTTCCTATAATCAAAAGTTTTGTAAGCATAATACCAGATCTATTAAATAGTAGATTGTTCATAGGGAAAATTAAGATATTAGGCTTAGAATTTTAGAAAAGCAAAAATAAATTAGAGTCCTTTAATTCTTAGTAATAGTATGGAGACAGTCAGGTCAAGGGCCTGTGAGATTAGCATACACTCTTATTATTATTATTATTATTATATATTTTGGCTAATGTTAAAATAAGAATGGGTTGCAGTATGTATTGTAAACATCACATGACCAGAAGTTGAAATTGTTTCATAGCATGATATGTACTATGTTAAAAATTATTACTTATTGTATTTATGTATGTACTGGAGCCTGTTATTAATTTCTTAGTGAAATCTCATCCTCCTGATAGGGGGAATGAATAGAAAATTAATGTAAAATGTAAAAACTGGGTTCTAAAGTGAATTTCTTAAATATGACAACTAGCCAAAGTTCCAATTTTGAATCTGTTAGAGTGATAAAAGTATAAAGCTTAGGAATAGTGATCTAAAATTGTATTATGGTAAGTTCTGTAGGAGAGTGGACACTTAGATTTCTACAAAAAGATAAAGGGAAGCAGAGGCTGAGATATTGTGCTGAAGAGGGGCAAAATGAGCATCCAGAGCAGAAGACTGCATCAGGTGATGTTTCTCCCCAGACTGCTATATGAAATAGAATTTCGTTGTTTTTTTAATTGAATTATTTTATTTGTTTTCAGTGTTTGGCAATCACTTCCATATATTTTACAATATTTTTCCACTCCCTACTCCTCATTTCCCCCTCCCTATCCACTCTCTCCCTGAGATGGCATACAATCTTAATAGGTTCTATATGTACATTCCTATTAAATGCATGTTGCATGGAAGAATTAAAATGAATGGGAGAAACCATAAAACAAAGCAAATCATAATACAAAAAAATGGTTTATTGCTATTTGCGATTCAATTCTATCATTCTTTCTCTGGATGTGGAAGGCATTTTGCCTTGAGTCCATTGGAAGTTATTTAAGTCCATGCATTTCAATGAAATACTAAGTTTACCAGAAAAATTCCTCACACACTGTGGTTGTTGCTGTGTAAAAAGTTCTTCTGGTTCTACTCCTTTCACTCAGCATCAGTTCATACAAATCTTTCCAGGCTTCTCTGAAATCTTCCTGTTCATCTTTTCTCATAGCAAAATAGCATTCCATTACATTCATATACCACAACTTCTTCAGTCATTCCCCAGTTGATGGGCATCTCCTTGATATCCAGTTTTTGGTCACTACAAAGAGAGTTGCTATAAATATTTTTGTACATGTGGGACCCTTTCCCATTTCTGTGATGTCTTTGGGATAGAGTCCCAGAAGCAATATTATTGGGTCAAAGGGCATGCATATTTTTGTAGCCCTTTGGGCATAGCTCCAAATTGCTCTCCAGAATGGTTGGATCAGCTCACAACTCCACCAACAATGAATTAGTGTTCCAACTCTCCTACATCTTCTCCAGGATTTATGAGATGGAACTTCTAACAAAGACAATTCATTGATTTACATTTTTCTTCTTAGTCTCTGTATCTGTACTGATTAAAGGGGACTGCACCCTTGTAATATGTCAATGTGTTGGTCAACTTTTCCCCCTTCCCATATTCACTTAAAGGGGAGATAGATGAAGGGAAAAATTCATAGGAGAAAGAAAGTGAGGAGGTATTGATTGGATTTAGGTGTGGAAATAGAAATTTTAATAAAGAGAAAAGGTGGGAAGTTTGTGGGAAACAAGGATATTCTGTTTCCACAAAGTCGTGATCCAGCATGATCAGGTAAAGGACAAAAACTTCTGCATAGTCCTTATGAGCTGTTTGATGGAAAGCCTACGAAGGAGGAGAACATAAAGTTATATGGCCAGTGGATGGTGGCCTGGGAGATCCAAAGGTTGGAATACTATAAGAAGTTTGCCTTATTCTGAATGTGTTGCAGTCTTCCAGTAGCCATGCTGGAGACCACTTGTTCATTCAAAGGAATGAACATAGAAATCCTTTCCTCTTCTGAACTCCATTTTAATAAATTTTCCTTGATAGCTTTTTGCATGTCAAGTGCATCTCTAGCAATAGCTTCTCTAATTTCTGCTTGCTGTTCTTTTAGAGAAATCATTTTATTCACAATCCACTGTTGTGACAATCATTGTGTAAGCAGCATTTGGTTGGGAAGGAGTTGGACTTCAGATAAAATTTGAGTTACTCTTTCCCCATTAAGAAAGTGACTAGTACAACAAATTTAGAGCCATTTATGCCTGGCATCTACCTTGGAAGTATAAAAGTACTAATAATTAATATCAGTTTTCCTAAGGGGAATGGAAATCAAGGTTATTTTTATTTTTGAAAGACAATCTATCATGCAACCACACAAACTAAGACTTTGGGAAGAATTATTGTCTCTGGGCATTAACATTTGAAGAACACTAATAGAAATGCTAGGGCTTATTATTAGTTTTAAAAGGATATTGCTAAACTAGGGGCTGTCCCTCAGACAAACAAATCCCTGCCTGTATAGTTATGTACCTGGATGTGTGAACTGCGGCCATCTAGAATCTTAGGCGTGTTTCTCCTATTGCATACTAAAGACCTGTGGTTAGGTTTGGGGACTAAACTGAAGCATGCCTAAGAAATAGTGTATTATATGACCTGAAACATATCTAAAAGAAGGACTTAATTTGTTTTCTCTGTCTCTATAGCTCTTTTTACACACACACACACACACACACACACACATACACACACAGAGTGGTAGTCAAATAATTTAAAGCATTACTCATAATTTCTGGAAAAAAAATGTATTCTAGTAACCTTTCAGGCTCAGCAGCTTACACAAACTATTTGGTTCAGTCTCAACCCTCAGATGGGTATTAAACAAATTTTAATGGGAGTTATTCAAGATATTGCAGATACAATGTTATAATTTTGTATGTCTACAATATGATTTTAGATACACAATACAGAGTCAAAGTGAATTGTCTTACTGAAATGCATATATAACTAGTGAATAAAGAGCTGTCTCAGGCCAACAATTCTAGGTCCCAGGTTTAACCCTATATCCTATCTTCCATAATATAACAAATCAGAAAGAATCCATGGAAAAATTATTTAAAAAGCCTTAAATTCTAGAATACTTATAAATATGTATGTATATGTAGTTGTATATATGTATACTTGTGTTTATATATGTGTGCATATATAAATGTGCATATTCATATACATTCATGCATTTCTCCCAGATCGAAATTTCTTAGAAAATGCAATGAAGTAGGATAATATGCTATTTAATTTTCATGAAGATCAGGAAAATTTGGACCATTTGATTCAGTCCTGAATTCTGGTAGTCCCTCCAAAACAAATATGAGTTTATCTAATAAAATTCATGGTGACAGATCAACCTCTTCTTTTGAAAGAGAATAAAATCATGAAGTGGCAAAAGAGTTGTACAACCATATATTGAGTAGTAATTGTGAATCAAGTGAGTATGTGCTTTAAAAAATGTCATCAATTGCTATACACCTAACAGACACTTAAATGCTTTTTGCATCTTTGAATCAAGTTATTAGGAGAAAAATGCTACAGTTGTTTTGACCATGTTTCTCCATTGTGATTTCACTTAAAATTTCAGGGGAAAAGAAAATTCTAATCTTGATATTTATTAATGTCTACTGGCCTTCTCACTTGGAAAGGGATTCTCAACTATACATCTACCAAAAGAGATTGTATCTACAATGCTATCAGCCATAAAACAGAGATTCAAGTGGGAAGTACTCCTGGTGGTTCATTCGAGAGTAGGAGTATAAATGCAAAAGAGTTGTGTTGAACCACACCTAAGAAGTTAAGCTTAACAACCTGTTTACCTTTTATTATCCTGTATATACCTGCTTAGTTTTGATATCTATGGGAAAGAGCTGAATTATAATGAAAAATCTAGAGATTCCCTAGAAAATAGGTGTACTTCTTAGCTTGTTTTCCAATAAGTTATTTATATTGGATTCATGATTCATTAATATTTTTTCATAAACTGTTTGCTCTTTGCATATATACTTTTGCAATGTGATTTTAGAGTGTAACAAATAATTCTCAATTATATTCCAACCTACTCCTATAAAATGTGTCTTCTCCAACTTTTAGTGGATTAACCAGAAAGGTATGCATTTGTACTCTTTGAGAGACAATTGACTGTAAATCATCACCACTGGATGTTACCTGGTTCAGAGGATTCTTATAAGGTACTAAACAGGACCATCTGTGCAGGTGCAGAGTTGAGTTTTATAAGACAGAAAAATCTATTTTACCAAAAGTGTATAGCTATTATGGAAAGGCCAGACAGATCCCTACACAAAAAATGAAGAGGTTAATCCTTAGTTCATAAGTTTTTCCTTTGTTATTCTTACAGGAAAGGACAACTTCTAATACTCATTCTTTTACTTTAAGAAAAGGTGGTTTTTTGGTCTATTTTTGACACTCTTCAGGAAAAGACATATTTATTAGTAGGTCAAAGCATAACACTGAATTTATATCCTTGGGAACTGTCCAATAGCAACAACCAGACTGTGATTTAATAAAAGGCTTTGACTGAAAGTAATAACCCATGTAGCTAGCTGCCTATACTTTTGATCTGGGAGCAGAAAGGGGAAACTGAGATTCATACACCCTATCCCTGTTGAAAACTAATATGTAAAGTGGAGTGAATGTACACACAAATACAATGCATCCAGCAGTGACCTTAGTAACAATTTACTTCTACAACTTTCAAAGACTTTATAAACCCACCCACGGTTGTATTTACTTATTCGTTCACCTATTCCATTCATTCCCCAAATGAATATTTACAAACTGTAATGCTCATTGAACTGTCTTAAGGCTTTATTTTATTTTGGTTTCATTCAGTAAGGTGTTATTAAAATATTTGAAAGTGAGACTTCTAAAACAAGTTTTTTTTTAAAAAAACAGAGGAGAAATTAGGTGGAAAGAATAATATTGATTCTTCAGAGTATCAATGGTAATTGTTTCTCAGATACAATGGGCCTGCCCCTCAGCACCACATGTCTTAAAACTACTGTAGAAAAAGATACCTCAATCTTTTTATGAGCACATGAATTCACATTATTGCAAAGTCCTTTGATATGGTAGTTAAGTGGACCTTGCTAGGCACAGGTCTGAGGCAGACAAAATCTATTCTGTTTGTAATAGTGTTACAGCAATGTTTTTGTGTGTAATAAATTGGAGCACATGAGACACAGACAAAGCTTTTTAACAAGTAAGCAGTGGTGGCATTGAAGGACATGCAGGCAAAGATATTTCTAGGACAGACAGATATTTCTGGGGTAGAAAAGAAGTCTTTTCTAAAATCTGATCTGCATATCAGGAATATATGACTTATGTCCTTAATGTAAGACTTGATGGTGTCTAACTTGATCTTTTATTAGATTAAGAGTTCAGGTCAGGCCCATTTTCTGAGAAAATAAAAAGACTTGCCAAGATAATTATACCACACAATGTAATTTTCTGATTCTATTCCATCTTTTTTACATTCTCTGTATATTTGGCATGGCAAAGGAAACTTCTTCCTATTGTAAAAGGTTGCAATTAAAATATATATTTGACTGTGGAGGTAATAATTGAAATGCAACTAATATTGAAGACATTTCATATGGAAGATTCTTGAAAGATGTTATCATTATTCATTGACTAACCATCCCACAATAATTTTAATATCACATCTTGCACATTTTTAATATAATTCTTATATTTTCATTTGTGAAAACATGTATATATATATATATATATATATATATATATATATATATAAAAGCTTTCAACTTAAAAAGGAATTCTTAATTGTCCTTTAGAGAGAGGGCTATATGAATGACTGATGATAGACTCTGACCTCTTGACCCAGGAAAGCATCTGAGTCAGTTATTGGATTTTGTTCACAGAATTAATTGAAATTATCTTGAATATGATTATTGTCAGTTTTTCAAGTTGTCCAGAAGAATATAAACAAAAGGGAAATGAGTGGTAATGAATTTGGGGTTGGAGACATGGTTATGCATTACTTGGGTGTCTCAGGTGAAGTGGCATGTTCAAAATTTAATTGACAGGGGAGAGATGGGAAATTGAGTTTTTCTTAAGGTTGTTGACTTCAGAAAAAAAGAACCTTCAAGGAACCGAGATGGCAGAGTAAGTAGTAAGTCACTGTAACTCTCCCATATTCACCTGCAAACAATCATAAAATAGCACCCAAAAACAAATCATGGAATAGCAGAACCAGCAAAAAGATGGTGGTGAAATAATCTTTTAGCCCAGTAAACTTGGAAAATAAGCAGGAAAGTTCTGCCACTTGCGTAAAAAGGTAACACAGTCCAGGATAGGAAGTGTTGCAGCAGTTTAGCAGCCAGTCCCACCTCAGCAAACCAGTGGTGGATCCTGAGCCCCAGTGTGGTGAAGTGGGCAAATGTCAACACCAGGAAACTCCCCTCAACCATGTATGTCAGCATAGCCAGGGGAATGGGCAGATTATAGCCAAGAAATGTCAGATGATTCAGCATCTTGGTTAATAGACAACCTCCAGCTGCCAGATTTCTGTGTACTTCAGTGTAGCCCAGGAAAATGCAGAAATAGCTCACTAGCATCAGTACACATCAGATAGCAGCATTAGCACCCAGATCAGTATCTAGTAAGTGGCCAGACCTCTATGGCCTCCAGTAGCACCAGCCATCCCCCACTGCACCCACTCAGTGCAGTGCCAGACAGGAGGGTCCCTTGTGGGCCTCAAGACAGCATCAGCACAGTGCCAGGTAAATAGCCAGTACCTATAGGCCCTGGAAAAAGAAGCCTGAGAATGTACCCCTTCCACTCTGGGAACAGAGCTCAAATTTAGAAGAAAGGAAAAAGGCCTAAAGAGAGGAATCAGAAATAACAAAAAATAATCAATCTGACCATAGGAAGTTATTTTGGTGACAGGGAAGATCAAGACACAAACTCAGAAGAGGACAACAATGTCAAAGGACCTTTGGGCAAAACCCCAAAAATATGAGGTAATGGTCTCAAGCCCAGAACTCATGGAAGAGCTCAAAAAGGAGCTTAATATCATATAAGAAAGTGGTTGAAAAATTGAGAAAAGAAATGAGACTGATGGAAGAAAATTATGAAAATGAGATACCTGGGTGCCAAGTAGGGAATTCTAGCACCAAAAGGCTAATATTTTATGATCTAGGGCATAAGCTTTGTTCCTGGTCCAGATAGGCTGGGTATATTAAGTTGATCGACAAAAATCTCACAGTGAAATATAGCAATCACATGACAAATTTTAATTAAGTGAATAAAGAATGAATAATCTATTTTGAAGATATTGATAATACTGTAATATTACTTTAACATGTACTTTAGGAGATAGACTGGAGCTATGATTTCACTGGTAAATGGAGAAAAAAAGATACAAATGCAGGTCAGTGACTTGCTTAAACTAAAAACCTTAATGAGGTGCCTAGTGTATTGAGAGCTTAAGTAATTTGCCCAGATTCACATAAATTGTCAGAGGCAACACTTGGATACAAGTTTTTCTGGATTAAAGACTATTCATGGAGGGAGCAAAGATGGCAGAGTAGAAAGATTCACATATGCTAGCTCCAAACCCACAGCTCATAAAATACCTATAAGGAAGAACTCCCAACAAATTCTGGAGCAGCAGAAGCCACACAGGAACAGAGTGGAGGAGATTTCTGTTCCAGAGAGACCTGAAAAACCAACATCAAAGGTCCGTCGCACACCCAGACCCAGAGCAGAGCCTACCCCTGCCTTGGCCGCACAGCACTGAGAGGAGCAGATCCGAGCAGGCTTCAGGGACAGAATCTCCAGGAGCTGTACAGGTCCCTCCACCCACAGGCCCTAAAGGTCAGTGAGAGAGCCTTCTTGGCTGGCCAAGAGGGGAGTGGGGTTTCTCAATAACTCAGGCCCCCTTGGGAGGCAGCAGCAGAGGCAGCAGTGGACAAGAGCTCCCAAAGCAGATGGGAGCTCGGATCCATTGTTGAAGATCTCTGCATAAACCCCCTGAGGGAACTGAGGCCCATGTGATGCGCCCCCCCCAAGCAGCTGAACTTAATCTCACACTGAATAGCAGTTCTGCCCTGACCTGAGCACCTGAATTTAATTTTACACTGAATAGTAGCCCTGCCCCCTCTAAAAGTTGAACTGTTTACATTCCTACATGGAAAGACAATATTTGTAACTTTTGAAACTTTTCAGTATCTGGGCAGTTGGTGGGATTACACACACACACACATACATATACACACACAGAAAGACAGAGAGCACAGAGTGAATTGAATAAGATGGGATCGTATCTTAAAAAATGAAGTTAAGTGGTGAGAGAGAAATGTATTGGGAGGAGAGAGGGAGAAATGGAATGAGGCAAATTATCTCTCATAGAAGAGGCAGGTAGGAGACTTTTTAGTGGAGGGAAAAAGTGGGGAGCTGAGAGAAAAACATGAAGTTTACTCTCAACACATTCAACTAAAGGAAGGAATAAAATGCGCACTCATTATGAAAACCTATCTTACAATACAGGAAAGTGGGGGAGAAGGGGATAAGCAGGGTGGTGGGCATGATGGAAGGGAGGGCAGTAGGAAGAGGGAGGTATTTGAAATCAACACTCTTGGGGAGGGACAGGATCAAAAGAGAGAATAGAAGCAATGTGGGGCAGGATAGGATGGAGGGTAATTCAGTTAGTCTTACACAACACGACTATCAGGGAAGTCATTTGTAAAACTACACAGATATGGCCTATATTGAATTGCCTGCCTTCCCAAAGGGAATGGGTGGGGAGGGAGGGATGGGGAGAATTTGGAACTCAAAGCTTTAGGAACAACTGTTGAGTATTGTTCTTGCTACTAGGAAATAAGAAATACAGGCAATGGGGAGTAGAAAGTTATCTGGCCCTACAGGACAAAAGAGAAGATGGGGACAAGGGAAGGGAGGGATGATAGAAGAGAGGGAAGATTGGTGATAGGGAAAATTAGAAAGCTCAGTGTATTGAGGTGGGGGGAGGGGACAAATGGGGAGAAAATTTGGAACCCAAAATTTTGTGAAAATGAATGTAAAAAGTTAAATAAATTAAAAAAAGACTATTCATGCACACACAGTAGAGATCTATGTCTATAAACACATGTAATCTCGGTCTATCTATCTGTCTGTCAACGTCTATTTATCCATCTATCTTATCTCTAGGTGTTAGTCACTAGATCTGTGATATCACTGGCCTAATCTTAGATGTGGGAATTTCTTCTATGAATGCAGAGCATTCGTCCTTCCTGCCTTCCCTTCCTCTTTCCTACTATCTTTTTTTTCCTTCCTCTAATAAACACACACATGCATATGCAATGTATATTTATAAAAATCCTTATTATTCAATTATTCAGGCATGTCTGATTCTTCATGATCTCATTTGGAGTTTTCTTGGCAAAGACACTGAATTGTTTTGTTATTTCTTTTTCCAGTTGATTAAGGCAAAAAGAGGTTAAATGACTTGACCAACTTCATACAACTAGTGAGTGTCTGAGGTCAGATTTGAATTCAGGTCTTCTTGACTCTACATCCAGTGATCTATCCACTGATATTACATAATAACATGATAATTGCCTATAATCATGTAATAATTTATATATTTATATAGCATAATTTTATTGTAATCACCTACATATTCATACTTTATTGTATATACAGAGAAGTATTGTGCTGTATCACAACGTAATAGGAATAAAGGTCTATATAAGAATAGTTTCCAGAAATAATGAATAATATACAAAGCCAAGTAATATGGTTAAGAGGGCAGGCAAACCCTATGAATTACAATAAGAACTTTAGTACTAAATGTGTGTATATACAAATATATGTATATGTAATGTATAATAGAATGCATGATCTATATGTAATCATATTATATCATATTCTATTATATTAATTATATCAGTATATCATGTCTTAATATACTATATCATAATATATCATATTTTATTGCATATTGTCTATAATTATAATTTTCAAGCCCTGAAAATTCTATTGACTACAAAAGGAACTTTGGAGGATAGATTGCCCTGAATATATTATTATATATATTATATTTCATATTATGGATAATTTTCATATAATTGCATATCATATGCTATGCATTATATATGACACATGTAATTATTGCTAAAATTCCCATTGCGGTCAGTAGTGAAGGTTTAACTGCCCTCAGGGGTTGTGTCCTATTCAAGCCTCCTAAAACCTGTGGGAACCTTCATTCCACTTGCTCTGTCACTATCATCTGACATTCCAGTGAACTCTGATTGCTGAATGCTCTTGTCATAAATAGGCTTGAAAACAAGGAATTCAAAATTATTTCTGCCATGTGGTCCAGTTTACTGTTTTCCCAACCCTCTCCTGTTACCAGATATTTAAGATCTGCTCCATTTATGCAACTATGTTTGGCTTTGTGTACTAGTTCTTGACTTTGCTGTATACTACCTATAGAATTTGAATTTTTTACTTTGTCCTTCCATAGAGGATTGGTGAATTAAAAAGAAAAAAAAAGAAGAAGAAGAAGAAAACAGCCTGAGAGCAGTCAAGTGATAACAGGAAATCCAACTGTAAAGTTAAATGAATACTGCTAGTAAGCACTTAGATTCTCATTACTATCATTCAATTTAATTCAACATGCATTTTCTGTCTACTGTATACATATACGTGATATTACAGGGAAAATGCAAGTAAATAAAACCCTGCTCTTGCCCTCAAGGAGAGGCCATATGGTATTATAGGGTAAGAAAGATGTATATATAACTAACTATAAAACAAAGTCAATTATAAGAGTTACATACAAAATGCTGTCAAGTTCTGTCTATTTCTTTTTATGGAGTATTTCATGGGTGAGGTGGCTTAATTATCAATAGCACTTTTTATAACAGGTAGGTTTTCAAGTGTTGGAAAGAACCTTAGAAATAATCTCCCACTTCCACATTTTACAAATAAGCAAAATGAGATCCAGAAAGAGTGACTTACTGGATGATTGAACTATACAGACATGTGTATGTCTGTCCAGTTTCATATCATAGCTTGGCCAATAAATATGCTTCATCTGGAAGATTTTTCCTTTGTTGGATATTTAAGCCATATGATTTTGAACATTTAAGGATCACATTTAAGAGGCAGTGCAATGTTCCATGACTTGATGCCATGCATGGAATATTATCTGAAAATAGCAATATTTGCAGGACTTCACCATTGAAAGGTAATACCTCTTTAATTTGAGTTTTTCATTGTTTTTTTTATTTCATTTAATTAGGACAAGCAGAAACTTGCGAAAAAATACCATTATATCTTTCAGGAAATGGTATATATTTCGACATAATTGCAGGAGACATTTTGTTGAGAGAAAGCCTTGAAGATGGTGCTTTGATCTACTGGATCAAATGCTATTTAATTAAAAAAAAAAACATTTTCAAGCAGCAAAAAACCCCATCTTCCACCTATCCTACCTGAATCCACCCCCATTTAGAGCAAGAGCAACGAAAAGTTTCTGCTGCAAACATTTAATGTTAAACAAAGCAAATTTCCACATTGGCTATGCCCCACACAATGTAAATATTTCTTTTTACACTTCGAGTCTTCAGGCTCTCTGTCAAGAAGTAGGTAGTATGCTTCATCATTAGACTCTTGGAATTGTGACTAGTCATTACAACGCTCAGAATCCCAGTTCTTTAAAGATCCTTGGCTTTAGCATACTGTCATCGTTGTGTAAATTATTCTTCTGATTCTTTCACTTCACTTTTTTTTTGTTTGTGAAAGTTTCCCCAGGTTTCCCTGAAGCCTTCTATTTTATCAATTCTTACAGGTAGATGGTATTCAATGATATTTATATATCTATATGCCGTAACTTGTTCATCCATTCCTTCATTTGTGAGTACCAGCTCTGATTCCTCTTCATGAGCTTTCGCTCCCATTTCCTTTTTGAGTAAGAGGTGTTTCCCCACCGAGATCTGCGTGTTCTTCCCTTCTTTTCTGTAAGCTGAATCCTTTGCCTTCAGGAATGTCCTATTTTGAGCTCTCTACTTCTTTATAATATAGGCTTTCCAATCATGTATAATATTCACTGTGACTCCTCAGTACCTGAATTTTTCTGGATTATTTAAATATTCTAGAGGCTTTGGATTTTGGCATTAATGATTTTGGGAGTTCTAATTTTTAAATTAATTCCCTTGAGAGTCTTGAATTTTTGTTCTTCCCAATGAATTTTGTTGTTTTTCCAATTCTATTAAATAATTTTTGGTACTTTGATTGGCATGCCACTGTAAATTAATGGGTGAAATTGCTATTACTATAATATTGTCTTGACCTACCCATGAACTATAGATAATTTTACAGTTGTTTAGTTCTGACTTTATTTGTGTGGAAAGTATTTTGCAATTGTGTTCATATAGGTCCTCAGTTAGCCTTGGAAGTGGACTTCTAAGTATTTTTATACTGTTTACAGTTACTTTAAGTGAAATTTATCTTTCTATCTCTTACTGCTGAGCTTTGTTGGTCATATAACTAAACACTAGTGAGTTATGTGGGTTTATCTTATATCTTACAACTTTATTATTTCGAGTAGGTTTTTCATTGATTTTTCTAGGGTTCTCAAAGGTATCCTCATATTATCTGCAAAGAATGATCATTGATTCCTTATTGTCTAGTCTAATTCTTTCAGTTTATTTTTCTTTTTGTTTTTTACTGATATAGCTAAAATTTCTACTAAATATTGAAAAATGGCAACATAATAGGCATCCTTTCTTCACTCTTGATCGTACTGGGAAGATTTCTTTTATATTCCCATTATAAATAACGCTTGTTGATGGTTTTAGATAGATAACGATTTTAAGGAACATCCCCTTTATTTTGATGTTTTCCTTGTGTTTTTTTTCTTTAATATAAATTTATTTATTTAACTTTTTACATTCATTTTCACAAAATTTTGGGTTCCAAATTTTCTCCCCATTTGTCCCTCCCCCCACCCCAATACGCCGAGCATTCTAATTTTCCCTATCACCAATCTGCCCTCTCTTCTGTCATCCCTCCCTTCTCTTGTCTCCATCTTCTCCTTTGTCCTGTAGGGCCAGATGACTTTCTATTCCCCATTAACTGTATTTCTTATTTCCCAGTAGCAACAACAATACTAAACAGTTGTTCCTAAAACTTTGACTTCCAAATTCTCCCCATCCCTCCCTCTCCACCCATTCCCTTTGTGAAGGCAGGCAATTCAATATAGGCCATATCTGTGTAGTTTTGCAAATGACTTCGATAATAGTCGTGTTGTGTAAGACTAACTGTATTTCCCTCCATCCTATCCTGCCCCCCATTGTTTCTATTCTGTCTTTTGATCCTGTCCCACCCCAAGAGTGTTGACTCAAATTGCTCCCTCCTCCCATTGCCCTCACTTCCATCATCCACCCCCCCTTGCTTATCTCCTTCTCCCCCACTTTCCTGTATTGTAAGATAGGGTTTCATACCAAAATGCGTTTATTCCTTCCTTGAGTCGAATGTGATGAGGGTAAACTTCATGTTTTTTTCTCAGCTCTCCTCTTTTTCTCTCCACTAAAAAGTCTCCTGCTTGCCTCTTGAATGAGATATAATTTACCCCATTCCATTTCACCCTCTCTCCTCCCACTACATTTCTCTCTCACCATTTACCTTAATTGCTTTTAAGATATGGTCCCATCCTATTCAATTCACTCTGTGCTCTCTGTCTCTGTATGTGTGCACACCCACGTGTGTGTGCATGTGTGTGTGTGTGTGTGTGTGTGTGTATGTGTGTGTGGTCCCACCAACTACCCAGATACTGAAAAGTTTTAAGAGTTACAAATATTGTCTTTCCATGTAGGAATGTAAACAGTTCACCTTTGGTAAGTCCTTTATAACTTCTCTTTGCTATTTACTTTTTCATGCTTCTTCTCATTCGTGTGTTTGAAACTCAAATTTTCTTTTCAGCTCTGGTCTTTTCATCAAAAATGCTTGAAAGTCCTCTATTTCACTGAAAGAGCATATTTTCCCCTGAAGTATTATACTCAGTTTTGCTGGGTGGGTGATTCTTGGTTTGAGTCCTAGTTCCTTTGACTTCTGGAATATCCTATTCCACGCCCTTCGATCCCTTAATGTAGAAGCTGCTAGGTCTTGAGTTATCCTGATTGTATTTCCACAATATTGGAATTGTTTCTTTCTAGCTGCTTGCAATATTTTCTCCTTGACCTGAGAGTTCTGGAATTTGGCCACAATGTTCCTAGGAGTTTCTCTTTTTGGATCTCTTTCAGGTGGTGATCAATGTATTCCTTCAATACTTATTTTGCCCTCTGGTTCTAGAATCTCAGGGCAGTTTTCCTTGATATTTTCATGAATGATGATGTCTAGGCTCTTTTTTGTATCATGGCTTTCAGGTAGTCCCATAATTTTTAAATTGTCTCTCCTGGATCTATTTTCCAGGTCAGTTGTTTTTCCAATGAGATATTTCACATTCTCTTCCATTTTTTCATCCTTTTGGTTTTGTTTTGTGATTTGTTGGTTTCTCAGAAAGTCATTAATCTCCATATGTTCCATTCTGATTTTGAAAGAAGTATGTTCTTCAGTAAGCTTTTGAACCTCTTTTTCCATTTGGCTAATTTTGCTTTTGAAAGCATTCTTCTCCTCATTGGCTTTTTGAACCTCTTTTGCCATTTGAGTTAGCCTATTTTTCAAGGTGTTATTTTATTCAGCATTTTTTTGGGTCTCCTTTACCAAGGTATTGACCCATTTTTCATGCTTTTCTTGCATTTCTCTTCCCACTTTTTCCTCCACCTGTCTAACTTGATTTTCAAAATCCTTTCTGAGCTCTTCCATGCCCTTAGCCCATTGGATATCTATTTCGGGTGTTTGTGGTACAAAGGCCTTGGCTTCTATGTCTTTCCCTGATGGTAATCATTGTACTTCCTCATCAGAAATGAAAGGAGGAAACATCTCTTCCCCAAGAAAGTAGCCTTCTATGGTGTTATTTTGCTTCCTTTTTCTGGGCATTTTCCCTGCCAGTTACTTGACTTCTTAGATTCCTCTCCACCCCCACCTAGATCTGCCCAGCTAGTGCTTGGGGTCTGAGATTCAAATGCTGCTCCCCAGTCTCAGGACTTTCAGTGGTGAGCGGGGCTGCTATTCAATGTGAGCTTAAATTCAGGTTCTCAGGTCGGGGCAGGGCCAATTCCCAGGCTCAGTTCCCTCACGGGTTTATGCTGAGATCTTCAGTAATGGCCCTCAGCTCCTGTCTGCTCTGGGAGTCCCGGGCCACCCCTGCCTCTACTGCTGCCTCTGCTTCTGCCTCCCTAGGGGGGCCAAGTCACAGAGACACCCCACTCCCCTCTTGGCCAGCCCAGAAATCTCTCTCACTGACCTGTAGTGCCTGTTGGTGTAAAGACCTTCATGGCTGCTGGACATTCCGTCCCTGACGCCTGCTCAGATCTGCTCCTCTTGGGCCCCACGGCCAGGGCTGGGCTCCAGTGTCCAGGGCGTGATGGACCTTTGGGGTCGGTTTTTCAGGTCTCTCTGGAATGGAAATCTCCTCCACTGCATTGCTGCACGGATTGCACTGCTCCGGAACTTGTGGGGATTCTTTTTACAGGAAATTTATGGGCTGTGGATTCAGAGCTAACATACGTGAGTCTTTCTACTCCACCATCTTGGCTGCTTCTCTTTCTTGTGTTTTTAATAGAAATGTTTGCTGCATTTTTCCAAAAGTTTTTTCATTATCTATTATGATAATCATA
This sequence comes from Bettongia penicillata ogilbyi, assembly GCA_023548195.1. Classification (NCBI taxonomy): domain Eukaryota; kingdom Metazoa; phylum Chordata; class Mammalia; order Diprotodontia; family Potoroidae; genus Bettongia; species Bettongia penicillata. The sequence goes on along the minus strand of JAJHZJ010000049.1, from coordinate 7,771,183 downwards.
CAATTTCAATTGGTTTGTTACTGGTATGACAAATTATATTGATGCTGAATTAATAATGAATTAATTGAACTAATCCTGAATTCCTGATATAAATCTCACAGTCAAAGTGTATAATCCTGATATATTGCTATCATTGCCCTACTAATATTTTGTTTAAAATTCTTGCATTAATATTCATTAGGAAGTTTTCTTCGTCTGTTACAATTGTTCCTAGTTTAATTATTAGCACTATATTTGCATCATAAGAGGAATTTTCCTATTTTTCCAAATAGTTTTTATTGTATTAGAATTAATTGTTCTTTAAATACTTGATAGAATTCACTCATGATCCCTGGAAATTTTTTCCTAGGGAGTTTATTAATGATTTGTTCAATTTCAGTTTTCAAGATATTTTATTTAGGAATTCTATTTCCTGATCTGTTAATCTAGGTAATTTATATTTCTATAATTATTCATCAATTTTGCTCAGACTGTCATACTAATTGCCATGTAATGTGGCAAAATATTTCCTGATCACTTTGATTTTTTCCTTCATTTGCTAATAATTTCAATGTTTTCATTTGTAATACTGGATATTTGGTTTTCTTTTTAAAATCAAATTAACTAATGGTTTATTTATTTTATTTTCATAAAACTAGCTCCCAGATTTATTTGCACAATAGCTTTTTTTTTGTTTGCTTTTACTTTCAGTCTTATTAATCTCACTTTTGATTTTCAGGATTTCCAATTTGGTGCTCAGTTGGGAATTTTAAACTTTTTTCCAATTTCTTTTTTAGTTGCACACCAAATTCATTGATTTGTTCTTTTTTCTAATTTTGTTGATGTAAGAATTCAGAGAAATAATTTCCCTCTAAGTACTGCTTTGCCTAAATCCTATAAACTTTGCTATGTTGTCCCACTGTTGCCATTCTCTGTAATGAAATTATTGATAATTTCTTTGATATGTTCTTTGATCCAATTATTTTTTAGGATGAGGTTAATTTCCAAGTAATTTAAATTTATCTTTTTACTGCCCTTTGTTGAATATACTGTTTATTGCATTATGAACCTAAAACAATATATTTCATATTTCTGCCTTTCTACATTTGATATTGATATTTTTAATACTGTATTACGTAGTCAATTTTTGTGTAGATTCCATGTGCTGCTGAAAAAAAATAATTCTTCCTTTCTGTTCCCATTTAGTGTTCTCAAAAGGTGTATCACATATAGATTTTCTAATATTCTTTTTACCTCTTGAGTTTCTTGTTTATTTATTTTTTTTTATTGGAGTTATCGAGTTTTGAGAGAGGACAGTTGAGGTTCCCCACTAGAGTAGCTTTGCTATGTATTTCTTCCTATAATGCACTTAACTTCTCTTCTTAGAATTTGGATGCTATACCATTTGGTGCATATGTATTTAGTATTTATATTGTTTAATTGTCTATGGTACCTTTTAGCAAGAATCTAATTAGGTTTATTTTTGCTTTTCCTTTGTCTGTGATCAGAATTGCTTATTCCTTACTTTTTTAAAGTTAAGCTGAAGCATAATAGCTTCTGCTCCAGCCCTTGCCTTTATTCTGTGAGTTTCTCTCTACTTTAATTGTTTCTTGTAATCAGCATGTTGTAGGATTTGAGTTTTCATACAATCTGCTATCTGCTTCCATTTTATTGGAGAGTTCATTGCATTCAAATTCACACCTATGATTACTATGTATTACCCTCTTTCCTGACCTTCCTCCTTCTCTTTTCTTTCACCCCTTCCCTCCTCAACAGTGTTTTCCTTTTCTCTACCACCTCCCCTGTTATGCCCTCCCTCCTGTTAGTACCTCCCACTTACTTGATCTCCTCCCTTCCTACAACCATGTTGGGTAAGATTTATTTTTATATTCAAATGGTTGCATCTATCATTCCCTCTTTGAGCCAATATTGATGAGAGTAAGATTCAAGCAACATCTATTGGTCACCCTCCCATGTTTCCCTCCACTATAACAGGTCTTTTGCACTTAGTCTTGGGAAATAATTTTCCTCATCCTACCTTTCCCTTCCATCAGTACCCAGGTATTGCTCTTTCTCATCCCTTAAGGTATTTATGTTATTCCCTCAAATACACCTTATACCAATACTCTCTGATCTATGCATAGTCCCTCTAATTATACAATTAGCGATAAAAGTTTTAAGCATTACAAGTATCATCTCCCCATGTACGCATATAAACAATTTTGTTCTATTGAATTCTTTATGTTTCCTTCTCTTGTTTGACCTGTGTATGCTTCTCTTGGGTCTTGATACTGGAGATCAAATTGTTGGTTTAATTTCTGGTTTTCTCCTTAGGAAAGCTTGGAATTCTTCTATTCTATTGAATGATCATTTTCCCTCTTGATGTATTATGCTTAATTTCACCAAATAAGTTGAGTCTTGGTGATAGTCCTAGCTCCTTTGCTTTTGAGAATATCATGGTCCATGACCTCTTATCTTTTAATGTTGTAGCTGCTAAATCCTATGTAATCCTGGTTGAGGGTCCCCAGTATTTGATTTGTTTCTTTCTGGCCATTTGCAGTATTTTTTTTCCTTGGCCTGATAGGTCTGTAATTTGACTATAATGTTCCCCGGAATTTTCATTTTGAGATCTCTTTCCTGAGGTGATCAGTGTTTCCTGGTTTCTTTCAATGTCTATTTTGCCCTCTGGTTCCAGGACATCAGGGCACTTTTCCTTGATAATCTCTTGAATGATGCTCTCCAGGTAATCTTTTTAATTATGTCTTTGAGGTAGTCCAATCATTCTGATAGTGTCTCCTGGAACTATTTTCCAGGTCATTTGTTTTTCCCATGAGATATTTTATATTTTCTTACATTTTTAAAAAATTCTTTTGTATTTGCTGGACTGATTCTTGATCTCTCATAAAATCATTAGCTTCTACTTGCCCAATTCTAATTTTAAGGCATTTTCCCCATCAATTACCTTTTGTCCTTTCTTTTCCATTTGTCTAATTGTATTTTTCAAAGAGTTGATTTTCTTCAATGGATTTTTGTATCTCCTTTTCCATTTGGCCAACTGTACTCTTCAAGTAGTTACTTTCTTTTTATAAGCTATTGACTCTTTTTCATAATTCTTTTCCATCACTTTCATTTCTTTTCCCAATATATACCTTTGTCATATGATTTTTAAGCTCCTTTTTGAGCTCTTCTATCAGTTCTTTCTGGGCTTGAGGCCATTTCATATTTTTCTTTGTCGTTTTCCCGTAGTTGTTTCGACATTGTTGTCTTCTTCTGAGTTTGTGTCTAGATCTTCCTTGTCTCCATAATAACTTCCTGTGGTCAGATTATTTGCTGTTGTTGTTTTTTAATTCTTTTTTTAGACTCTTTTTTCCTGTCTTTTAAATTTGTGCTCTGTTCCCAGGGTGGAAGGCATACTGTCTCAGATTTTTTGTTTTAAGGCCTGCAGGCCTTGTTTATGTGATGCTGGACTGATGTTGCCATGGGGTTCAAGGGGGACCCTAGTGACTAGTCCTACACTGAAGAGGTCTGTGTTGGGGGGGGTGGCTGGTACTGCTGGAAGCCATATGTTCTGGAAGCTTACCTGGTGTTGAGTCAGGGTCCTAGTGCTGATATCTGGTGTGTACTGAAGCTGGTGTGATGTTTATTTGTTTCCCTGGGGCTGCACTGAAACACATGATGCTCTAGCTGTTGTAGAGTGTCTGTTTGCCCAGGGCTCCAGTGAAGTACGATGGCAGGGGCCTGGTACTGGCAGATGCCTTTGGCATTTCAAGGGATAATGTTTAACTCTTTGCCTGGGGCAACACTGAAGGAAGTGCAGTCTGGCTGCTAGAGGTTTCCTCTTTGTCTAGACTTTTGTTGCAGCATGTGGAGCTTCTCAGAACTGGATTCCACCCACTCCCCTGACTATGCTGAGGCACATGGGCAGGGGGAGGAGGAATTTCAATGTTGGCATTTACTTGCTCCTTGACACTGGAGCTCAGTATCTACCACTGGTTTGCTGAGCTGGGGTTTGCTACTACTGGCTTACTGGGATGATTCCTGCCCTGGAATACACTCCCTTTTTATCCCAGTGAGACAGACCTTTCTTGCCAATCTTTCAAGTTTTTTGGTCTCAAAGACTGTTTCCTGCCATCTTTTTTTTTGGTTCTGCTGTTCCAGGATTTGTTTGGGGGCACCATGGGAATTAAGAAGAGAGAGAAACAGATGGAGAGACAGGGAGAGACAGAAACTGAGAGACAGAGAGGAAATAATGGAGAAACTGGGACTTAAGCTACATCTTGAAGGTTAAGAAAGAATCTCACATAGTTGGAGATCAGGAGAAGGAGGAAGACATCATTGGCAAAGTCATAAACAAATTTGTAGTCAAGTTGGGGAATTTTGAATGAAATTGTTTTTGCTACAATTATGTGTTCCTACAAGAGAGACCAACTTATATCTTTGTAATAAGGAAACTAAGAGCTGAATATAAAATTTGGTGGCACACTGTAGTTTAAGGTGTTAGACTCAGAATCAGTAGACCAAGTTATGACAATTATTTGGTGTGTGACCCAGGGTTAGAAATTCTCTGAGACTTAGTTTCCAAAACTTTTTACTGGAGGAAATTATACTTGCATTCCCTAACTCATAGATTATTTGGTTTAAAAATGTTCTCTATAAATGTGAACTATCACTGTTGTTGCCATTGTTTTCATTGTTCCTCCATGGTAGTAACTGTGGCATAGTGGGTAGAGAGCCAGAGCTGTGGTATATACTGACTGTGTGACTCTGGCTGCCTCACTTAACATCTCAATGTTCTAGATTTCAAGTTGCACAGAAGGTGCTGCCCTGTCTTGGCAGGAATTTCCTAACTCAGAAGTTCCCCATAGTAAAGAAATCACAGATCCATTCTCTAGCCCCTAGTATTATACAGAAAATTTGAAATTAGTATATAATTAAGTTATAAAAGATAATAGGATATAGGTCATATGTGCAGAATCTTTTTATAATATGTGAATGCTTTGCATATTTCATATCAACAAGTAATTTTTTCCAATGTAAAATGTCAAGTCTAATTATTAATTCATTTTTCCAGCTGAAAATAAAATTTATCCTATTTTTTCTAGATGAACTGAAGCAAAAAATTAAAAAGAAATCTAAGTCAAAAAACAATGAGTGGTTTGATGTTACTGCAAGGAAATATTAAATAACTTAGTCATAAAACAAAAACTTCTGGCATTGCAATGACTGGTATTTAAAATGTGCTGTTAGAATCTACTTTAAATTATATTAAAGAATTTTTAAAAAATTAAGAATTATTTTAATTTTATTTTGAAAATGGTATAAACATTATTACATTTTTAAAAATTTTTATTTTATGTTTTCTATTACATGTGGAAGTTGCTCAAGCAACTCTAGAACACATTGGTAGAGGTTTCCTTAAAATAGATACATGAGTCCAGTTAAGGACCTTGGATATTTTTGAACTTGAATGAATGAAATAATGAAGCCACATTCACAGTGTGTTACAGGGAAAAAGACATTTTTGAGTCAGAAGACTTGATTTCAATTACTGTCTTGGTCACTTACCTGTGTGACATGTTACATTATCTTTATGGCCTCAGTTTCCTTATTATGAAAGTGATTGTGATGGAGTATTTGCACTCTAAGATCCCTTCCAGCTCTCAATCTGTGATCATCTGTCTAAAAACCTCTTGAGTTTGAAGTAATTGATTTTTCTTATTCATAAACTCATAGAATCACTATTAAAAAGATTAATAGATATGGTGATGTGACTCCAGAGAGTTAATTTCCAGATTTTATATATATATGTATTATAATATATATATATATATAATTATATATATATATTATAATATATGTATATATATATATATATATATATTCTCCTTGAGGTGACACTGACCTTTTTACTAATGGTTCTATCATGATATGTAAGAATTGACCAATTAACAGAGAATGATTGCCTTCAAATTAACTGTGAATTATCAACAAGTTCCAGGAAATGACAGTTTAAGGAAATTATAAAGAGCTATCTAGTTATTTGAAATTCATCTACTTCTAAGACTAGACCAGATGGTATATCTTTTTATGTCATGTCTTCTTGTCCTCTCAGAACACTAAGTATTGACTATGACTTCAGAGCATTGATAATGAAATATGCCTAATGTATCTTTAATAGAGGTGGTGGAATATAGGTGTTAAATAAAACATGCAGCTGATCAATCATTTTAGTTGTGCCTGACTTTTCATGACCCATTTGTGGTTTTCTTGGCATAGAAACTGGAGTGATTTGCTATTTTCTTCTCCAGTTCATTTTATAGATGAGGAAACTGAGACAAACAAGGTTAAATGACTTACTCAGGGTCACAAACACAGTAAGTGAGATAAAATTTAAAATTAGGAATATGAACTTTCCTGATTGTAGAACCAGCACTCTATCCACCGTGCCACCTAGCTGCTCAGAAATAAATCACATATTGACAGATATGACCAATGTGGTAATTTTTCCCCCCAACTCTACTTATCTATTACAAGAGAGGGTCAGAATGAGAGAGAGGAAATCATTGGGAACTAAAAGTCATCTCTCAAAAATCTCAAAAAAACAACAATATCAACATAACTTTAAAGAGGGAGACAGAACATTAAGTCTGCAGGAGATGGGACTCCGAGCTGGAAACAAGGTCTAATCAGCAAAGTCATTCATGAATAATGACTAGGTTTGCTATCATGATAATTATCTTATTTATGTTTGAATCAATGAGAGATAAAAGGAGATGGTATGAAATAATATAAAAATGGAATGGGAAAGGGAAAAATATAAACATAAGTGAAAATCAATATTTTACTTAGACATAATTAAAGATGCTTTGAGTTAGAAAGAATCTTTATTTATTAATTTTTGTTTTCAATTTTCTAAAATCACTTCCATATATCCTAAATTTTTCCCATCCTTCCTCCCTCTTCCTCCCTAACTCCCCACTCACTCCCTGAGAAGGAACACAGTTCCATAGTATGTGTAGAGCACATACATTCCTATCAAATACACTTTCACCTTAATCATGTTGCATAGAAGAACCAAGATGAACGGGAGAAATCATAAAACAAACTAAAACATAATACAAAAGAAAATGATCTGCTTCATTCTGTGATCAAATTCCATAGTTCTTTCCCTGGATGTGAAAGGCATTTTGCCTTAACAGACCATTGTGAATTATTTAAGTCCTTGGATTGTAATGAAGTACTAAGTCCACCAGAAAAATTTCTGACACACTGTGTTTATTACTGTGCACTCCTGGTTCTGCTCCTTTCAGCATCAGTTCATGTAAGTCTTTCCAGGCCTCTCTGATGTTTTCCTGTTCATCTTTTCTTATAGCACAATAGTATTCCATTACATTCTTATACCACAATTTATTGAGCCATTACCCAATTGATGGTCATTCCTTTGATTTCCAGTTCTTGGCAACCACAAAGAGAGCAGCTACAAATATTTTTGTACATGTAAGACCATTTCACATTTTTATGATCTCTTGAGGGTACAGTCCTAGAAGAAGTATTGCTGGATCAAAGGGTATGCATATTTTTGTAGTCCTTTGGACATAGCTCCAAATTGTTCTCCAGAATGATTGGAACAGCTCACATCTCCACCAACAATACATTAGTGTTCTAACTCTCCTACATCTTCTCCAACATTTATCATCTTCCTGTTTTGTCATGTTAGCCAATCTGATAAGTGTGATGTGGTATCTCAGAGTTGTTTTGATTTGCATCTATCTAATCAATAGTGATTTAGAGCATTTTTTCATATGACTCTAGATAGTTTTAATTTTTTCCTCTGAAAACTACCTGTTCATATTCTTTGACCATTTATCAGTTGGGGAATGACTTGTATTCTTGCACATTTGACTCAGTTTTCTATATATTTTAGAAATGAAGCCTTTATCACAGATACCAGTTATAAAAATTCTTTCCCAGTTTTCTGCTTCCCTCCTAATCTTGTTTGCATTAGGTTTGGTTGTGCAAAAGTTTTTCAGTTTAATGTAATCAAAAGTATTTATTTTGCACTTCATAATGTTTTCTATCTCTTGTTTAGTCAAAAATTCTTCCCTTTTCCATAAATTAGATGAATACACTATTCCTTACTCCACTAATTTGTTTATAGTATCAATTTCTATACCTAGATCATGTACACATTTGGAATTTATTCTTGTGTATGGTGTCAGGCATTGGTATATTCCTAGTTTCTGCCACACTGTTATGCGGTTTTCCCAACAATTTTTGTGGAACAGTGAGTTCTTCTCTCAGAAGCTGAGGTCTTTGGGTTTATCAAAAAGTAGATTGCTATATTCATTGACTATTGTGTCTTGAGTACCTATGTCACTGATCTACTCCTCTGTTTCTTAGCCAGGAACAAGTAGTTTTGATAATTGCTGCTTTACAATACAATTTTAGATCTGGTAGGGCTAGGTCACCTTCCCTAGCATTTGTTTTTCATTAGTTCTTGATTAGGTAAAATTGTCATTTTTATTATATTACCTCAGCCTACCCACGAGCAAAGGATGTTTTTCCACTTACTTAGATATGATGTTATTTGTGTGAAAAGCTTTTTGTAATTGTGTTCATATAGTCCCTCAATTTGTTTTGGCAGGTAGACTCCCAAATATTTTGCAGTGTCTACCCTACCTTTAAATGGGATATGTCCTTCTATCTCTTGCTGTTGGGCTTTGCTAGTAATATGTGGAAGTGCAGTAGATTTGTGTGTTTATTTTGTTATCTGTAACTTTGCCAAAGTTGTTTATTACTTCAAGTAGTTTTTTACCTGAATCTCTGGGATTCTCTAAGTATATCATCCTATCATCTGCAAAGAGCGATAACTTAGTTTTTTCTTTGCTTATTCTAATTCCTTCAATTTCTTTTTCTTCTCTAATTGCTAGAGCTAGAATTTCTAATACCATATTGATTAATAGTGGTGATAATGGAAATCCTTCTTTCACCCCTGATCTTATTGGGAATGCATCTAGCTTATCTCCGCTATATATAATGCTTGCTGAAGGTTTCATGTAGATACTGTTTATTAGTTTATGGAAAGTGCCATTTATTCCTGTACTCTCCAGTGCTTTTGATAGGAAATGGGCAGCATATTTTGTTAAAAGCTTTTTCTGCATCTATTGAGATAATCATGTGGTTCTGTTAGTTTTGTTGTTGATATGATCAATAATGCTAATAGTTTTCCTTATACTGAAACACCCCTGTATTCCTGGGATAAATCCTACCTGACCATAATGTATTACCCTCATAATAAGTTGCTATATTCTTTTTGCTAATATCATATTTAAAATTTTTGCATCTATATTCATTAGAGAAATTGGGCTATAATTTCCTTTCTCTGTTTTGGTTCTTCCTGGTTTATGTATCAAAACCATATTTGTACCATAAAAAGAATCTGGAAGGACTTGCACAATTTTTCCAGATAGTATAGTAATGGAAAGAATTGTTTTTTTTTAAATATTTAATAGAATTCTCTTGTAAATCCATCTGGCTCTGGAGATTTTTTCCTAGTGAATTCACTGATGGTTTGTCCAGTTTCTTTTTCTGAGATGGTATATACTGACTGTGTATTCGTTAGTTCAATAGTTTTCTTCATTTCAATTTTATTAATCTCTCATTTGGTTTTCAGTATTTCTAATTTGGTATTTACTTGGGGGTTTTCAGTTTGTTCTTCTTCTAGCTTTTAAAACTGCAAGCCCAATTCATCGATCTCCTCTTTCTTTGTTTTGGTGATGTAGGCATTGAAAGATATAATGCTTCCTTTAAGAACTGCTTTTGCCGTATCCCATAAAATTTGGTAGGTTGTCTCATTATTGTCATTCCTTTGGGGGGAGCTAAGTGGTGCAATGGATACAGTACAAGTCAGGAGTCAAATGGAGTTCAAATCTCACCCTGAACACTTGACACTCACTAGCTGTGTGACCTTGGGCAAGTCACTTAACCCCAGTTGCCTCATCCTGGGTCATCTTGATGAATATCTGGTCGCTGGATTCAGGTGGCACTGGAGGAGAATTGAGGATGGTGACCTGCACAGCCCTCACTCACTCAAAAACAAAGTGAAGAACAAGTCATGTCATTATTTCTCTGATGGTATGGTCTTCTTTGGCAATGAAGGATGAACACACACATTCCCTTGAATGAAGTTGTTGATTGTTTCTATGATTTGTTGTTCCACATATTCATTTTTTAGGATTACATTATTTAGTTTCCCATTAATTTTTGGTCTCATTTTTTAGGATTAGATTATTTAGTTTCCCATTAATTTTTGGTCTATCTTTCTATGACCTTTTATTAAATATAATTTTTTATTGCATTATGATCTGAGAAGGATGCATTGACTACGTCTATCTTTCTGCACTGCATTGTGAGGTTTGTATGCCCTAGAACATGGTCAGTTTTTGTATATGTGCCATGTACCACTGAGAAAAAGTTATATTTCTTTCTATTCCCATGCAGTTTTTTCCAGAGATCTATCATATCTACCTTATTCAGAATCTTATTCACCTCCTTAACTTCTTTCTTGTTTATTTAAGATTAGATTTATGAAGTTCAGAGAGTGGGAGTTTGAAGTCCCCCACTAGTATAGTTTTGCTGTCTTTTTCTTCCTGCAACTCCCCAACCTCTCCTGTAATAATGTGGATGCTATACCGCTTGGAAGATACATGTTTAGCAATAATATTGCGTCATTGTCTATGGTGCCTTTTAGCAGGATTTAGTTTCCATCCTTGTATCTTTCAATTAGATCTATTTCTACTTTTGCTTTTCTGAGATTAAGATTGCTACCCTTGCTTTTTTACAGCAGCTGAAGTACAATATATTCTGCTCCAATTTATGACCTTTACCCTGTGTGCATCATCCCTTCTCAGATGTGTTTCTTGTAAACAACATGTTGTTGTACTATGGTTTTTAATCCATTCTGCTATTAATCTCAATTTTATGGGAGAGGTCATACCATTTACATTCACAGCTATGATCACTACCTGTGTCTTTCCCTCCACCCTCTTTCCCACTTTCTGTGTTTTTAGTTCTCCCTTCTCCCTTCCCCTCCACAATAAAATTTTAATTTTTGACCACCACCTCCGCAGTCTTCCCTTCCTCCTTTCTGCCTCCCTCCCTTTTTACCCCCCTTTACCCCTACTTATTCTTCCCTCCCTTTTAGCCTCTCCTTCCCTTTCTTTCCCCTCCCCCTACTACTACTTATACAGTAGTTATATCTATATAATTAATTGCGTTTTCTATTCCTTCCTTTAGCCAAATCAGATGACAGTAAATATCAAATAAAACTCATCTCCCTCCCCTTTCCCTCTATTGTAATGTAATTTCACCCCCCTTCCTGTGTTGTAATTTATCATTTTCTACCTCCTCCTTTTCACATCTCCTGTAACAATCCCTTGTCTTCCATAAATCACATTTTTATCATCACATCATTTACTTTATGCTTGCTCCCACTATCTTGAATATCCCTTTTATATTTTATAATAGATTAGCAACTATCATCTTCTTTTATAGGGAAGTAAGCAGTTTGCCCATATTGAGTAACACATTTTTCTTTTTCTCTGTTTACTTTTTTATGCCTCTCTGGAGACCTGAGTTTGAAGATCAAATTTTCTATTGAGCTATGGCATTTTTATCAGCAAGGTCTGGAAATCCCTTATTTCATTGAATGTCTGTCTTGTTGCCTGAAATATTATGTTCAACTTTGCAGGGTAATTGGTTGTTGGTTGTAGTCCCAGCTCCTTTGCCTTACTGAATATCATATTCCAATTCCTTTGATCTTTTAATGTAGAAGCTGCAAGTTCCTTTGTGATCCTGACTTTAGCTTCTCAATATTTAAATGGTTTCTTTCTGGCTGCTTGTAGTATTTTCTCCTTCTCTTGATAGTTCTTTTGACAATAATATTCCTTGGTGTTTTTAATTTGGGGTCCCTTTCATGAAGTGAAAGATAGATTCTTTTAATGACTATGCTGTCCTTTGGATCTAGGACTTCTGGGCAGCTTCCCTTGATAATTTCTTGGAAGATATTGTCCAGGCTCTTTTTTCATCTTGGCTTTCTGATAGGCCAGTAATCCTTAGATTTTCTCTCCTGGATCTATTTTCCAGATCAGTTGTTTTTCCCATTAGATATTTTACATTTTCTTCTACTTTTCATTCTTTAGATTTTGTTTGACTGATTTTTGATGTCTCATAGAGTCATGAACTTCTACTTGCCCAATTCTAATTTTTATCAACTTGTTTTCTTCAGTTACAATTATTCCTTTTAAGGAACTATTTTCTCTAGCTAGTTTTTTTTTTTTTACTTCCTTTTCCATTTGTCCAATTTTCCTTTTTAAAGAGCTGTTCTCTACAGGGAGTTATTTTTTCATACTTTTAAAATCATTGGCCAGTTTTTCTACTATCTCTCTAATTTGGCTTTCAAAATCCTTCTTCAGCTCTTCCAAGAATGCTCTTTGTGCTTGCAACCAGTTCATAGTCCCTTCTGAAGTTTCAGATGGGAGTACAGTCTCAATGCTGACCTCTTTTTCATGTTTTGGTCATTGTCCTCACAGAAAGATTTTATGATCTTTTCTTTCCTGCTTTGCTTCTTACTCATGATGATGTGGCTTTGTGTGTTGTGACCTCTGACTCTTTCAGCCAGAAGCTAAAGAGCCTGATGCTGAGCTGGCTGGTATGAGAATGCAGAGGCCAGGTCAAGTCTTTTTGTTTTCCATGGATATGCCCTGGAGCTACCTTGTTTAGTATGGAATAAAGGTGATATGGCCATGGAAGGTCTCCTCCACTGAGCTAGAGCAAAGGCAATCTCAGTGTTTTGTGATTCTAGCTGCCCTAATGTCCTCCTGTTTCCCCTGGGGTGCTCAGGCATGCCTGGTGTCCTGGTGTTGGTGATTGTGAGTCTCCGCTCCCCTAGGGCTCCAGATCTCCTCCTCATTGTGTAAGGGGGTGGTGGTGGTCTGGGACAGCTCCAGTCCTACACTGTTTACCTACTTCCACAAAAAAAGGGATGCTCCTTAGCAATTTTCCTAGCCTCACATGTTATAAGAATGTTTGACCCTTCACTGATCGCACTGATCCAGGATCTTTGTGGGATAATATTTTATAGTTCTTTCAAGCTCAACAGGGGGAGGGGGAAAGAGCATTTACCAATCACGCTGCCATTTTGACTCTGAGAAGTTCAAGTAGATGACTTACAGACATTTAATCTGTGGGGTAATATTCTCAGGAGCAGCTGCTGCAGATACCTGATCCTCCACAGCTCTCACTTTCTGAGTTCCACCAGACTTCTGCAGTGCTGTGGCTACCTCAGACAGCCCTGGGGCTTCCTGCTCAACTCTGTGGCAGAGGTAGAGACACTCTGTGTCTGTGTGAGCCTCCTAGAAGGAATTTTATAGGTCACCGAGATAATTTTCTTCAGGTTGACAATGATTCACTATTATTTGGAGGTGCAAAGTTCTGTATCTTAATATCATGACTCTGAGGAAGTCACTTAATGGCTATCAGTTTCCAAATCTCTAAAATGATGATAAAAATGTTACTTACTTCAAAAGAGTGTTATAAGAATCAGATGAAATAATATATCTAAAGAGTTTTGTAAACTTAAAGTACTTTACAAATTCTATTATTGTTACTATTATATTCCTGGGCATCTACTGCCCTGTCTCTTTTCAACTCCATGAAATAAATTGCCCCTTCTGGGATAAGTTCATCACTTTAAACTCACCACTATGCTGCTAACTCAAACTTTGAATAATAGCACCTCCCTCAGCTTCTTGGAAGCTTGAAGGGCAGAGTAAAAACTCCTCCTAAGGCCTTCCTTTGTGGATGGCAGAAATTAGACTCTGCTTACTCCATTTTGCATCTGCTGCCATGCTTGATTTCAACTCCATGGAACAAGATACCATAGCCATTTTACCCTGTTCAATCCAAAGTTGGAACTAAGGTTCCAATAATAGATAAAACCCCACTTTATTTCCATGAGAAGAAATATCTAGTGCACAATATGACATCTGGCAAGTCTGAGGTCATGGTTCCTTGGAGTCTTGGTTCTTTAACCTATATCTTGAGCCTTAATTCCTTTCAGAAGAGGTTTCTTGCATTTTAGAGGAAAACAAATCGCAGCTAGCCTAGCCTTCCTGTAATGACCATGGTAGGTACTGCTTCTACCACATGATTTAAAGGAAATTAATTACTAAGGAGAAAAAATATTACAGTCCTACTCATTTGCTGATCCCCTATGTAAGCAAACACAAAAGAAGACAAAACTATATCCTAGTCCCATAGTCCCTGACCTTCTCTTGCCTTCAGTAATTTTTTATTGTTTCCACTGTGACAAACCATGTCGTTGATGTCATTCATTCATTTCAATTGTGTCTGACTCTTTATAATGTCATTTGGGGTTTTCTTGGCAAAGATTTTAGAGTGGTTTACTATTTCCTTTGCCAGCTTATTTTACAGATGAGAAAAGTGAGGCAAACAGAATTAAGTGGCTTGCCCAGGGTCACAGAGCTACTAAGTCACAGATCAGATTTGAACACAGAAAAATGAGTCTTCTTGACTCCAAGCCTGTCACTCTATTCACCACCTAGCTGCCCTCAATTAACTTGGGGCTGCCCTTAACAGCCACTTGCATGAATAAGTTATAGAAATCATTATTCTGCACCCTTGTCTCATAATAAATTGGATTCCTGAGATACTTGGTAGGGGCAGGGAGCTATTTTCCAGTGCTATCCTTGTCTACTTATTTTTAAATATAAACACATATGAAATATTCATTTTTAATGGAGTTATCCTCCTCTCTAACTTCTCAACTCACTGGTAAGTCTATTTCTACAGTTAAACTTTATCAGAATTCTAAGTCAATGGCCTATTAAATAAAAGTTGGAAACCGTAGTGAGTCCATTTAAGAAAACCAAGTCTAATGATTATTTCTGAATCTTTTGTGAGTTTCAGATCACTAGAGAAAACAACTTTCATCAAATCATTTATAGTGTAAATAATTAAAATGGCCAAATCCATCATTTTCATGGGGGCAAATGGTGATGACATCTTGAGAGTCACAGTATTCTTAGGAAAGGAATTGTCCCCCTACAGAAATCAACTTTCTTATACTTCAGTCATCTAGAAGCATGCTGTGAAACAACTCCAAGCCACCACCTCCAGTGACCAATTAATTTTGGATTGCCCTTGTTCCAGGTCTCCACCCATTTCTCCCTACTCTGAGAGAGAGCAGAATTGCTATGGGGGATGAATTTCTCCATATCCATACTATATTGCACCTGTGATTGTGTGGAAGGCCACTTATGCCACTGCGCCCATGTTTACTCTCAGCAGAATTTGTACTATCTGTCATTAAGGCTTGTTATGGCTCCACATATTACAATGAAATAAAAAGCCTATCCCAACTATATCATGCTCCAATATACTAAACACAACCCTAAGTCACTGTATTCATCAGTTTATGAGTCTTAAGTTAAAGATCACAGTTGCTTTCCATTCTAAAGCTTCCAAGGTACCTTTTTAAAGCCCTAGATAAACCAGCTGTCTAATTTACTAAATAAACAATAGAAAAGATTAAAGAATAAGGACAGTTGTTCCCAAGGCCATAAATATGCTATCTTTATAATCCAAGCTGAAAGAACAAATAAAAAGTCACCATAGGTGAGAGATCATTAAAGCAGTTTAGTTCCAAACTTTTGGGGAAAGTTACCCCCTCAAATGTTTTTTTCAAAAGTTTAGGAAAAATGGAATACCTAAGAAGTATGTATCATTAATATTATCATTATTAATTATTATGGCAATATAACTTTAAAAAAAGAGAGAGGAAGGAAGGAAGCAAGGAAGGAAGGAAGGAGAAAGGATCAGTCACAATCAGCTCTTTCATAGCCTCAAGTTCATAAGCATGCTTTTTGTGAAAAATTATTTAGCCACCAGGTGCAATTTTCCTTCCAAATACAGAATGTTGGTTAAAAGCTGGGACAGAAATAATCACCTTCCTGTCATCCATAGCTTTAAAATGCAAAGTTCCTTCATGACTACTAAGAACCAGAAAATGAGATTTTTCTTTTCATTCTGTCACTTGTATTTCACCTCCTGCTCCTTAGGTCAGAGGATGACCTTGCTAGTTTTCACTGTTGTATTTAATTGTATGCCTCTAAGAACAAGGAAATAGCTTCAACAATTTTAAAAAGAAAAAAGATAAAAGGAAAGGAAAAAAATCCTGGGAATTGTGGGGATAAAAAACAAGAAATAAGATTATTTCTTTCCATACTCCTTGTGAAAACTGAAACAGGATTCATTATCTTATAAAGATAATGTTGTTATTCAGGGTGTCAGCACGTATCGATGATTGTTGAAAATACATTAAAATCATTATGGGTCTCCTTGTCTCTTCTGTTCTCTTCTCTCTGTATCTCTTTTCTCTTTCTTTCTTCATATGTGTGCATATGCATATACATAAAGGCACACATATGTGTGTATGTATCTATGTATATTTATACCTAAAAAGCTAAATAGAAAAAAAGTTACAAAGAGAAAGTCAGGACAAAAAAAATCACATTGTTCTTATTGCTGCTACCAAGGAATAAAGTCATATTAAATGGAATTTCTTGTTCAATGGCTTTGGAATTTTGTTTTGAGGTGGTGCAGTAGGTAGAACACCTGTCCTACAGTCAGGAAGACTCAAGTTCAAATCCAGTCTCAGACATTCACTAGCTGTAAGACTCTGGAAAATCAATTAATTTTGTTTGTTTTAATCCACTAGAGAAGGAAAGGTGAAACTACTTCAGTAGGTTTGCCAATGAAACCTCATAGGAGGTCATGAAGAACTGGTCATGACTAAACAACTGAACAAAAAATGTGCAATTTGGTTTAAGCGCTCTGTATCTACCAATGGGCTAAAAAAAAAAAAAAAGTCAAAACATATTCTCCCTACTTGCCAGAATTTATTTCCCTAAGACATTTACAAAGGCATCCTGAACTTTTCTGTGGCAGCTTGGGTAAAATTTTCCTCTATGAGACTAGTATCATAAAAATAATTTTTCCAGCAGAAATTCATATTGCTCTGTGATTGTTTGCTTGGTCTACCTCTAATGATGTTTTAGCAAGATCCTATAATTATCACATAGATAAAATTGCTGGTATTTGTGAGATGCAAATTTATTTTCAGGTCAGATAATTTTGAATTTAAAACATGCTAGGCTTTCAAAATAACCATTTTATAGCACCAGAAAGTATAGGAATCATACAAGCATTTTCTATGCATCTATCTGGTAGTCTTTGAAGACCTTGAACCCAAATATGACATTTCTATGTTTCCTAAAGCTCAGGTCCAACATTGTCATACACCCTTCCCCCAATAAAATCCAGTGTTTTTCTGCTGCCTCCAGGATAAAATACAAAATATTCTGTTTGACATTCAAAGCCCTGACCACTTTAGTTCCCTCCTGCTTTTGCAGTCTTCTTCCATCTTACTGCCCACTAGATATTCTATGATCCAGTGATGCTGGCTTCCTGGTTGTTCCCTGAGCAAGACACTTAATAAATGAATGAATGAATATTTTTTTTAGCAACAATATATGTTTGTTCTATTATGACAGGGAAAAACTCAGAAGAAAATTATGAAGATTGTGAATTAAGAGTGAGAGGAGCTGAGTTCAAATCCCAACTCTTGCACACTCTTGGGCAACTCATAAAATATGTCTTGGACACATGAGTAAAATGAGGCAGTTGAACTGAGTGTCCTCTGAGGTACCTTCCAAGTCTAGCTCTATGCTCCAAGATTCTAGATCTTGTTCCTAGATCAAGGCCCTTAATATCTCTACTCGCTCTAAATCAATAATCCAATGAATATTCCCTGTTCAGAATAGTCATCAAGAACACAGACCTCTCAGGTAAAGACTGCAAATAAAAGAAAAGTGATTTTTGTTTCTCCATGGACTGCCCTGCCTAAAAAAATTCAGTATGGTGTCCCCAAATAATCAATCAACTTGCTCAGATTGAATTACGAGAGCCAATTGTCAAATTTTCGGTATGAGCATTTTCACCTTGGAAATCAGCAAACTATAAATCAGTGCTTGATTTACGGGGGCTTTTTGTGTTCAGAAATTCTAGATTCAAGAAAGTGATGGAGAAAATGTTGATACTAAGGATTAAATTTTAAATTATCATGTCTTTTTTTCAAAGAGTTGGTTGTTAAACATTTACCAGTATACTACCAATGTTAACTAAGTATTCCAATAATGGCAGAGCCTTCAACTTGAAGAAGAAATAGAATAACTAATTATACCCAAGTAAGTCCTGAAGTTTCCTGGCAGGAATGCCAAAGTCATTAGAAGTATAGTCCAAGAATGTTTCATTGGCAGAATGGGCAGTGATGGTTGGAGCATTTTGATAAGTCTTGGTAAGATGTAAATCATGTCTCAGACACATATTGTAAGTAAATGGCCCACTTTCAATCTAACTGTGTCAGATTTGTTCTCTTCTATCTTCACTTTCTTAAATGAGTCACAGGTCAAAAATATAACTGTTTTTTTTAATTTGTTAATCTTCTATTCAAGCAAAGTGATTAGTAAGCATTAGACACATAGGTAGTTGATGAATGCCTTCAGGAGGAAGATAAACATAGAACAAATGTATCAGGTCATCACATTATATTCCTATTCAAATCCCAAATGGAACTTTAACCCTTTATGACTATCCCCTGTGCTTTTGTTCATGTTTGGGCTCCAGGAAAGATTCTCTTTAAGTCAAACTGCTCAGAAAGTTGAATATTTGTAAGAAAGTGTTTTATTGAAAAATTCTTATTTGCAGGAAGCATGCTGGATAATTATAGATTTTTCTATGATTTGAAATGAAAATTATGGCATACTTAAGGCTATAGTATTATATTAGTCCCAAAGAAATCAAAGGTAATAAGGAAATTGGTAAAAGAATCCACAAACAACAGAGTGCATAAATGACGAAGAAATAGAAGATGTTTCTTCCATTCCTTGCTCCTGAGTAGCAAATGGTGTTTGTTCTCATTAAAGTGTAGGTATTTCATTTTCCCCCAATTGTGTTCCAATTCCTCTTTTCTTAATTTTCTCTTCTGTTTCTATACTGCAATTGGCATTTGCATAACATATAATTCTACACAAGAATCTTGGTTTGAGAAAACCAAGTATAATAAGGGTAAAAAAATAGAACAAGTAAATATTTACTATTAAATAATAGCTAGGATTTATATAGGGTTTTAAGGTTTGTAAAGCAACTTATAAATATCATTTCATTTTATCCTCATAAGACATGTAGGAAGTAGATGCTAATGATATTCCTACTTTATACATGAAGAAACTTAAAAGAAGTTAAATGACTTGCTTGGAAATCATATGGTTATTTCAGATCATATTTGAATTCATGTCATTCTGTTTTCAGACTCAGAGCTATCCATTGTACCATCTAGGTTTATGTATACATACATATATGAGTATCTGTATGTTTTGTGTATATATATATATGTATAAGTGTATGTATACATATATACACAAATGTGTGTTTAATAGCTTAAGAGTACACTAAGACTTTTGGAACATCTGATATGTTCACATACACCTGTTTTCTTCATAGATATAGATATAACTGCAGAAACGTGAACTCCCTGCTGTATTAAAATGGTGATTTATCTTAGAGAAACGTTATTCTCTAATACTTTATTATATCACTTATAAAAGTATTACTTTCTGACCTACACTGATTTAGCAAAAAAAAAAAAAATCCATTAGCCCTTCAAGTCCCTTAAAACACCAGTTCTTAACCTCTCTGTGTGTCACAGAGTTCTTTAGCACTCTGGTAAAGTCTAACAAGGCCATTTCAAAATAAGGTTTTAAATAATTGAAGGAAATGTTAAATTTCAGTTAAAGAATAAATAATTCTTCAAAACAATTGGGCATTATTATTATCCATAAGAAATAATTGACTAAGTCAGTAATCACAAGATAAAGGCAAATAAAACATAAAGACAAATAAAAAATACTGAAATGTTGCCTCATGCCTTGAAAATAGGCAAAAATGACAAAAGATGAGAATAGTCAATGCTGGATAGGTTGTAAGAAGATAGGCATATTAGTGAATTGGTGGTAGAGCTATTAATCACTAGCAATTCTTTTGGAAAACAATTTGAAATTATGCAAATAAAGTGACTAAAATATTGGCATCATTTAACTCAGAGATCCCATATTTGATTTATATACCAGTGAGTCCAATGCAATAAGAAAAATATTCCCACATATATAAAAATCTTTATAGCAGTCCTTTGTACAATCTCAAAATTTTGACACAAAGTAACTATTATCAACTGGATAATGGCTAAACAAATTGCAGTACATGAATCTAATAGAATATTACTGTGCTATAACGAATTATGAATATGAGGAAAATGAACATAAAAAGATTAATATTCACCGATACAAGAAGTAAGTAGATCCTATATATATGTATGTATACATAATTACTACAACAATGAAAACTGAAGGAACAACTACAAGAAAGAGACTTTTGCAAAAGTAAAACAAATTGCTCTAAAGAAAGGATATGAGAAGGAACTCCTACCTCACATCAATACTAGCGTTTTTCCTCTTCTTTTTCCTTTCTTTTTTCTCTTTAAAACATATATTATTTGTTACATGGGATCATATGGTGGGAGAAGATGGAGAAGGGATACTTAGGGGGATATGGTGATGTTAAAAAAAGGCAACTAACAAGCTGTTAATTTTTTTAGTTAAAAGCTGTTAAATTTTTTAGTTAAAAGCTGTTAAAATTTTTAGACATTAGTGAAAACAAAAATTATTTCTTTTTCCAGTTTGTTGACCCCTTTGAATCTATTTATCTGTGGAGCTTTGTAGACATAAGAAGAAAAATTTAAAAGAAGAGTAAAATGAAAATAAAATATATTTAATAAATATATTTAATAAAATATATTTAAAATAGGTATCACAAAGAATAGTTATGAGACTCCATATATGGATCAGAACATTTTGTGTTTATTTTTATTTTCTCAGATTCTTTTTTAAAACTATATTTTACTCCAACTATTGTTTCTCCTTGTCTTGTATTATGCATCAATGAAAGATGTTGTTGAGAAACAATAAAGATAAATCAAAAAGAGATAAAGGGGGGAAGTAAACATGTTAACTAAAAGAAAACGAAAATTTTATAGATACACAACATAGAAATCAGTAGCAATTGTAATGCAAATGTACTTGGTTAGCATCTCTTTGATAATGACTAAAATATTAATATAAATATCTGGTAATTTAGATGATTGAGGTTGTCAGATAGTTACTGAAAAATCATATTTTAAAATTAAATTTCAATACAGCACGGTAGGAAGTGTACTGTTCTAACAGACATCTTGATATAATTGGGGAAATCTAGGGTTTACACTCAGAAGAGCTGCTTTTGAATGATAATTTTACCACTACTTTGGGGGCCCCCGTAAGTCACTCTGCCTTCCTGGTCTTTAGGGTTTTTTTGCATTTTTTTTTTTATTTACAAAATGAGTGGATTGGGCAAAGTACCTTTTGATGTCCTCTCCAACACTATGTATCTGTAATACTATGATCAATCATTTTTTGTTTTTTTTTTTCCTGGAGGAGATCTATGAATTTTTTCACTTGGGTCCTTTTTCCTGTGTTCAGAAGTTCTGGGGAGTTCTATTCTTTTATATCTTGTATTGTGGTTTTTTGTTATGTCATGGTCTTCTGGAAGACCTATGATACTAACGCCGTCTCCACATGTGCTGTCTTCATGATCAATATGTTTTGCTCACATAGTTAGCATATGTTTATATATATATATATATATATATATATATATATATATATATATATATATATATATATTTCTTCTTGTCTTCTAGATTGCCCTTCACTTTTGTATATTTGTATTCCCAGTCTATTGTTCTCTTTTATTGCTTTTGTGAGAATTGCTATGGCAGATTCTACTTTGTTTCTATTCTGTTCATTGTTTTTACTGTGAAGATAATAAAATCTATTCTCATAATTCTCATTTTTCTTTTGAACCAGAGGGTTATGGTTCTATGTTATCAAATTGCACAGGGTCTTCTGTCTCATCAAATGTTGGATGCTTTTCCTTTGTTTTGTATTATTCATTGGTAGATGCTTGCACTAGTGTACTAGATAGATCTGGAAGCCGTATTTCTTTCTGTTGCTAGTGATTTCCTCACTGCTTATGTTCAAAGTATTTGAGTTTTCTTCCTCCTGAGATTTCTGGTATTTCAGTCTTTGTGTTTTCCTTATTTTCCCTTATTACCACTTTCTCAGTGTGACACTCTTCCCCTCTGACAGTGATTTCTTTGGAGGATGAATTTCACACTCTCAGCCTCCTCCCATGTTGTTCACTTTACAGTGCACCAATCTAAGGCCTTGCCCACCCCAAGTGACTTTTGGGAGGATGAAAATGGCTTCAGATGGGTGAGAGTGTTGAGCATTTTCCTTCATGTCATATATTCCTTCCTCCTTTGACAGACCTTGTGTTCTGTCTAGTTCCTTTTGTTCCTCAGTTTTCTGGTCTAGCCATTTAGACAGCTGCCGCACTGGGGCTATCGGGTTGATTTTTGTAGTTTGAGTCTCCGAGGCTCTTGGAGGAAGGTGATGACTGGGATATGGTGCTGATCTCTATTTCCAGGCTAGACGTAGGATGTTCTCTTTTCCCTCTGCTCTTGTCTCTCCTGCTGAGATACTTTGCAGCACTGTGACACTGATTGTATGGCTTAGCAAGCTTCTATAGTTTGGCTATCTCTCCTGGCCTAAGAAAACTTCCTTAGCCTGGAGCTAGGCTCTCCCAAGTATTACAGACAAGGGGAAACAGAGGTAGGTGTTGGTTTTTATCAAGAACTTGTGAGCGTTGACTAATGTAGTCTCTGCCAGTAGGGAAGGGTTTGTGGAAGAGGCGCTGAACGAACTTAATGGAGACATCAGTTCACATACACTGTGGTTATATTTTGTGGTTGTTTCTTTGTTTTACCTTTTTTTAAATCCAGAGGTTCTAAAGCAAGATACCATCTAAAATGTCCTTTTTGGGGGTGCATAGTTTGTTTTAAAGAGGTTTGAGAAGTTGAAGGAACCATAAAATTATCTAGTTTTCCATCTGATTTAATCACATAATCTGAAAGTCATATGAGTGATCAATCAATCATCAAATATTTAGTGAGCACCTACTGTGTGCCAGACACTATGCAGTGTGCTGGGAATACAAAGACAAAACACATAGTCCATGTCTGCTAAGGTAACTTTTAGGGCAAAATCTTAGGTTTTTATGAGTAAGAAGACTGTACACACCTTTAGATATTTTTACATTACTTACTGGGTGAATAACCTTACACAAGGCACTGCCTAGAATTCATTTGCCTTATCTGTAAAATATTTTATCTGATTAAAGGCAAAAGACAGGACAAGATATTAAAGAGATCAAAGAATTTTGGAAGGGCCCTTAGAAATTATCTGTTCCTACATTTAACAGATGAGAAATCCCTTGAGGTCCCTTCAGACATAAGATCAATGATCTTGTAAGCCCTGTGGTTTCTGTGATAGTTTTTGATTTGTGGCAGACACAAGCTAGAGTTTTATTCCATTGCTTACAACAGGTGTCCTTTAGTTTCATTCAGGTAACCTGACCACTCATTGACCTACTTTTCATTTTCATTCTTGGTTTGAGTATTCTGGAAATGATTATTGTAAGCTATGAGTTTTTTCAGCTTATAATATTTTTATGAGAAAATTTCACTATGCCTTTAAGATATATCCTCATACCAAGATTGTTTTTATCAAGGGCACACATGCTCCATTAAAGCTACCTTCAAATCTAATCACTATATTTGTGTTATTGAATCTTGGTGTGGTTGGTGAACTGCACACTAGGATTTTTGCTGTGTAATTTGGAGGATTTAGGGGGAAAAGAAGATAAGAAAATCTTGAATTATTTCAGCTTTTCTCTAATAAGAATTTTCATTTAGTAGTCAGAGGCAATCCGTGACACAGTTAAACTTTGGTAAGTAGCTGGAATCCTTAACATTTTATTAAATCTCATGGTTTAGCACCCACTGTCAAGTTTTAATGCTTCTTTTCTGATGAGTATAATTTGCTTTCACTGGTAATGCACAGGATAGGTAGATTAAAAGATAATGTATAGATTGCAATTTCAGTTCCTTATCACTGGCTTTCCCATATCCCCGTGCAAAGTAACATAATTAACACATGGTTAATTAGCTCAGATTTTGGTGGCCACAGTTTTTTTTTTTAATGAATTATAAAATGTTCTATGCTCTTTTGTATATTGTAGTTCTTATTCCTGCTACTGATGTTAAGACATTTAGCAGTATAAAGGTTCTGAGCTAGAATTTAATGCTCACATTTTTGCAGTCACTAAATCTGCCTTCTGTCAATTCAGAGATCTCGCTAAATTGAAATCATTCCGCCTCTGCATATGAACACTGCTTCATTCCTCTCTCATTTCAAAACTGGTCTACTGTATGTCACTGTCTAATAGATTCCCTGATGGTACTATTCAAAGACTTCAAATTATCTCATCCCTCAATCAGAATCAAAATGTAAAAACTTCATGAAAGTTCACAAACATGGAAGTTTTATTTTCAAGTAGTTGAAGTAATGATTTGTTTAAAAAATTATAGATTTGCTTTGTTACCTTAAATGAAGATATTTGCTTTTTTATTTGACTTTTATCTTATCATAGTTACATTATCTCTTTTATATTATCCACACAAATACACACACACATCAGCATCAAGATCAGCTACCACACTGATGGTAAATTCTTCAACTTAAAATAACCAAAAGCCAAAATCAAAGTAGAGGGAATGTTGGTGCAGGATTTTCTGTATGTAGATGATTGTGCACTCAATAAAGCCCCTGAAACTGAAATGCAACAAAGTATGGATTGGTTTTCTACTGCTTTTGCTAATTTTGGTCTAACGATTAACACCAAGAAAACACAAGTGTTCCATTAGCACCACACCAACCATTCACCATACTGTCACCATCAATTACAGCAAATGGAGGTTTTGAATGCTGAGGATAAGTTTACTCCTCTTGGTACTGTATTTTTCGGGGATGTGCACATCAATAATGAAGTTGATACACTCATTGACAGAGCTAGCTCAATGTTCAGGAGTCTCTGAAGGAAAGTGTGAGAAAGAAGAGGTATTAGATTGACTACCAATCTAAAGAGCTACAGAGACATTGTTCTGACCTCATTATTGTATGCCTGTAAGATTTGAAGGTATACCAGTGCCATGTCAGGAAACTGAATGGCTTCTATTAGAATTGTCTTAGGAAGATTCTAAATATCATCAGGCAGGATAAGATACCAGACACTGATGAACTAGTGTCAAGCATTCAAACTCTACTTCAGAGAGCATAACTCTGATGGGCTGGTCATATTGCTAGAATGCAAAATGTACGTTTGCCAAAAAGACTATTTTATGGGAAACTTGCATGGGGCAGGCAATCACATGGTGGTCAGAAGAAGTGATACAAAGGCACTTTCAATGTCTCTCTCAAGAACTTTGCAATTGATTGTGTGTCATGAGAGACACTGGCACAGTGCTGCTCAGCATGGCATGCCCACATCAGAGAAGGTGCTGCGCTCTACAAGCAAAGCAAAATTGAAGTAGCTCAAAGGAAATGCAAAATTTGCAGATTTAGAGAATATACCTTGGGTGTAACGTGGACTATTTGTGCCCAGTACCAGGGTTGTGAGGAAGAGTCAAGATCTTTACTTTCCTTGAAGCGGAAAACTCTTTATCTGGAAATTTCACCCACAGATTGAAATTGGCATCTAATTTGTAGAAGACTGTTTGGGTCACTGAGAAGTTAAGTGACCAGTGAATTTCCCATGGTCATGAAGCTAAATAGGGTGGTTGATTGTCAGATTCAGAACTATAATGTACATTTTCTTGAGGAAGGGGCTAGCCTACTGTCCATTGCCATATGCTTCTTCTTGGCATCTTTTTAAAATTTCTTATTATTTTGAGACAAGCATTTAACTTCATTAATATAGGTATACAACCCAATGAAGAAACTGCTCAAAGTGTATGTGTTATATCCAGATTTTTCTCTTTTCCCTGCACTTGAAATTATTTTTCCCTAAAAAGCAACAAAACTGTACCTGGGAACTTATTGGCCCTTCCCTCCTTTGATGGAGCATCCTGGTGATCTAAAGGCATGAAAAGGGTTGCTCCTATGGAGTTGGGACATCTTTGACTTGGTGCATGTCTGAAGATCACTCAAGTTATCATAATCTGCCCTCCTGATTTTTTACTTGTTTTCCTTTATTCACAGAGAAGCCCCAAATGATATCACTAGGTTGGAGTCAATGTACAGTGTGTCTGACTGTGGCAGTTCAGACCTGTAGACCTTCAGTTTGATAAGCAGACTAATTTCTCCTCTTTACCAATTTTCCTTCAGAGACTCCCAAATAGTGAGCTATTTCTGGCAATGTATGCATCAGCCAAATCATCTGGGTGTACATCTCTGGAAATCATACTGATAATGTAAATAAATTTATCCACAGAATTCAATATTTCTCCATTTGCTATAACCAATGGTTCCACGTATGGATAGTGTGGCATGAGCTGGCGGAGAACCTCTGTTCTTGGTCTTAATTGTCAAGTCAAAATTATCGGAAGTGTTAGAGAATTAATGCATACTGTGCTGTATTTCAGCCATGGAGGCTGCATGAATGCACAATAATCTATGAACAAAAAGTCATGCTCTAACTCTCCCGGCATTTTAGACTTAGTTTGTAGCCTTTTCAATGTATTTATTTTTTATTTTTGTCGTAAGGCAATAAGGGCTAAGTGTTATATAGCTAATAAGTGTCAAGTGTCTGAGGCCAGATTTGAACTCAGACCTTCCTGATTGCCTAGCTGGGTACTCTATCAACTGCACCACCTAGCTGCCCCTACCTTTTTCAATTTAAATAATTTATGTGTGATAGCTGCCCTTGATGCTATTTTCATGCACATTGAAGGCATCTGACAACAGTGCTGAAAACCACATGCTAAAAAGCATGAGAGGAAACAAACAGTTTTGCTTTGCTTCTTTGGTAACCAGGAAGGTGTAAGAGCATTATCTGTTATCCAGAACCCGTACAAGCAAGCCAACATGGAAGTGCTGTATGTTACTGATGAACTTCTCTGGATAACAAAGAGACATTCCCCTATTAATTTGGTATGTTAATAAAAGTCTTGCATATGGGAGCTAAGCACAAGTGTATCCTTGTTATAACTACTTGATTTATAAAAAAAAGAAAAAACGAAGTAAATCTCTCTTATGGGCATGTCATCACCTCTCTGTGCCTCTATTTAATTTTATTTAAATAGGAGAATATAACAAAAATATCTTATTGACTCCATCAGTTTGATTAATTCCTTGCAGTGGAACTTCCTCCACCAATGTCAATCTTAGCCCGTCTTTAACTTAGTAGAGAAGGAGTTTGTGAGCAGGAATATAGAGAAGAAGTTGTCATTTTCCTTGTGACTGAAGTGGCATTTGAACCCAGGTCTTCACTTAAAACCCAACACTATATTCACTATACCTCCCTGATTCTGCTTTACGAAAGAGAAAGAGAGAGAGACAGAGAGAGAGAGGGGGAGGGGGGAATAATGCTTATGTTACAGGTTATTGTGAGGAAGGTACTTTGCAAACCTTAAAGTATTATACAAATGTGAGCTATTATTATGTTGAATTCCAATACAAAAATTCAAAGAACTCTTTAACACAGTTTCATTAAAAGTACAGAATAAACCTCATAGAAAATGGAGGGAAGAGTGAAGCAGATGGTGTGAACCCTGGAGGAAAATATATTTTATTTTTGAAATATAATAGAAGTCACTTCACTGATAACTGGAAAATATAGTAATCTGCCGAATGACCATAAATCACATGTAAAAATAACCAAGTGGAGGAAAAGATACTTTTCTTGCAGTTGTCTCCTAGATATTGAAGCAGAGCTATTTTACTTTCCATAACTTATTCTTATGCATGTAATTACAAGATTCCACATTTTTGTCATTTCTATATCTACATATCATATATTCCTTATTTTTTTCAATTTCACTCCTCTCAGTTTCAGCCAAGGCTTTACACAAGTACAAGGCAGATAGGTTACCCTATCTATCTAATCTATATCTGAAGTGACAGATGAAGTTCCAAAATGTAATCTTTCCCTAAAAATCTCATGGAAAAAGAATTTGCTCCAGTCTCTTTGGAGAGAAAGTTCTTCAAGTGTGACTATGAGCAATACAGTGACAACTGGGGTCTCTCTGGGGACATTTCAGGTCATTCATCAAAGTTAAAAATCAGCAAATCTCAAAGAAGAAAACGGCCTTATTGTCAAACCTCTAGAAAAAGTAGTCTATAATTATTACCTCCACTTCCTCATCAAAATTCATTCTTCATCTCCTAGTATCTGACTTCTTTCCCTGACACTGCAGTGAAACAACCTTTTTTACAAGTCACTAATGTTTTCCTTATCACTTAATCTGATAGCTGAAAACTGTTCCCTTATTAGATTATTGAACACTTTCTCTGCCCTTTCCCTTGACTTCCACTGTATTTGAGCTCATGGCTATCTCCATTGTTACCTTGTGAAATGCTTTATCTCTGTCTCCTTTGCTCTACAATTACTACCATAAAACTTAGATTATTTTTTCCCACTTACCTCCCCTCCACTACCTCCCTCCCTCCTCAAGATGGCATACAATTCTATATAGGATCTACACATAACATTCCTATCGAATACATTTTCATTATAGTCGTGCTGTGTAGAAGAACTAATGGGAGAAATCATATAACAAGCCAAAACATTAAATACACACACACGCACACACACACACATACACAAATGATCTGCTACATTCTGCGATTGAATCCCATAGTTCTTTCTCTGAATGTGGAAGCATTTTGCCTTAGAACACCATTGGGAATTTTTTTTTTTATGTCCTTGCGTTGTTATGAAGATCCAAGTCTACCAGAAAAAAACCTCTCTCACACTGCGGTCGTTGTTGTGCACAAAGTTACAGGAGATGAATTGTTGAGAAGTACTGGCAAAGTCATTATTAAGGGATCACTAAGCATATGTAGGCAAGCAAAATGTAGGATGAATGGAAATATTGTGAAGGGTTTTAAATGCTGTACAGAGGGAGTCGTTTGTACTTGCAGTTGTATAGCTCATGTGTGTCTTGAAAGGTAAGCCTAGTCATTTTAAATGGTATTTCTCTTTCTCTTCCTGCTGGGTTCCATTGATAATATATAAAACTGCTAATAATTTTATGGATTTGTTTAACATCCTAAAATTTTGCCAAAGTTATTAGTAGGTTCAATTAATTTAGTTCATTTTTTTAGACTTCTTTAAGAGCAGTACGATATCATCTGTAAACAGTGATAATTTCATTTCTTCCTTACTTAGTTATTTCTTTGATTTCTCTATCTTGAATTATTACTATTGCTGGAATTTCTAGTACCAAGTCAAGTTGATGTGGTACATATTTGTTACAAAAATATTTGTTTTAATTTTCTTTTCCCCTCTCCCCCAAAGTATTGAAATGTGAGGGAGAGAAAATAGATTTCTGTATTTTTTTAAAAGGTAGAGAGTTGAGTGGGGGATGGGAGGTAGAGTTCTATGGATCCAGGCCTATTCCATTTTGAAAATCACTCCATTTTGTTCACACATATGTCTGAACACTCCTTTTCATGCTTCCAATGCAAGTAACCAAAAACAGAATGTGCTATGGTGTCTTGTTGTGCAACCTGATCTAAGAAACAGCCCAATACCTGCATATTGCTATGCAGATATCCCTAACCAAGACACTGTAGTAAAAGGGTCATTGTTCCAGACCAGCCTCCAGTTCCAGCAACAGGGACCTTGATGAATCAGATTTGCACCATTCCCCTAAACACTCCTATTATTCTTTCCCTGTAACCTATATAAACTTTATATACTATTCTGGGAGTCTTTGCCTTTCCAAGTGAGACTCTCCTGCTGGCCAACACAATAAATGCTAGGTAGTCTAAATTCTGTTTCATGAATAATCTGTTGCTTCTGGCACTGAGAGTTGCTACAGATGTCAAAGGACACATTTGTTTTCAAATGATGTCACTGTATTATTATTTTTACTCAACTGTTTTATTTTGTTACAAAAGATACCCCACAAAGTAGAAAACATTTATAACGTAAAAACAAAGCACAGATCCAGCAATACCACTACTAAATTTCTATCCCAGAGATATAATAAAAGGAAAAGGACCTATCTGTGCAAATATATTCATAGCAGACCTTTTCATGGTGGCAAAATATTGCAAATTGAAGGCAAGCCTGTTAACTGAGGAAAGGTCGAACAAGCGGTAATATAGGAATGTAATGGAATACTATTGAGCAATAAGAAATAATGAACAAGAAAATTTCAGAAAAACCTGGAAAAACTTCCTTGAATTGATGCAAAGTGAACTGAGCAGAACTGGGAAAATACTGTACGCAGTATCAGCAACATTCTGTAATGATTAAACTAAGGATGACTCAGCTCTTCTCAGTAGCACAAGGATTCAAGACAAATACAAGGGATTCTTAAAGGAAAATACCGTCAATATTTGGATAAAGAACTGATGAACTCTGAATATAGATGGAAGCATGTATTTTTTTACTTTATTTTTTCTTGTTTTTTTTTCTTTTCATCTGTTTCTCCTTTTACAACTCTAACTAATATGGGAATTTTTTTATATGATAGCACATGTGTAAGCTATATCAAACTGCCTACCATTTTCAGAAGAGGGGAGGGAGGGAGAAAAATTTCTAACTCAAAATCTTACATAAATGAATGCTAAAAATTTTCTTGATATGTAACTGGGGAAAAAATAAAATATCATTAAACAAAAAAAAAATACAAGGCACAGCAATAACATTTAAAGTTGAAAAAAATAAAAACTCTCTCCACCCCCACAGTAGCTATCCCAAATACACAACTGATTTTCATTAAATCTATTTGCTGGTAAGAAGTAAGGAGGGTAAGCCATACTTACTGTGAAGTTAAAACACATTATGTTTCTTTCTCTTTACTGTTCTAACCATCCTGCATATGTATATTCCTCCAAGCTTTGAAACCATTGCTTTCCTGGTAGCATTCTTTTTTTTTTTTTAATAAAAATTTATTTATTTAACTTTTTACATTCATTTTCACAAAATTTTGGGTTCCAAATTTTTCTCCCCTTTTATCCCATCCCCCCACCCCAATACACTAAGCAATCTAATTTTCCCTATCGCCAATCTGCCATCTCTTCTATCATCCCTCCCTTCTCTTTATCCCCATCTTCTCTTTTGTCCTGTAGGGCCAGATGACTTTCTATTCCCCACTGAGTGTATTTCTTGTTTCCTAGTAGCAAGAACAATACTAAACAGTTGTTCCTAAAACTTTGAGTTCCAAATTCTCTCCATCCCTCCCTCCCCACCCATTCCCTTTGGGAAGGCAGGCAATTCAATATAGGCCATATCTGTGTAGTTTTGCAAATGACTTCGATAATAGTCGTGTTGTGTAAGACTAACTGTATTTCCCTCCATCCTATCCTGCCCCTCATTGTTTCTATTCTGTCTTTTGATCCTGTCCCTCCCCGAGTGTTGACTTCAAATTGCTCCCTCCTCCCATTGCCCTCTCTTCCATCATCCCCCCCCCTTGCTTATCTCCTTCTCCCCCATTTTCCTGTATTGTAAGATAGGTTTCATACCAAAATGAGTGTGCATTTTATTCCTTCCTTTAGTCAAATGTGATGAAGGTAAACTTCTTGTTTTTTTCTCAGCTCTCCTCTTTTTCCCTCCACTAAAAAGTCTCCTGCTTGCCTCTTGAATGAGATATAATTTACCCCATTCCATTTCACCCTCTCTCCTCCCACTGCATTTCTCTCTGACCATTTACCTTAATTTCTTTTAAGATATTGTCCCATCCTATTCAATTCACTCTGTGCTCTCTGTCTCTGTGTGTGCATGCATGTGTGTATGTGTGTGTGCATGCATGCGTGTACATGTGTGTGTGTGTATGTGTATGTGTGGTCCCACCAACTACCCAGATACTGAAAAGTTTAAGAGTTACAAATATTGTCTTTGTAAACAGTTCACTTTTCGTAAGTCCCTTCTTTTTTTAACTTCTCTTTGCTGTATACTTTTTCATGCTTCTTCTCATTCTTCTGTTTGAAAGTCAAATTTTCTTTTCAGCTCTGGTCTTTTCATCAAGAATGCTTGAAAGTCCTCTGTTTCATTGAAAGACCATATTTTCCCCTGAAGTAGTATACTCAGTTTTGCTGGGTAGGTGATTCTTGGTTTGAGTCCTAGTTCCTTTGACTTCTGGAATATCCTATTACAGCCCTTCGATCCCTTAATGTAGAAGCTGCTAGATCTTGAGTTATCCTGATTGTATTTCCACAATACTTCAATTGTTTCTTTTTAGCTGCTTGCAAGATTTTCTCCTTGACCTGGGAATTCTGGAATTTGGCCACAATGTTCCTAGGAGTTTCTCTTTTTGGATCTCTTTCAGGTGGTGATCGATGGATCCTTCAATACTTATTTTGCCCTCTGGTTCTAGAATCTCAGGGCAGTTTTCCTCAATAATTTCATGGAAGATGATGTCTAGGCTCTTTTTTTGATCATGACATTCAGGTAGTCCCATGATTTTTAAATTGTCTCTCCTGGATCTATTTTCCAGGTCAGTTGTTTTTCCAATGAGATATTTCACATTCTCTTCCATATTTTCATTCTTTTGGTTTTGTTTGGTGATTTCTTGGTTTCTCATAAAGTCATTAGACTCCATCTGTTCCATTCTAATTTTGAGAGAACTATTTTCTTCAATGAGCTTTTGAACCTCTTTTTCCATTTGGCTAATTCTGCTTTGGAAAGAATTCTTCTCCTCATTGGCTTTTTGAACCTCTTTTGCCAATTGATTGAGCCTATTTTTCAAGGTGTTATTTTCTTCAGCATTTTTTTGGGTCTGCTTTAGCAAGGTATTTGCCCGTTTTTCATGCTTTTGTTGCATCTCTCTCATTTCTCTTCCCAGTTTTTCCTCCACCTGTCTAAGTTGATTTTCAAAATCCTTTTTGAGCTCTTCCATGGCCTGAGCCCACCGGACATCCACCTTGGATGTCTGGGATAGAGAGGCCCTGACCTCCACATCTTTTTCTGATGGTAAGAATAGTTCCTCATCATCAGAATTGAAAGGCGGGAACATCTGCACCCCATCAAAGTAGCTCTCTATGGTGTTATTTTGCTTCCTTTTTCTGGGCATTTTCCCAGCCAGTTACTTGACTTCTGAGATTCCTCTGTACCCCTGCCTAGATCTGCCCAGCTAGTGCTTGGGGTCTGAGATTCAAATGGGCTTTCCGTGGCAGGCATGGCTGCTATTCAATGTAAGCTTAAGTTCTGGTGCTTAGGTGGGGGCAGGG
Organism: Bettongia penicillata ogilbyi; assembly: GCA_023548195.1. Lineage (NCBI taxonomy): Eukaryota > Metazoa > Chordata > Mammalia > Diprotodontia > Potoroidae > Bettongia > Bettongia penicillata. Next base: position 7,737,674 of record JAJHZJ010000049.1, on the reverse strand, counting down.
CTGCCTCCCAGGCCCAGTCCCCTCAGGTTGTTTATGTAGAGACCTTTAGTAATGGGGCGGGTGGGGGCAGGGCTGTCTCCCAGGTTCAGTTCTCTCAGGGTGTTTATGAAGAGACCTTTGGTAATGACCCTGAACTTCCGCCTGCCTGCTCGGGAGTCCCGCGCTGCTGCTGCCTCTGCTGCTCCCTCCACTGCTTCCTCCCGAGGGGTCCCAAGCCACAGAGACACCCTGCTCCCCTCTCGGCCAGCCCGAAAGTCTCTCTCACTGACCTGGAGCGCCTGTGGGTGGAGGGACCCTCAGGGCTGCTGGAAATTCCATCCCCGAAGCCTGCTCGGATCAGCTCCTCTTGGCCGCAGCGCCAGGGCAGCGCAGGTGTGGGCTCTGCTTTCCGGGGCGTGATGGACCCTGGGGATGGCTTTTCAGGGCTCTCTGGAACGGAAATCTTTTCCACTGTGTTTCTGTGCACCTTGCAGTGATCCAGAATTTGTGGGGAGTTCTTCTTGCAGGAAATATATGGGTTGTGGGTTCGGAGCTAGCATACGTGAGTCTTTCTACTCCGCCATCTTGGCTGCACCAAAACCATTGCTTTCCAACAAAGACTGCCTCTGTTTCTTGACTAGCTTTTACATTGTTTTCCATTCTTTCTCCTTCTTGGCCCAATTTAGACTTTCATCACCTCTCAACTAGATTATTATAACATCCTTCTTCCTGAACTTCTTGCATCCAATGTAATTCTTGCTGAATCTCCCCTCATCTCACTAGGTGAATAACCCTTTTTATCTACCACTGGGATTATGTTAGCGTTCTCAAAACCCTTCTCCATTTCCTAGGTGCATAATGAATAAAGCATAGCTTCTGCTAGTAGCACTCAAGGACCTGTATAATTTATTTTCAAAATTCCTATCCAATATATCCCATACAAATATGCTTCATGTAGTCTACATAATAATAAAAAATAATCATAGCTAGCGTTAATATAATGCTTTAATTTTTGCAAAGTGTTTTCCATGCATCATTTCATTTGATCTCCACAATAATGCGCTATGTCATAGGTGCTATTGCTAGTCTAATCTTACAGAAATTGGATTTAAGAAAAGTTAAAATAGAGAGAAGAAGACCAGGAAGGAAGTCATTACTATAGGCTGATGAGGTGATGAGGGCCCAAATCAGGGTAATTGCAGTGGGAGGGGAAAGGATATTGGACATCTCAAAACTTGTTATGAAACATTTATCAAGCACCTTTTATGAATCAGGTACTGTGTTAAGTGCTGGAGATATAAAAAAAAAAGAGTTGAAAGATATGTTTTCAGCTTATAGTAGACTCAACTAGACCTTTTTATTCTTTACTTCCCCTCTATCTGCTATCTTAAAGAATTTAAAGATGTTGGTGAAACTGAGGGAAATTGTGACATTTCTGCTTCACACAGCCTTGTGCAGTTTCTTGGAAGGCAGATTCTGAAATGCTCTAAGAAGGAGGTGGCTATCACGAATTGTGGGGAGTTAAGATAATATCTAACCCCAGACAAAGCCTGGGGAAAAGTATATGTATCAATTTAGCAAGAAGTAGAATTGAAATGGCAGACTTAATGACTGTGTGCTCCATTTGGCTAGCTAGTTCGTTTGTATTTCAAAACAATTTAGTTCCCAAGGCTAAAAATCTGGGAGCTGGCAAAACTCAAATTTAGTGATTTGAGGGACTTGTCTTTCAAAATGGTCTAATACCACTGATCATCCCTTTTCTCCTAGATATTTATTTTTCTTTGAATTTACATAACACACTGCTATCTCTTGATTCTCCTCCTATGTGCCTTTTTTTTCTCTTCTCATTCTATTTTGTTGAATTACCCTCTCTATTTCATCTCCTAACTGCGGGACACAAGCCCCAGAGCTCTGTTCTGGACCCTTGTCTCTCCTTTCTGTTTTTTTTGGTGACTACATCAACTCTCATTCAATCATTTTTTTATATGTAGGTGAATTCCAAATCCATACATATCACCACTGAATTACTGCTACATATCACCAACCCTCTGATGGATATTATGAATGAGTTGTCCCCATAAAGCAACTCAAACACCTCTGTTACATGTGGCCCTTCTCTCTACTCAAAAAGTCACTACCCTCATTCAAGCTTGTATTCTTTCTCACCTGGAATATTTCCATAAACTCTTAATCAGTTTCCCTACCTCAAATCTTTCCCTATTCCAATCCAATTGGCATTTTTAAAGCCTAAGTCTGCCATTATTATTTTTATACCATATTTAATGGTGTGAATACCATTTCTTCTGTATAGCATTTAAAGTTTTTTAGTCATTTTAGTTTCAGTCTATATTTCCTGGCTTTTTATTGGCTTTTGTTGCTATGCTTCATTTATGACTTTCCAAAATTTGCTATCTTCTTGCCCTTAGGCTCTCTCTTTTAGAATTTCTAGACTTGTTCATAGCTCAATACTAATATCACCTCCTACATATTGCCTCTCCTGAATCACTCAGAGTCATGATATCTAGTAGGAAACAGAGGAAATGACACTTAACTGGGTGTAGCCTTGATGCTAGGTCTAGTCAAATAGAATTCACCAGAAGACCATGGAGTAAACCTTGTCAGAGGAATGTTTGCCGTGACAATTGTGCCCAAGACACCACACTTATGCCCTGGTCACATTTTTTGCATACTGTGGTTGTATTTGTGAATAAGAGGCTGCTATGTGGCATAGTACAGAGAACACTGTGCTTGTAGTCAGTAAGACCTGAGTTCAAATATAGCCCCAGACATATACTAGTAGATTAATCTGACCCATTTCTATCCAGAGAAGCTAAGTGCCCCTGTATCCTCCTGTTCAGGCAAAGTAAACTTCCTCCTTTGTTAAATGATTAGTGACTCATTTTGTCCCAACATTGAAACTAAGGGCGTGGGCTTCAGAGCCATACCTATGACATTCTCCTTTCCCTATATTTTTCTTGGGTGCTTTATATAACTAGAGAAACACAATATTTGCATTATGTATATATGTACGCACATTTATGCTATATATTTATGTAAAATATATATTTTGTTGTACATATTGTACATGTTGTACATATATAATTGTGTAAAACTGTTTCATTTATGCAAATATATTTAAATATAAATTCACACACAGAAGGCAATTTTTATACATTTGTATGCATTCTTTCATGTCTGTAAAGACACATATGAAACAACTGGTGGACAGACACTATAAAAAATTAGTATAGAATAGCTGTGTGGTCCAGATAAAATATGCACAGGCAATTAAAGGAGTGATTACATTTCTAAGGAAAGGCTTCACAGAATATGGTGAGTCTTAAGTTCAGAGCATAAAGCACTTAAGGATATGAAGAAATGGAGAAAGATATTCTAGAGTAGGAAAATGTGTCTATAGTGTCTGCTAGAGAATTATTGGTGTAGGAGAAAATGGAAAGCAGCAAAGAGATCAATCTAAGAACTTTCTCACAACTTGAACACATATCTTTAGATCAGGAATAATTTGTTCTTTCAAATTTCTCATTGATTTAACACAGACTTAGATGGACTTTTTCTTTTAAATCTTTCATTCACACATTATGTGCTTGATACACAGAAAAGAAACTCCTTATGCTTCCAAGTCCTATGCACATATGACTGGGACTTTCTTACCTATAATAAGCCTAATCACTCATATAGTCTTGCTGGCTATAGCTATACTTTTCTTTGTTTGCTTTGGGTTCCATAGAAGCTTGACTGCTTGATATTCTTAACTCCCCTGCTCCTATTTGCTAAGGTAAAATGCATCATATTTGCCCACATGCATATCTGGTATTTGTAAACTTTAGGAAAGTAGGATTTTGATGTAATTATGAAGAATCTGGTACATGAAGCCAAATGTCTTACTGTCTACTTAACAGGCATGTGAGCTGTCTCCTTTTTTAACTGCCTAAATTTGATGTTAGAAAAAGTACAATTCGTTCTTAAATCTAAAAGAAAAATAATTCAAGCTGTACCTTTTCCCCACCATTTTCTTTGTTTAATGAACATTTCAGGAATCACTTCTGTTGTAGTCAAAGAGCCTGGATTCCATATGAGATCCTCAGTGCCATATCCTCTTTAACAGAAGGAAACAGATCTCTAGGGGAAGAAAACATTTATAGGATATTATAATTGGAAATTCTCTTATGAAATAAATGCCTTTCAATGGACTAAAGTGGTTAGCAATTGATTTTAATTCTGAAGAACAGATTTCACTTGTCAATTACACTAACAAGATTAGACTTTGATGAGGTAGATAAAGTACTATTCAAAATAAAATAAAGGAAATATGAAAAAAGATTACAAAGGATTACGATCTTTTGTAGTGATATTCTTTTAAGTGTGACTCATGGTTTAATGGGGCAATAGACTGCAACAGTGCTCCCAGAAAAATGGCCACTCCTAAATATCATGACATTATACTATAGGATAAAGTATATTTTTATGACGACTATGCAACACATTGCATATGCAAATTGGAGTAATAATAGCCAGATATTTTGTACTAATGGACTCATTATAGTGATGCATGATATGGTAAAGTAAGACATCTAATTTTCTTTCACTTTTATTCAAGACCAGGAAATACACCTGGTAAAAATAAAAGTAAAAGAATACATTTTTAAACAAACTTATTGCCATATAAATAAATGGCTTCTAATTGGTTGGAAACCACCAGCAATTAGTAAAATTTCATTATTATTTATATGCTATTTAGCTAAAAGACTTTTGTCATGTTTCACTGAAATTCAACACTATCAGAAAGGACATTTGACTACAATATGATTTATATGTGTTTAATATAGTGCATGGATGGGTCTTTGTAGTTTTACCATATCTATTTTCCATTTTAATAAACCTGGCCAAGGTGGAACCAAATGATAGACCCAGAAATAGTAACTAGACTTGTGATTTTCTTAGGATCTCTGATGACCTTTTCTCCGCAATTATACCATATGAGACTATAGAGTAGTATAATTTGTTCTTATAGCCTCTTCTTTTGATTGACTAATTCCTCTGGAAACTCTACTTTAAGGAAAGTACCCAAGCCAGCATAAGTCTTCATTTCTCTCTGGGCTGCAGCCTTGACTCTCTAGACTTCCTGTACCATACCTTTCCTCTCCCTCCACCCCCACCGCCATGTAAGTAGCGTCTCCTCTCCCTCCTCAATATACTTTCCAGCTTCCTTTATGTATTATGTTCTTCCATTAAAATGTAAGCTCTTTGAGGTCAGCGAGTTTTCTTCTTTCAGCTTGTATTTGTAATCTCGAGATCTATCCATGTGTAGGGCACAAAATAAATGCTTAATAAAAGTTTGTTAACTTGTTTACTTAGAGAATTACTCAGAACATTAAAAGGTTAAGTGACTTACTTGTCAAGTGTGACATAGCCAATATGTGTCCAAAGTTACACTTGAACCAAGGGCATTCTATCTACTATACTATACTGCATTAAACAAAACCAGTTTACCTAAAAAAATGTGTAATTCACAAGCTGCATGAGTATGGCATTTGCGATTTTTTCCACTTAAATGATAAAAGTGTCAAACAGTGCAAGACCAAGCATGGATCTCTGGGGCACAGAACTTTTGCTAACATGACATGGAATAAGGTATTAAACCACTACTCCAAATCCAGTCATTCATCCAATTCTGCATCCATGGATTTAAACTTCCATTTAGATTGCACAATGCCATCTTTCTCACAAGAATGATAAGATATTCTTTATCAAAGTTGACCTGTCTTTCTATAATTAAAAAAAAAATTAAATTGCTGACTGTTAAAAAAAATACTTGAGAAACTGCTTCTATGGGACTCAGGCCTGAGAAATGTCAATCATGGTAACTGCTTACTCAAGACATAAGAATGATTGATACCCTGGTATACCTTGTATACCTGGTATCCCATTTCCTGGGAAGAAATAAATTGTATGCAGTTCAGAGGATTTTAGTTGTAGAGCTGGGAGGGATATGAAAAACTAATCCTTTAAGAAAAAAAAAAAAACACAACTGAAGTTTCTTGTCTATGTTACATGGCTAGTGAATACCAGAGGGGGAAAATTGAACACAGGTCCATTGAACCCACAGTCAGCACTTTCAATACAACATAATTCTTCCCATTTAAATATTTATAATTTAAATACAACATAATTGTAGAGCAACTAAGGGAAAGTGTATGTAGCCTTAATAACTGGGAGAATCAAAAAGGGTCTCTCCTAGGAAGATTTTAAAACAAATCCTTGAAAGAAGTTCAGGGCAGCAAGAAATGGTGCTGCCATTATGGGCATTTGATCAGCCTGTTCAGATAAAATATACCTGTCCTTTTCTACTTACAGTTTAATGAACAACATGACTTTTATACATATAATTATACTACAAAATACATATACAAATAAAATAGCTTATTGAAGCAACAAAACAGTTAGTATGGACTGATTATTTGGTTGAGGTAATAAGTACATAACAAATGAGAAATAATTCATGGTTAAGTGCATGAAAGAGATATAAACGAAGGTCTCCATGAGGTCCTACAGCAAAAGGGCCATTAACAACCTAGAAAAACAGGACAGGATTTTAGGACTAGGTAGCATTTAAGTTAACCTTTGAAGGATAGGAATTTAAAGCAATGGAAGAGTCAGTCACACTGAAATATAAAGAAAGGTATGGTTGAAAATTGAAAAGCCTATACAACTATATATATATATATATATATATATATATATATATATATATATATATGTGTGTGTGTGTGTGTGTGTGTGTGTGTGTGTGTAGCATATATATATATATATATATATATATATATATATATATATATATATATATATATATATATATATATATAAAACATGCCAATTTATCCTAAGAAAATAAGGAGGGATGGCAGAGATGGTAGAGAAAAGGCAGGGATTCCCCTGAGCTCTCCCCCAATCTCCCTCCTCCCAAATACCTTTCAAAATGATTGTAAATAAATTCTAAAGTAGCAGAACTTTCCTTCTTCTTCCCCAGCTCAGATGCCCAACTCCTCTCACTATCCAGGGGTAAAAGATCAGGTGGTTGGGGTAAGGCATCTTCTCAAATAAACTCACGCTAGGGCTTGCCTCTTGTGGTTAAAGTTGACCCTGGCCTGGAGGTGTTTACTCTTCACTAGACCCAGCTACTTCCTGGGATTTTTCTTCTGACCTTTTCAAATTGTCTTGGGAAAATCCCTGTCATGCCCCTATTGTTTATTTTTACCCACATTTTGTCACCCTAAGGTATTATTTTACTTCTTTTGTGGGGAGAAATCTTGAGAGCTTGGAATTTTCTGACCCATTCTGCCATCTTTTCAGAATTCTCTCTAGCCTTTGCTTTAACAACCAAAAAAAAGAAGAAAAAAAAAACCTTATCAGAGAAAAGGAATTCAATGATTAAAGTTTGTAATTCAACATTATATCAAAAGTGTTCTTGTCAGATGTCCAGGTAAACTTCTATGATATAGGCATCCTTATCAGCCTGTAAAATACTCACTAGGAAAACTTTGGGGGATTTTCTATTTATTTACTTTTTATTTTACTTCAGTGGTTTTAGAAGTAGTTTCCCTTTGAAAGAATATGAACTCTGCTAATATTGAAGTAGACTTTTTTCCAGTCACAGAAATTCCTAAATGTAGATTCAATCATCTTCTACCTTGTCATATGCGACATATCATATGTTACCATAACTTAAGACATTTATCCAAGGAGTAAAGACCAATATTCTTGAATAGCCTAAGAGACCTTTTGGACATCCCATAGTTGCAAGAATTGTAGTACATGCTTATAATCCCTGCTTTTACAGATGTTGAGGTTGGTAGACTGCTTGATACTGAGAATTCTGAGCTATAGTATAAGTAATGCCAATTGAATATCCACATTTAGTATGACATTAACTTAGTTAGCCCCTACAACTTTGAGGAGGGGGGTTGGGATCACTTAAGGAATAATGAAGTGACCCAGGTTGGAAATAGCAGATCAAAACTTCTATGGTAATCAGTAGTGGAACTGTCTAATGTCTCTCCACTATATACCCATCATAGAGAAAATAGGAAGACCTATTCTCAGTTGCTCAACCAAAAATAAATGGGTAAATCAATAATTCAATACAATATGATGATGATAAATAAGTAATCAAACAAATATATAAATAAAACCAAAACAAAATTCCACTGAAAACTTGTAGGCCAGACCAGACTTGGAAAAACGGATCATTGAGCAAACTATATTTAATATTATAAAATGTAGTTTTATGGTAAAAAAGAATGGAAAAGTGTGCATTAAACATTTATGTGCTACGCACTGTGCTAAATTCTGGCAAATAGAAAATAGAGGCAAGCCCTCCTGTCCATATTCTAAGTATGAGAGATAACTCATAAAGTAATACTCATGTTCAATTTCAGTACATGGTAGCTGGGGAGGTCAGGTAGTAGCTTGGTTCTGAAAAGAGAAGTAACAGGTCAAACCCCATTTATCAAACCTTCAGGCAAAACACAGAAGCCTTTGGGAGCAATGGAAGGATAGATGGTAACTGCCCAAGTAGAGGTGGGGAGCAAGGAAGGAAGGAAGGAAGGAAGGAAAAAAGAAAAAAAAAAGAAGGAAAGAAGGAAAGATAAAACATTTGTTAAACCTCACTGTGTTCCAGACCTTATGCTAAGTAAACTGGGGGTACAAGCAAATAAAGATAATCAGACTCAAAGTGTATTTGGTATAGAAATGCTGTATTACTTGTTCAGGATCACAGAACCAACATGTTTCAGAAACCATATATCATCACAGATTTATGTTTCAAGGTCAGCTCTCTATAAACCATGAAGCCCAACCCATTTGTGTTACAAGAATATAAATTAGTGGGCCAAGTATTAAGTTTAGAGGATTTTAGAGAGAAGAGAGTTAAACGTGAGCTAGAGTAGTTAGGGAAGGCTTTATGCAAATGAATTATGATAGGTAAACAGGAGACTGATATTCTTCTGCCAGTCTGCTAAGGTAATTCCCTGAGTTTGGGACAGATAACTTGATACAAAAAAAGAATTCAAATATGTCAATATAGTGGAAAAATGGACCAAATCTAAAAGAAAATTCAATTATGATTTTATATAAGATATTATTTGTGGGTTCTAAATTTCTCTATAATTCAATGTAGGAAGAATATAAAAATTAGGACATGATTATGAGAAAACATTTGAGTTTTAATGAACTACAAGCTAAATATAAGTAAATATTTTGGTGTGGAAAATATTAGGAGAGCCATAAAGGCACTACAGTTGAACTATCAAGACTGGAGGATAGTGTAGGTAGTATTACTGAGGCTAAAGTTGTGTGATTGGTACAGGAGTGGTTGGTGGTGCAGGAGATAGAATACCAACTCTAAAATCAGGAAGGTTCATCCTCCTGAGTTTAAATCCAGTCTCCAAGACTTACTAGCTGTGTGACCCTGGGCAAGTCACTTAGCCCTGTTTATTCATTTTCCTTACGTATAAAATGAACTGAAGAAGAAAATGGCAAATCACCTCAGTATCTTTGCCAAGAAAACCCCAAATGGAGTTATAAAGAGTCAGACACAAATGAGAAACGACTGCACAACAATTGTTAGAACACTTAAATAGCGAGATGTAAGAGCATTCTTGGTGTTTGTGAGACTGCCCTACTTACGGTGCCTGTGAGAACCTCTTGGAGGTGGAATAGGACAAATATTGATAAGATCTTTTCAGAGAAGAATCAGTGAAAGGGTCACTGGCCCTGGCTATCTCTGTTATACAGTAGCTCCTTGTGCCACAGACTTAACTGGGTCTTGTGAACGAATATCAAAGCAATTCACCTGGGATGAATTTGCATTGTAAGGTCAACAAAACCTCCATTTTGACCATAGGTTGTAAGTTATTTCATATCCTTGAATGATGACTAATAACTAATATTTATAAAGCACTTATTAATTGCCAAATACTTTGCTACCATTGTCTCATTAATATATGATATGGTCAAAAATCAATAGAAAGAATAATGAAAATTTTGGTTATATTAATAGATACACAGTATCTAGAAAAAAATTACAATTCTACCCTACTTGCTAAGTTGGATCCTATTTGGCATACCTTATTTTGGCACTAAGCCTTAGGAAGGACTTTACCCAATTGGATCAAAATTTAAGGATGGCCAGTACAGCCATAAAAACATGTTTTAGTAGCATAGATTGGAAAACTTGGAGATAAGAGAAGATAAAGGAAGGGAAATCATGTACATTTGTTCTCCTTAGTCCCAAAGGGAAAAATAAGAACAATAGGTCAAAGTTATAGGAGACTTGTGGGCTTAATGGAAGTTAAAATTTCCTAACAATTAGTGTTGTACAAAAATAGATTGGTATATCTTTGTCTAGAGTCATTTTCACAGGTTTATGGAGGGGTTGGGTGAGAGCTATAGCAAGTCTGCTTCTACTCCACCATCTAGACTCCACCCCACCATGGTTTCTCTCTAAAGTTAATAGGTTCCCTGTCACTGATAGTATTTAAGTAAAAGTTAAATGGCTATTTGTCAAGAATGTTGCAAAGTAGATTCATAATCCATGATGGGATCAGCTTAAGGTTCCGTTGATACATGGCATTTTATGATTGTATGAAATGTGACCAAAGACAGGAAAGTGGAAATATAAAAAAGGAACACTTCTTTCTTTTTGTAGAAGCAAAATTTTCACAGGGAATTGGTTTTGTTGAATAGTAAGATGTAGATTGGGAAATAGTTTTTAGTTCAGGGCAGATAGGGTAGCTGCACACTGAACATCAATCAGAAGAAACTGAACTTTAATCTTTAAGCAACTGAGAGTCACAAACTGATTTTAATTTTTTTTTTTTAGTGGGAGAATAACATTACACAAAAAATATTTTCAGAGTACCATGCAGTAATGATCTGTAATCACTGTTCAACTAAGATCTCACTAGGATTGGGAAGAGCAGAGAAACTGAAGGCAGGGAGATAAATTGTATGTTTATGGCAATAATTCAAGTATGAAGTTATAAGAGCATTGACTAGCATTTGATTTTAGAAAGGAGGAGACAAATGTGAGAAATGTCATAAATTCCAAAGTTCTCAACAGAATTATTTCACTGTAGGATGAAGGCAACAGATGATGATTCAAAGGCTAGTCTAAAGCATTTTAATTCTTTTTTTATGCTAGAAACATGCTCCAATAAAAAGTATTTTTTGTTTCTATCATTTCTCTATTTGAGTCTAACTTTTAAAAAAATGAGTATCAGTAAGTGCCAGAGTTTATAAATTATATCCTTTTTTTCTAAATAATTTCATTCATTTTCCTGAAATAAACTTTGCTCAGATCATTTGTGAATGTTTTATTTTCAGAACAATTCTAAATAAAATGTATTTATAATAATAAACAAAAAACTGAGCATCATGAAGTTGGCTTCCAGGGTACATACAAATCAAGGAATAATACAGTATAAACAAGTAAATTTAGAATTGGAATAAACTTGACTAAAGGATTCTGTTAGTAGGTTATTATTTCAGTTGTAATTTGAAAGCCTCAATGAAAACAAACTTAAATCAGAGTAATACCAGCAGGTTATTGACTCAGAAATAATAGAAATCTATTCTTGTGATTAATTTGCTTTTAGGTCTTACTACAACCCGATTTAGCTATGTAAGTAAAATAGCTTTAAATGAATGCTATTGTATAAAACACCAACAAAATGATCTAGTAATAAAAATGTTCCTGAAAAAGACAAAGAGTTGATAATTTTGGCTATAACCATGTTGAGGTATTAGCAGAGAAATGGCCCATTGAAAAGGGTTAAATATAGTGTATGACATGGAAAAGGAACCAAAGAAATCTAACTACCTCTGTTTGATTTACTGCAGGTGGCATCCTGCATGTATCCAAAAATAAAAACTTATTCTTTAACCATTCAGTCATGTCAGATTCTTCATTACCCCATTGACTATACTGTTCATTGGATTTTCTTGGCAAAAATACTAGAATAGTTTTCCATTTCCTCCTTCAGTAAATTATAGTAAACAGAGGTTAAGTGATTTGCCCAGCATGGCATAGCTAGTAATTATCTGAGGCTAGATTTGAACACATGTCTTCCTGATTCTAGGCCCAGTATTCTATCCACTGAAATAAAAAGGCACATCATGGAAATTCACAAATATCTAGGTTCTATAAGTAATAACTTGTAGATCTCTGAATTGAGGGAAAATATGGGGGAGGCACACACACACTCATTTGGGGCTTTACCTTGGAAGAGACCTGGGTACCTTGCTCCACATTCTCATCAGTTATGTTGTTTGTCCTTTATCTTCAAAGAGGACCAACGACATCATGAGGGTTATGTCTTGATATTTGTGTGAAGTGGATTTGAGTGAAGCAGAAATATGCTAAGTCAACAGCCTTGCTCGCTCTTCCAGAGTCATCAGAGTCCAATGGTAAGACAGAGATGAAGATGACTGGTGATGGCTCAGGATGCAGTGGGTGCCCTTGTCCTTTCTAAATTAAGGTCTTGACCAGATCTCATTTTATCTGAGGCGATTGTTGAATATAATGCATTTAACTGGTTGAACATATAATGCGGCACCTCAGTAGAATATCAAGCTCAGGATTTTAGGAACAATGGCTCTGTTGTTTTATTAAGGGATCTATGAAGGCACTTGGTTTATTTCTGTAGTCCTGCACTTCTACCATAGCATATATACTTGGAGGTGGAAGTAGCAAAGAAGTATGCAAATTAAAGAGTATGGGGAAAAGAAAAGGAGAATTAGAAATTGTGAAGGGACATGTGAAGGGAGATTCTGAGAAGCTGTGAATTGCTAGAAAATATGTTAATGATAAAAAATGTTATTTTGTGCATTGACTTTAAAGGAAACTATGTTGGTACATTTACCTATTTATAATTTACCTCTACTTTCTGAGATATCTTTCTCTTCCCCCCACCCCACTCTACCTTCACCCAACCTTCAGTTCCTTAGAGGTCTATGATGGTTACATTGAACCAAGGAGTTTTATGATATAAATTATTTACAGATCCAAGTAGAAGGAAAGTTTTTGAATAATCTTTCAGTAGTCTATCCTTCTAAAAATGGATCAACTGCTTGAACAGAGTCATGTCAACCCTGACCTTGGTATCACCAGTCTCTTGTGGCACTAGCCATTGTACATAGATCATTAAGTCAGATTCATGAAATCTAAGTTTATGTTCAGTAATAGAAAATAAAACACTATGTAACCATATACTAATTGTCATTAGGATTATTTTATTATTTTACTTTCAAGTTAAAAACAAGTAATGGCTTGATAGACAAGTAAATGCTTTGTTTTCTTTAATATTTTTTAAAGTCTATTGCAAGGGTGGTGAGAAGAATAATATCATAATATATTTCATAATTGTCAAGAATCCTGATAAATTTTTTAAAAATCTATTTCTACAAAATTGATTTATTGTGTCTGTATATATATATATATAAAGACTTGGATTTGACTGTGCAACATGGGAGACACTGGCACAGGACCACTCATCATGGCATGCCCACATCAGAAAGGGTGCTGTGCTCTTTGAGCAAAGCAGAATTGATGTAGCACAAAGTAAATGAAGCATGAGCAAATTTGGGATATCCACCTCAAATATTCACATGGACTATCTGTGCCCAACCTGTGGTAGAGTATTCTGAGCTCATGTTGGTCTGATCAGTCACAGTCAGACACACTGAAATTTCACTTTATCATGGTGATGCCATTTTGGTCCTCTTCAAAGATGAGGGATAACAATCATGTGTGTATAAATTAATGAACAGAATGGTCCTCATATACAATTCCCTGTTTTACTAAATAAGTCATTAAAATATTTTAAAAAAACATGAAATGTAAAAGTCTTATCTGTCATTTGCTGACATTACATAGCAAAGGAGAATGCCATTTCTATTTTAAGCATAGGTTTAAAAAAGAGATAGGGTGAATAAATAGATTGTGGTAGATGTTCTTAGTCATCCACAATAAAAAAATGATCAAGGAAATTTCTGAAAAATATTGGTCAGCCACATACCATTTCAATGGAGTTGAGCATTTAATATTTCACTACTGCCAGTTTCTGTGATAACTGAAAGTTGCCAATCATTAACAGGTTGTGCTGATTTGTGAGGTATGACTCAGATTGCTTTTTTCAGCACAGAATTTGAAGAAATGAGACAGATATTTCTAGGGTTAGAGAATTGTGGGTGAAAATGCAATTGTCTTACTAATGAACTTAGAATCAATAGCTTTTGATTATTACAGGAGGCAGTTTCCACTGACTTTTAAGAGATCTCATCCTTGAAACAAGACTACAAGGCTATAGAGATTATCTAACAAGAAGCGGAGTTTGTATTTGTGTAACAAAAGGAAATTGTTTTCCAGTTAGGGGAAATAACTTAGATCTTGAAGAAAAAGGTTTTTAGATTAAGAATAATCCTAAATAGAAACCAGCATTGATTATATTTTCAAAGAAACTCTATTTCATACTACTACTAAGTTATAATCTTTAAATTATTCTATCTCTGAATGTATTAGATAGCTGATGTGAATGAGATCCAGGCATTGACTCAGAAAACACTGATAAAGTTAGTGCTTACTATGTGCAGAACACTGCATTCATCTCTGCAGACAGATGAAGTTTAGATGAGATGTGGTATCTGTCTAAAATAAATCACTCTACAAGCATTTATGAAAGACATACTATGTACCAGGTGCTATACTTAGTGCTGGGAGAACAAACACCAAAAAGAAATAATCTCTACATTTTAATGGGAAAGACAGCAAGCATGTAAGAATATTCAGAATAAATGGAATAAGTTCAAAATGTGTGTGACTGTGTAAATGTACATGATATTTAGAGAAGGATGGTAATAACAGAATCCAGAAAGACTTCATGGAGAATGTGGTAAAGAAAGACAGAAGTTCTATAAGGCAGATGTGAGGAGTACATTTCATGAACGAAGGACAGGAACAGAGAGAAGAGATGGCGCATTGTGTATCAGGGAACAAAGAATACACTTTGCTTGGATTGTATAGTGTGGAAGGGTAGATGATGTACATGGAGGATGAAATATGTTATAGTCAGGCTGGGAAGGATTTTAAATTTTAGACAGATATATTTGTATTTGATTTTATATGCAACATGGAATCACTGGAGTTGACTGGATAGGGGAGTGTCATGGTCAGTCATGAAATGCAAGAAAATCACTTTGGCAACAGGGTCTAGGATGGAAGGGAGTAGGGCAAACGGAAGGCAGGGAGCCCATTAAAAACGTTGTTGCAATGACCTACTGAGCATGATTAGGGTTGAAATTAAAGTGGAAGCTGTGTAAGTAGAAAGAAAGGGTCTGATTAAAGGCATGAGAGTGGGAAAATGCAGAAATAACAATGGTATTGGTACTATTTGAATGACTGGTATTGCTGAAAGCTGTGCTTAAATTAGTAAAGGCATTCTCCTTTGTGATACAATGACACTGGAAAACAGCAGTTAATATTTTCTGGTTTTTTGTTCTTACTTTTTAAAGATCTATTCAATATAACAGGACATTTTGCATGAGAATATTTTTGTTCATTAAATTATATATACATAAAAATTAAATGAAAGAAAATTATAAAATTATAATTTATTGGAATATATAAAATAAAATTCCATCAAAAATTCAGACTAAATAGTTCACTAATTAGCTCTGCTTTAATTTTGTTTAATTTCTAGGGTTTTTTCATTTATACAAACAAATCTTTTTTTTTTTTTTGTCTCCTAGTACAGTGAAAGGTGAAAACAATGTTTTTTTTTCCCCTTCTACCTTCATCCCTACCAAGCTTTCAGGCTCTCTAATGAAAAGACCAAAAATAACAAAATAAAGAAAACAAGCAAATAATTTTATTTAAAAATATATTTATTGTAATTTTTAAATTTTTAAAAATCTACAATGCACTGAGTACTAACAGATAATAAAAAGGTGATATTGATATCTGACTACAAAATATGAAGCAAAACAAAAATCAAATTACACTTATTTGGCATACAACATACTCTCTTATCACTGAGAATAAACAGACTTGAAATTATTCATGTCTGATCACTTTAGAAAGAAATTCACTGTGGGCAAGAGTTTGAGGGAGACATTTTTTTCCCTTATGTTTATGTTTATTGAGAAATAAATTCCTTCCTGCTAAATGTTAAACCTCAAAATGGAAATATGCATAAGAGATTCTTTCTATACCACATCTCTCAGAAGTTCCTTGAAGTATAGCACAGTGAGATTTCTAAAAAGTTTTAAAAATAGGCATAAGGACATTAGGAGGAGGGGGCAGAGCCATGATTGTGGAGTAAAAGGAAGGACCTACTTTAACTCCCTCCACAAAACCCTTAAAATACAGGTAAAAGTGACTCTAAACAAATTCTAGAGCAGTAGAAGCCACAGATGACAGCGTGAAACAGATTTCCAGCCCAAGACAACCTAGAAAGTTGACAGAAAAGATCTATCTTACCAGACTTGGAGCAGAGTGCAGCCCAGTCTGGGCCAGACAGCACAGACTAGACTGAAGCAAGCTTCAGGACACACAATCATTGTAGCATCTGTGTTTCCAAGATTTCTCAACCTACAAATGCCAAAGACAGCTTCAAAGTTCAAGAAGGAACCTCTTTCACTTAGATGAAAGGGGAGTGTGGTCTGGCCCCAGTCCCAGCTCCAGGGCAGCAGTAGCCATTGCAACTGCAGTAGCAGTATCCAATTTGGAGTCCTTGGCCTAAAAGGGGAATTCAGTAGCTGATCTGAATTTCAGCCCTGAGTGATGTTGTAGGGTGAGAAGCAGCCCTGGCATTGGTGCGGTAGAGCTGGTGATGACTGTGGAGAGGGAACCCTACTCACAATTCCAGGGAAGAAAACAGTGCTTGTAGTTGCTCACAGATCAGAGTGCAGGACAGAAGAGGAGTAAACTCCTCTCCTTTGATTGTACCACGTTGGAGAAACTGAGAACTTATAGGTTCCTAAAGATATCTCAGAGAGCAAAACCTAAGGTAGTGTATCCTCTACTTGACAAAGGATTCAAAAGTCAAGTAACTGGCTGGGAAAATGCCCAAAAAAGGGGAAAAATGAGAGTACAGAAGGTTACTTTCTTGGTGAAAATGTATTTTCTTCCATCCTTTTAGATGAGGAAGTAAAAACACATACAATCAGAGGAAGATATCAAAGTCAAGAATTCTACATCCAAAACCTCCAAAAAAAATACAATGACCTCAGGCCATGGAAGAGCTCAAAAGGGATTTTAAAAATCCAGTAAGAGAGGTGGAGGAAAAATAGGGAAGAGAAATGAGAGCAATGCAAGAAAATTGTGAAGAAAAAGTCAGCAACTTGCTAAAAGAGACCCCAAAATG
Source organism: Bettongia penicillata ogilbyi (assembly GCA_023548195.1). Taxonomy (NCBI): domain Eukaryota; kingdom Metazoa; phylum Chordata; class Mammalia; order Diprotodontia; family Potoroidae; genus Bettongia; species Bettongia penicillata. Next base: position 7,720,254 of record JAJHZJ010000049.1, on the reverse strand, counting down.
CTGAAGAAAATGAGAGCTTTAAAAATAGACTAAACCAAATGACAAAAGAGGTCCAAAAAGACAATGAGGAGAAGAATGCTTTAAAAAGTAGAATTGGCCAAATTGAAAAGGAGGTTAAAAAGCTCACTGAAGAAAATAGTTCTTTAATGACTAGAATGGAGCAGATGGAAGCTAATGACTTTATGAAAAACCAAGAAATTATAAAACAAAACCAAAAGAATGAAAACAGTAGAAGATAATATGAAATATCTCATTAGAAAGACAACTGACCTGGAAAATAGATCCAGGAGAGAAAATTTAAAAATTATTGGTCTACCTGAAAACCTTGATCAAAAAAAGAGCCCAGACATCATCTTCCAAGAAATTATCAAGGAAAATTGCCCTGATATTCTAGAACCAGAGGGTAAAATAGAAATGGAAAGAATTCACCAAACACCCCCTGAAAGAGATCCCAAAGGGAAATTTACTAGGAATATTATAGCCCAATTCCAGAGTTCCCAAGTCAAGGAGAGAATATTACAAGCAGCCAGAAGCAATAATTCAAGTATTATAGAAATAAAATCAGGATAACACAAGATTTAGCAGCTTGCATATTAAGAGATCAAGGGACTTAGAATATGATATTTCAGAGGTCAAAGGAGATAGGATTAAAATCAAGAATCACCTACCCACCAAAACTTAGTATCATACTTCAAGGGAAAAAGTGGAATTTCAGTGAAATAGAAGAGTTTCAAGCATTCTTGTTGAAAGACCAGAGCCGAATAGAAAATTTGACTTTCAAATATAAGAATCAAGAGAAACATGAAAACACAACTAGAAAAGAGAAGCCTTAAGGAACTCATTAAAATTTAACTGTTTGCATTCCTACAAGGAAAGATGTTATCTATCGCTCCAGGCCTTTTTCAGTATTAAGGTAGATAGAGAGAATATATATGTAGGTGTGTATAGGTATTTACATATGTATGTGTATATTATGTGTAGGTATGTATATGTACATGGGTGTATGTATATATAAACAAATGCATATATTTGTGTATGCACACACACACACACAGACTGAGGGCTCAGGATTAGCTGAATAGGAAAGGAGAATACCTAAAAAAATAAAATTTGATGTTAAATGGAGTGTACTAGGAGTAAAAGACAGGGAGAGGTAGAATGTAGCAAATCATCTCACATAAAAGAGTGAAGAAAGAGTTTTTACAAAGTTGGAGAAGAGGGGAGAGATGAAAGAATATAATTGAACCTTACTCTCATGGGTTTTGGTTTAAGGAGAGAAAAACACATGCTGAATTAGATATGGAAATCTATTTTACCCTGAAGGAAGGCAAGAGGGTGGAGGGTAGGAGAGGGAAGATAATAGAAGGGACAGCAAATTGGGGAAAGGGATAATCAGAAGCAAATACTCTTGTGGGAGGACAGGTCAAGGGAGAGAATGGAATAAATGGAGGGCAGAATAGGACAGAGGAAGATGTGGTTAGTCTTTTACAACATAACTCTTATGGAAGTGCTTTGCATTGTTACACATGAATGATGCATATTTAATCACTTGTTTTCTCAATTATGGTGGCTGAGAAGGTAGGGAGAGAATATGCAACTCAACACTTTAAGAATGAATGCTAGAAATTGTTTAACATGCAACTGGAAATTAATAGATACAGGCAATGGAGTATACAAATCTATTTTGCCCTACAGAAAAATAGAGGGGAAGGGGGACAGAAGAAGGATGGGCAATAGAAGGGAGGACAGATTGAAGGAAGGGGTGATGGGGTGGATGCTGTCCCAGGGAGGTGGGGAGAGATGAGGAGAAAATTTTGAATTCAAATTCTTGTGGAAATGAATGTTGAGAACTGAAAAAACTGAAAAACTCAAAAAAATGAAAAAAAAGCATACTATGCATGCTTCTGTTTATCAGTTCTTTCTCTGAATGCAGACAGTGTCTTACTTCGTAGGTCCTTTGGTTAACTGGGATATTTATAATGCTTAGAATAACTTTGTCATTCACAGTTATTCTTTAAACAACATTGCTGTTACTATAAACAACATTCTCTTTTTTCTGCTCATTTTGTTCTTTATTATTTCAAACTCTTTCCTTATTTTTTCTAAAACAAACCTGTTCATAATTTATTATAGTGCAGTAATATTCCATCATGATAATATATCACAAGTTATTTAGCCATTCCCCAATTGTTGGCCAAATTCTTGAATTCCATTTCTTTGTCCTCACAGAGAGAGTTGCTATAAATCATTTTAGAACATATAGGTTCTTTTCCTTTTTCTCTGCTCACTTTAAGTAACAGACCTAATAGTCATATTGCTGGGTCAAAGGATATACACTCTTTAATTACTCTTTGGGCATAATTCCAGATTGCTCTCCAAAATGATTGGATAAGTTCCAGCTTGAACAACAGTACATTTGTGTACACATTTTTCCATATCCCTTCCAACATTTGTAATCTTCATCTTTTATCATTTTAGTCAATCTGATAGTTATGAGATAATACCTCATAGTTCTTTCAATTCCCCTTCCTCTAATCAGTAATGATTTAGAACATTTTTGTGTTATTACATATAGCTTTGGTTTCTTCATCTAAAAACTACCTGTTCATATCCTTTAACCATTTATGAATTGGAGATTGAGTTATATTCTTATGTCTGACAAAGTTTTCTATATATTGAAGATGTGAGACCTTTATCCAAGAAATTGCATATATATATTTTTTTCTTCAGTTTTTGGTTTTTTTCTTTCTACTCCTGGCTACAGTGGTTTCATCTGTACAATTATGTTTTGATTTAATGTCATTAAATGTATCTATTTTACATCACATGATGCTCTTTATCTCTTGTGTATTCATAAATTCTTCTTCTATCCATAAGTCTGAAAGGTAATATATTCCATGTCCTCCTAATGTACTTATATCTTCCTTAATATTTAGTTCATGGTGTAAGGTACATGGTGTCACATATTAATCTATACCCATTTTCTGCTAAGCTGATTTCCAATTTTCCCAACATTTATTTATTTGTTTGTTTATCTATTCATCTATCTATCCATTTATTTAGTATCAAATGGTCTTGATAATTCCTTATAATAGAGTTTAAGTTCTCGTACTTCTAAACCTTCTTCATTTATATCTTTTCATTAATTCCTTTGATATTTTTAACTTTTTGTTCCTCCAAATGAATTATTATTTTTTCTACCTAAGTAATTTTTAGTAATTTAATTGGGGTTACATTGAATAAGTAGATTAGGTAAAATCATCATTTTTATTACATTGCCTCTACCAGTGAATAGTTAATATTTCTCCAATTATTCAAATCTGTCTTTATTTGTACAAAAAGTGTTTCATAAGGCTAAAAATATTGTTTCAAAGAGATTTTAGCTGAATTTTTAGGATTTTCCAAATATATCATCATATCATTTACAAAAGGAGATAATCTGATTCCCTCATTGCCCATTTTTGTTTCTTCAATTTTTTTCTACTCATTGCTATGGTTATTCTTTCTAATACAATATTTTAATAGTAATTTACTTTTCTCCAATTTCATGTCTCTTTGAACCAATATTTTTAGCATGTAGCAAGATATTAAAAAGTCCACAGAAATCATCATTATTTCTATATATCACCAAAAAATCCTCCCACAAGAGGTAGTAAGAGATACCCCGTTTAGAAAAAAGTATAAAATACCTGAGAGTATACCTGCCAAGACAAACCCAGGAATTATATGAATATAATTATGAAACACTATATGTGCCAATGATATCCTAATTCAACCACAATACAATTATATACTATGGTACCTTTCATCCTGATGTAACTTTCCTTCTTATCTGTTTTAATTAAATCTATATTAGCTTTAACTTTTTCTGAAATCATGTTTGCGATTTTATTTTGCATCGACTAAAGTATGATAAGTTCTACTCTAGCCTTTAATTTTAACTCTATTTTAACATATTTTAAAATGTGTTTCTTATAAACAACAGTGTCAGATTCTGTTTTTTAATCCAATCCACTATCCATTTCTGTTTTATTGGTGAATTCATTCCATTCACATTTAAAGTTATAATTACAAGTTGTATATTTCTTTCCATCCCACTTTCCTCACTGCTTATTCTTCTCTCCCTTTCTTTTTACCCTTACCCTCCTCAGATGTCTAACTTACTTTTAACCACTTCCTTCCTAATCATACCCCTTGTGAGAATCCCTCCCTTAACTTCAACCCCATCCTCCCATTTCTTGATCTGTGCACCCTTCCGAGAGTCACTCCTTTATCTTGTTCCTTTGCCTTCTTATTATTTAATCTGCATACCCTCTAAGTATACCTCTTTTATTCCATCCCCTTGACTTCATATTTCTCCATAAGTTAAGAAGACCTTTATACCCTTCTAGATGTATGTTATTCCCTCTTTAACCCAGTTCTCATGAGAACAAGGGGCTAGGACTACTAGTGTTCCACTTGCCTCCTGCTCTCCACTATAATAGTTCCATTCACACCTATTTTTTGCAAGAGAAAATTGTTTCATCTTATCTTTCCCTACCTAATTTTATTTTTTTAGAATGATTCCATCATATACAATTCAATGTCAAGCCTTCTGTTTATATATGCTCTTTTAAACTTCTCTAGTTATGATAACATTCTTAAAAAGTACAGGTAATATTTTCCCATACAGGAAGTAAACAGTGTTACCTTATTAAATTCCTTATAATAGATCTTTCATATTCATCTTTTCATGTTTCTTCCCCTTCTTGTAAGTCAATGTTTCCATTTAGTTCTGGTCTTTTCTTCATGAATACCTAAAAGTCCTTTAATTCATTATATTTTTTGAATTTTTCCATGAAGAATTGCATTCAGCTTTGCTTGGTAAATTATTCTTGGTTGCTATCCCAGATCCTTTGCTCTCTAGAATATCATGCTCCATGTCCTCTGGTCTTTTAAGTAGAAACTGCTAAATCTTATGTTATTCTGACTCTAGCTCCACAGTATTTATATCGAGTTTTTTTTTGGGGGGGGGGTTCCTTGCATTTTGTTCTTGACCTAGAACTTAATTATAATGTTCCTGTGAGTTTTCATATTGGTATCACTTTCCCGTGGTGATGGGTGGATTTTTTTTCTCAAAATCTATTTTACTCTCTAACTCTAAAACTTCATGATAACTTTCCTTAACAAATTCTTAAAGTATAGAGTCTAGATTTTTTTATGATAAATTTCAAGTAGTCTAACAACTTGTATATTGTTTCTCCTCAATCTGTTTTCCAGGTCAGTTTCCTAATGAGATTTTTAACTTCTTTACATTCTCATCTATTTTTTTCAGTCTTTTGATTTTTAAGAATTATTTCTTAGTGCCTTATAACATCACTAGCTTCCCCTTGCTCCATCTTAGTTTTGAGAAGTTATTTTCTTGCATAAGTTTTTGTATCTCTTTTTCCAATTGTTCTTTTCATAATTATCTTGACTTCTTTGCATTAGTTTTCTTTTCTTCCTAATTTTTCCTCAGTCTCTCTTATTTGATTTTTAATGTCCTTTTTAAAGTCTTCCAAGAGACTTTCTTGGGCTTGTGACCATTTTTCCTTCCTCTTTGAAGTAGAAGTAGATATTTTGATTTTACTGTCTTCTTCTGAGTTTGAATCCTAATCTCTATCATCATGATAGCTGTCAATAGTCGGATTCCATCTCATTTGCTTGTGCATTTTTTTGAGTAGTGCATTTCTTGGCTGTTAACTTAGTGTTAGAATCAAGTTCTAGTCTTGAGGTGTGAGGGATAACACCTCAAGCTTTAGGTTTTTTGTGCCGTTGTTTACTGAACTCTATCTAGCTTCCTGACTTCAGGTACTCCTTTCTGCATTTGAGCCATAACCTGGGCCTTCAAAAATACTGTCACCACAAACGCTCTTACTCCCTTCAGTCCCTTTAGTGGCTGAAAATTTCAACTTGCCTCTCTTCCCTAAAGCCAAACAAGGGACTCTGCTCTCTTTCAAATGACCACAGTCAGTAGGGCCCCTGCCCTCTCTGACGCCATTCATCAGATGTGTGATTCTTCCTTATCATACCCAAACATAGTCTGGGACTGTGTCTGGCCAGTACATCTGTTCACCTATCTCTACATCTGTACCCCCTATCTCAGGCCAGCAAAGGGCCCTGCAATGTTACCCTGATGAGCTACCAGACCCACATAGGAGGCTGCCACCTGCACAGCTGCCCCCAGGACTTGTTTTTTTAATTGATTTGTGGGTATCTGCCCAGAAGTATCTGTACTTTGGTAGGCAGACCCCCACTCCAGGCTTTCCTAAAATCTTCCCAAGTTGCCTTGGTCAGGACAACTTTTTTGCCTTGACTTTTAACTATTTTGATTGCTCTAAAGTTCATGTTGAGGTATTATTTTAACTTGTTTTTCAGGAAATTTGGGAGAGCCTGGTGGTTTCTTGCCTTATTTTACCATCGTTGCAAAATCCTCTCCCCATGACAGGTTAGTACCCTGAGTAGCTCTCTCAGATACTCACTCTACCAGAGAGAGCTGCAAAACATAACACTCCCAAACAAAAGGCTGTGGGTATTTGAGACTGAAAAGCAAAGTTCTTATAACAAAAAGGGAAGTTAGGACAACTCAAGAATGGTAAGTCCATACTTGGGCTTGCTGACAAAGAGGTATATTTTGCTTTTGTCATGTAAATTAGATGATAAGCTTTCAGTTTTTCTAGGCATGAGTGTTTTCCACACACCTGAGATGGAAATATTGCCCTTCTGAGACAGCAGAGCAATTTATTTATGATCTCTCTGCAATCCGTGAAAGGGACATACATGGCAAATAGATATCAAGACATCATATCTGAGAAGCTAGCTCTGAAAGATTTACACTCCCCCTGCCTTCTTCTAGCAACACTGGGGAATGAAGCAAAAGACTCATGATTCTAGATACCCAAAAGAGGGTATGTGGGGCATGAGAATAGAAATGGATTACAGTTTGAGGTGATGGCTGAGTTTGGTATATTTTATGCTGATATGCTTCAAACTAGAAAGTTTTCCTTAAACTTGTCATAGTATTCTTCTTTGTTTTGTTGCTGTTGTTATCTTAAGTGGTTTAAGTGTTGTTATTGTTTTTAAGCAAGACTGGATCTAACAGGAGGGGCTCTGAATGGAATGAGGCCAGTAAAGAGTATTTAGAACAGGAGTCCTTTTTGTCCATGGACCTTTTTGATAGTCTGGTAAAAACACTTCCAAAAATTACATTTCATATGAGCAAAATACATAGGATTACCAAAGAAAATAGAAATACACATACATATATGTGTGTTTACACACACTTATATAATATTAATTACAATTTTATATGTAATATAGATTTTGAAAATGTCATCAATAAAGAGTCCTTGACCTAGAATCTTTGTCCCTTATATACCATCAAGAAGTAATAGAAAAATCTGGGCAGTTAAAATACAACATGAGATGTGAAACTTTGACTAGTTTTTCAGTACATATCAATTGAAGTATGCGTGCCATTTTCTTCCTAGTGACTCAAAAGGGAAAAAAAAACAAATAAACACCTAAAATTCAGCAGGAAGATAAGTAGGTTCTATAAAGAGTGAGCTCAATGTTGAGGTACTATGACAGATCAATGAATAAATACAATTTTATTAAGTGTCTATTATGGGACAGTTGCTGTATTCAGCACTGGGAATACAGAAGTGAAAGTGAAACAATCTAGAGGAAATGAGGCCATGAACTAGAGAGGGGGCCAAGTGGATGGATAGAATGGTGTCTTGGGTGTAAGAGTTCTTGTTTGTGTGGCTGTATGGGCTGAGAGAAACTGCAAAGTCTATTATGATGTGATTAAAATAACGCAGTCTGTTGCAGAAAATCATTTGTATCTTCTTTGCCAATTCTAATTCCTTCAATTTCTTTTTCTTCTCTTATTGCTACAGCTAACACTTCAAGTACCAAATTGAATAATACTGGTGAAAACAGAGATACTTATTTCACCCCAATCTTATTGAAAATGCATCTAGCTTATCTCTATTGCATATAATGCTTGCTGAAGGTTTTAGGTAGACACCACTTATTCTTTTATGCAAAATTCCATTTTTTCCTATGCTCTCCAATGTTTTTTAATAGGAATGGGGGTTGTATTTTGTCAAAAGCATTTTCTGCATCTATTGAGATAATCATGTGGTTTCTGTTAGGTTTTTTGTTGATGTGATCAATAATGCTAATAGTTTTCCTAATATTGAACCAGTCCTGCATTCCTGGTGTGAATCCTACCTGATCATAATGTATTATTCTCGTGATAAGTTGTTGTATTCTTTTTGCTAAAATCTTATTTGAAATTTTTGCATTTATATTCATTAGAGAAATTCATCTATAATTTTCTTTCTCTGTTTTGGCTCTTCCTGGTTTAGGTATCAAAATCATATTTGTATCATAAAAAGAATTTGGGAGGACTCTTCTTTCCCCAATTTTCTGAAATAATCTATACAGTATGGGAATTAGCTGTTCTTTAAATATTTCATAGAATTCACTTGTAAATCCATCCTGCTCTGGAGATTTTTTCCTAGGGAATTCATTGATGGCTTGATCAATTTCTTTTTTTGACATACGGTTATTTAAGTATTCAACTTCTTCTGCTAATCTGGGAAATTTATATCTTTTAAAATAATCATCCATCTCATTTAGATTGTTGAATTTATGGACATGAAGTTGGGCAAAGTAATTTCCAATTATTGTTTTAATTTCCTCCTCATTGGAGGTGAGCTCATCCCTTTCATTTTTTATATTGGTAATTTGGTTTTCTTCTTTCTTTTTTAAAATCAAATTGACCAAAGGTTTATCAGTTTTGTTGGTTTTTCATAAGACCAATTCTTAGTTTTATTTTTTAGTTCAATAGTTTTCTTAATTTCAATTTTATTAATCTCTCCTTTGGTTTTCAGTACTTCTAATTTGGTATTTACTTGGGGAATTTCAATTTGTTCTTTTTCTAGTTTTTTTCAGCTGCATGCCCAATTCATTGATCTTCTCTTTTCCTACTTTGTTCATGTAGGCATTCAGAGATATAAAGCTTCCTCTAAGAACTGCTTTTGCAGTATCCCATAAGGGATTCATTTTCTATGGTGCCTTTTAGCAGGATATAGTTTCCTTCCTTATCTCTTTTGATTAGATCTATTTCTTTTGCTTTATCTGAGATTTGGATTGTTACCCCTGCTTTTCTTACATTAGCTGAAGCACAATATATTCTGCTCTAAACTTTTACCTTCACCCTGTGTGTATCCCCCCCAACCCCCATTTCAAATGTGTTTCTTGTAAACACCATATTGTTGGATTATGGCTTTTAATCCATTCTGTTGTCTCTGTATTATGGGAGTGCTTATCACATTAACATTCACAGTTATGATTACCATCTGTCTTTCCCTCCATCCTCTTTCCCACCATTTGTGCTTTAAGTTCTCCCTTCCCCTCCACAATAGAGTTTTAATTTTTGACCACCCCCTCCCACAGTCTTCTCTTTCTTCTTTCAGCCCCACCTCCCTTTTACTCCCCTGCATCCTTACTACTTCTTCCCTCCCTTTTAGTCTCCCCTCTCTTTTCTTTCCCGCTTCCCCTCCTGCTGCCTATAGAGCTAGTTAGATCTATATACTTGATTAAGTTTGTTGTTCCTTCCTTGAACCAAATTGGGTGAGAGTACCTCTCAAACAATGTTCATCTCCCTCCCCTCTTTCCCTCTACTGTAATATAATTTTGTACCTCTTCCGGTGATGTAATTTACCATTTTCTGCTTCTTCCTATTCCATCTTGTTACAATCTCTTTGTATGTTTAAATCACATTTTTATCATCACATAATTTTCTTTATACCTGTTCCCTCTATCTATGCATATCCCTTTTATATTTCATAATAAATATACGATTCTCAAGATTAATGAATATCATCTTCCCTTGTAGGGAGTTAAACTGTTTGTCTAAATCAAGTAATGAGTTTTTTTTTCCCCTGTTTATCTTTTTATACCTCTCTTAAGATCTGCGTTTGAAGATCAAATTTTCTATTGAGTTCTGGCCTTTTTATTAGGAAGATGGGGGTGAAAATTCCTTGTTTCACTGAATGTCCATCGCCTTGCCTGAAATATTATGCTTATCTTTTCTGGGTAACTAATCCTTGGTTGTAGTCCCAATTCCTTTGCCTTATGGAACATCATCTTCCAATTCCTTCAATTAAGTCTTTTAATGTAGAAGCTGCAAGGTCCTGTGCGATTCTGACTGTAGCTCCTTGTTATTTGAATGGTTTGTTTCTGGCTGCCTGTAGTATTTTCTCATTCACTTGATACTTTTGGAATTTGGTAACAATATTTCTTGGTGTTTTTAGTTTGGGACCCCTTTTGGGAGGTGAATGGTGCATTCTTTCAATGACAATTTTGCCCTCTGGATCTAGCACTTCTGGGTAGTTTTCCTTGATGATTTCTTGGAAGATATTGTCCAGGATCTTTTTTTTTTTTCATCATGGCTTTCTGACAGGCCAATAATTCTTAAATTTTCTCTCCTGGATCTATTTTCCAGATAGATTGTTTGTCCAATTAGATATTTTACATTTTCTTCTATGTTTTCATTCTTTAGATTTTATTTGACTTATTCTTGATGTCTCATAGAGTCATTAGCTTCTACTTGCCCAATTCTAATTTTCATCAATTAACTTTTGCAACTCCTTTTCTATCCGTTCAATTATTCCTTTTAAGGAATTATTTTCCCAGTTTGATTTTGTGCTTCCTTTTCCATTTGTCCAATTTTCCCAGTTAGGTTTTGGCTTCCTTTTCCTTTTGTTCAGTTTTCCTTTTTAAAGAGCTGTTCTCTTCAGTGAATTCTTTTATCATACTTTAAAAATTATTGGCCAGTTTTTCTTTTATTTCCTTCTTCAACTCTTCCAATAGTGCTCTTTGAGCATGTGAGTAGTTCATAGTCTCTTCTGAAGTTTCACATGGGAGTACAGTCTCAATAATGACCTCTTTGGTATTTGTATTTTGGTGTTTGTCCCCGTAGAAAGATTCTATGATCTTTTCCTCCCTCTTTTCCTTCTTCTTCATGATGTGAGGCTTTGTGTTGTGGCCTTTGGTTCTTTCAGCTAGATCCTGGTGCTGAGCTGGGTGGTGTGAGTAGCCAAAGGCAGGTGAATTTTGTTTGTGTTTCCCCAGATTAGCCCTGAAACTACCTTGTTAAGTGTGGGGGAGGAGTGATCTGGTCAGGGAAGATCTCCTCAGCTGAGCTAGAGCAAAGGTAAGCTCAGTGCTTGGTGATCCTGGCTGCCCTAGTGTCTTCCTGTTTCCCCTGAGGTGCTGAGGCCCCTGGGTCCTGGTGCTGGTTGTAAAGTTTCCCCCCCTGGGGCTCTGATCCTCTGCCACAGTAAGAGCAATACTCTTTAGTGGTTTTCCTAGCCTCAGGTGCTATGAGACTATTTGTCCCTTCTGCTGATCCAACTCATCCAGGATTTTTCTGGAGAAATATTTTATGGTTCTTTCAATGTCAACAAGGGGAGAAGGAGAGAGCAATTACTGATCACTCTGCCATTTGGCTTCCAGGTGTTCATTCAGTGACTTACAGACATGTAATCTGTGAGTTGAAAGCCTCAGGCCCAGCTGCTGCAGAGATACCTGGAGCTACGTCCATGACTCTCATTCAGCAGGCTCCACTTCACTCTTACCTTGAGATGCTATCTTGCTGTGCTGCTGCTTCCTTGGACCTCCCAGGGGCTTTCCTGCTTGGCCCTGCTGCAATCGTGCTGCACTGTGCTGTGTGCTCCTCCACCCCCATGGAACAGATTTTTCCCATTGATCTTCTGGACTATGAAACTGCCACAGTCTGTCTCCTATTGGATTCTACATTTCCAAAATTTGATCAGAATCTCTTTTTGGAGGTATCTGATGGAGTTTGTCTAAGAGCTTAAGTGAGTAGTGCTCTCACTCTGTTGTCTTGGCTCTGCACCCTTTCCAGGAAATATGTGGAGACACTTTCATTTACTCAGCTAAGAGGGAAATGTTGGTGTGGCATGGGAAATGCTTATCTTTGGATCCAGATGGCTCAGGAGAAGAAAGTGAGGCTAGTGACCTTGCACACCCCTCCCTCACACAAAGAAAAGTCAAATGCAAGTCTTGTCTTCATTTCTCTGATGTGATGATCTTCTTTGAAAGTGAAGGACAAACACCACATAGTTAGTTAATTAGCCTGTGATCTATGTAACTATTCCTCCAGGCTAAACACTCCCTGCACTAACTGTTCTAGTTTAAGAAAGGCAATATTGATTGGTATGCATGTTACAGATAGTCACTTATTCACTGCTGGGAGATCTTCCCTTGTCAGAGAAGACTGAACTCAGTCATGACAGGGTATCTACATGGTTCTCTAGCTTAACCTGAAGATACTGTTCAGATCCACTGCTGAGTGCATTCTATGCCCTGGTTTCTTAACAGTATGTAACCTGGTCATAGATGATACATAATCCCCATGGATATAGACATTCCTTATAAATATCTAACTTTCCTAACAAAAGTAGTAATGAAAATGATAGCTCGAATTCATATAGCCTTTAAAGTGTGAAAAAAAATTAAATACATTATCTCAAATGAACTGCAAAACAATATTGAGAATTGATTGCCCTAGTTCATATTACTCCCATTTAATAGCAATCATTCCAATCATTCAAAGAAGTCTGTTGATATACACAGGAAAGACCAAGTGGATGTGAAAAAGACTGTTGTCCATATTTCAACACACATTTGAATAGTGACCCTAGCATTGGGAGAATTCTTAACATTTTCAGTGTGTGTTGAACTCCTTTGGCATTCTGATGAAATCAATTAACCTCTTTTCTCAGAATAATGTTTTTAAAATGCAATATATATATATATATATATATATATGTGTGTGTGTGTGTGTGTGTGTGTGTGTGTGTGTGTGTGTGCGGATGGGTGTGCATATGTATGTATACATATTTATGTATGTGTGATCATAAAGAAGACCAATTGCTTTGAAATAAAAATGGCTTTTCCCTGTCCAAGTTTAATGACTCCATGAAATTTATCCATGGATCACAGATTAGGAACCTGTACTCTACAGTAGCACTTCTTAAACTATGGGTTGCAACCCTATATGTGGTCACAAAAATTTGGCAACAGTAAAAAGTTTCTGAATGCTCAATATCCAATAATTAATTCAAAATCAAATGTATAATGAATCTGAGGTGTTTCTAGCAGCACTTGCCTGTGTTTTGTTATTGACCTTTGCTGTAGCTTTGGTTCTGAACACAAAGCATGTGCACTTTGTACAGCATATGCCCTCAGTCTACACAATGCCAAGGCATACTGCTGAAGTTTAAGAAACCCTGCTCTAAGGTTTGTTCAAGAGTATTTAAATCTATATCATACAATACAGATGGACCATGATTTGGCTCCTTTGTTGTAAAAGAGGATTATGTATTGGATTGCTTTCAGGAAATTGCAAAAGACTTTTACTGACTTCAAACTCATCATAATAACAAAAGCCCATCTTTTCAATGCATATACCCACACATATACCTATATATGTATACACACATACATACAAACATAAATATATACACATCTATGTATGTGTATAGATATGAATATGTATTTATATGTGTATGTATGTGTGTATGTATGTCTATATAAACACATATGTACATATACATGCTTACATATCTACATATACACATATAAACTGATGTTCTTTGGAAGAAAGACCTACAATATCACTGCTTCAAAGAACTAATAATAAGTTTCACAAAAAAGAAATAGGAAAACACAGGATGAGTAAGAGCAAGTCACAACATATGTATGATCAAGAACTCTGAAGAAGAATAAGAGTAAAGGATGTCACCAAAATACTGTATGACAGAAAGAGAAAATGGTTTTGTCAGAAGGTAATGACAAGCAGATGGTCAGAATGTTGCACTGACATCTTTGTGATTCTAGGAGAAAGTGAAAAAGATCCTGTGGTAAACTTTTGGAAGGACATGAATGAGAGTCTCACAGGAGGGACATGAATGAATGATTGATTCTCTTTAGTTAAATTTCTTTGTCCATTGGTTTATTGCTAAACTCCTAAGCTGTCATTATTAAATAAAAAGGAAACTCAGGACAAAGTTACCAAATTCTCTATAATTTAATCTGCAAAGCTAGCATTTGCATATAAAACCAGGTCATCTGATTCCTCAGAGGCCAGAGACAAATAGGGATTTACAGATATGATGTTTATAACAAAAAGAAGCATTGGAAAAATTATAGAAGCCTGTTTGAAAATAATTCAATTGGACAAGACAGATCACTTGACTGGTTAGATTCTCCCAGATTTTCTTAATCTTGTGCCAGACATCCTTTTCTCCAGGTAGTATCTTTTTCAACCAGAAAGTATACTGGGAAAGAGCAACTTGTATTAATGGCTAGCAGTTAGCCCCATCTTCCTTAGCTTCCATTACTCCATTTAGACTCAAGTAAAAGAAAAATAAAAGGGGACCTAACTTAACCTCTGGTTAACCTTTCTTCAACAGTCAGAAAAAGGAACTTAGCATTTTGAAAAATCTTACAACTTTAGGATAATTTTATTCTTTTAAATTATTTGCTACTAAATGATAAAGTCTTCTCTTTCTATTCACTAAATCTATAAATAACTTAGACTATGTTATTCTGGTTTAGCTCTTACGGGTAATTCTTCATAAAAAAAGAGTCTAATCCTATAATTAAACTAATAATCAATCAATCACTAAAAACTGATTTCCTTTCTATCATTCAACTTTCTTGCTCACTCCTTCAATTAACTGACACTTTCAAAAGCATAGACAGGTCTGGCTCAAATACACCATCACAGGATGATATACAACACTGATCAATACTTACTGGATCTGAATAGAGCACCTGATGCTCACCACTAACATTCTCTCCATGCTTATGATTAATATGATATAATCCTTACACAGTCATTTTAGTTTGCTTAAGTTAAACTTTTTATCATTAGAAAATTTAATTTGATCAGTGCACTAATATTCTGGTATTGGTTTAAAAATGCATATGAATCAGGTGTTTATGGGTAGGCCAAGCTAATATAATAAAAATGACAATTTTACCCAAATTAATTTACTTATTTACTGCCATACCAATAAAACTATCAGATAATTATTTTCTAGAGCTGGATAAAATAATATCAAAATTCATTTGGAAGAACAAAAGGTCCAGAACATCAAAGGGACTAATGAAAAGAAATGCTTGGGAAGGTGGCCTAGCACTACCAGACCTCAAATTGTACTATAAAGCAGCAATTATCAAAACCACTTGGTAGTGGCTAAGAAACAGAGGGGTAGACAAATGGAATAGACTTGGCACTCAAGACACAGTAGGCAAGGAATATAGCAACCTCCTGTTTGATAAACCCAAAGACCCCAGCTTCTGGGATAAGAACTCACTGTTTGACAAAAATTGCTGGGAAAACTGGTTAACAGTGTGGTGGAAATTAGGCATAGACCCATGCCTGACACCGTACACAAGAATAAAGTCCAAATGGGTACATGATTTAGGTATAAAGATTGATACCATGAATAAACTGGAGGAGCAAGGAATAGTGTATTTATCAGATTTATGGAGAAGGGAAGAATTTTTTATTAAAGAAATGATAGAAAGCATTATGAAATGCAAGATGGGTAATTTTGATTACATTAAATTGAAAAGTTTTTGCACCACCAAACTCAATGCATCCAAAATTTGGAGGGATGTAGTAAATTGGGAAAAAGTTTTTACGGCTAAGCTCGGGGATAAAGGCCTCATTTCTAGACTATATAGAGAACTGAATACAAATCATTCCCCAATTGATAAATGGTCAAAGGATATGAACAGGCAATTTTCAGGGGAAGAAATTAAAGATATCCATAATCATATGAAAAAGTGCTCTAAATCACTACTGATTAGAGAGATGCAAATCAAAACAACTCTGAGGTACCACATCACACCTATAAGACTGGCAAACATGACAGAACAAGAAAATGATAAATACTGGAGAGGATGTGGGAGAGTTGGAACACTAATTCATTGTTGGTGGAGATGTGAGCTCATCCAACCATTCTGGAGAACGGTTTGGAACTATCCCCAAAGGGCTACAAAAATGTGCATACCCTTCGACCCAGCAATATCGCTACTAGAACTATATCCCCAAGAGATTAAAAAAATGGGAAAGGGTCCCACATGTACAAAAATATTTATAGCAGCACTCTTTGTGGTAGCCAAGAACTGGCAATCAAGGGGATGCCCATTAATTGGGGAATGGCTGAATAAATTATGGTATATGAATGTAATGGAGTACTATTGCACCATAAGAAATGATGAACAAGAAGACTTCAGGGAGGCCTAGAAGGACTTATATGATCTGATGCTGAAAGGAGCAGAACCAGGAGAACTTTGTGCACAGCAACAACCACAGTGTGCGACAGTTTTTTTCTGGTAGACTTGGAACTTCGTAATAACACAAGAACTTACTGAAAAAAAAATCCCAGTGGTGGTTTTCTAAGGCAAAATGCCTTCCACACTCAGAGAAAGAAATATGGAAGTCATCTGCAGAATGCAGCAGATCATGCTTGTGTGTGTGTGTGTGTGTGTGTGTATGTGTGTGTTTTAGTGTATTATGTTCTGATTTGTTATATGAGTTCTTCCATTTATTTTAGTGTGACTACAGAGCATGACTATAGTGAAAATGTGCTCAATAGGAAAGTATATGTAGAACCTATACAGAATGATATGCTGTCGTGGGGAGGGAGGGGGGTAGTGGGAGGAAGGTGTGGTAAAAAAATAATAAAAAAAATAAAAATTAAAAATTAAAAAAATGCATATGAAAAAACAAATTAGACTGATAATTTATAAACTGTACTAAGCCACTTCCCCCAGAACAAAAAAAAATATAAAGATTAATCAGTTCTAACTTGACAGAATCTAGCTACATTATCAGGTGGAGCTCTTTCAAAATATCAGTAGTTATTGCTAGAACAACTAAGGAGAATCATTCTTCATTGATTCATGAACATATTGCACATGGATCTTCAATTCAGTTTATTTTGTAGTTTATTGGATCTGACTTTCTTCTTCAGTTTGGTGATATGTGGACTTCCTTCTTTGCAGCTTGATTTCTACATTCTTGAAAAACTGGCTCACTAAAACCATGGAATCTCTGCCTTTATGGACACCTAGCAATTAGCCTCTTGCCTCCCAAATTTGGAAAGCAACAATTTTGAAAAATCACAGAATTTAATCTTGGAATGAATGGGTATTGGGGATCATTTAGCCCAATTCCTTCATTTTTATAGATAATGAACTGAGATTCCAAGAAGTTAACTGATTTTCTCCAAATCACCCAGATACTAAGAAACAGAGGTAAGGTCTAAACCCAAATATTCTGATTTTTAATTGAGTCTTTTCCATTGTATGAAAATTGTTTTTTCTTATCTCAACTATAAGATGTTCATCTTAAAGGTCTTTGCTTTTTTCAACTGAATTATAATAGCTATGACATTCCTTGCACAATTTTCCATCCAGTGGTATCCTTTCTTATGTCTGGTTATTTTAGAAATGCAATAATTTCCAATGCTAACAACAAATAGACATAATAAATACTTATTAGAGTTTTATGGATGAACTAATATTTATATAGCATCAAGAGAGTTAACAGAAGTATGATTTCCTCTGTTTTGCAGATGAGGAAATTTGGACCAAAAAGATAAGTGATTTAGCCACAGCAACACAGAGAGTAAGGGTCAGAGGAAGGATTTGAATATGAGTCTCATGAGTCTAAATCTTTTCTCCTACAAGAAATGTTTGTCATTAAAAACATAAATTTAAATGTAAACTAAAAAAGTTAAATACAAAGAATTCAAAATAATTTAGTCTTCTGTAATTGCCTCAACAATCCAAATACCTGATCCTATTCTTATATGAACAAAAAGTGTGGAAGAATAAAAACACAGGAAATGGGAAAGTAAAACTTCTTTGGAAAAATCAAATAAAGAACAGAGAGTATATGAGAATAGAATACAGATATTACTATTGAGGAATTCCATCCTGCTATCCTGGAGTCTCTGAGATTGCACTGGTTCATAGGCATGTTTTCCTTTGAGGGACTTCAGGTAGGCATCTCTCAATTTTCATGACTAAATATTCATGACTCAATCATATGTACTGATTTAACAGGGATATCTAAGGTCTTCCCCTTCTTTACCTCCTGCCTAACTATGTAAACCTTGGTGTAGGCCTAGGAAGTTTAGAGCTGTCGCCAATCATAGGCCAAGATGGACAGGAGTCCCTATAGCTTCCTGATTCCAACACTGGACTGAGAAAAGAAGAATTTTTGTCTTCCTCCTCCCGGCCCATGGGATTCTTTTTCTACTTTGCCATTCCTCTATCACTTGAAATAATAGGTAACCCTATTCTTAATCTACTCTACTTTTTTAACCATAAGTAACTCCCTTTCTCAGTTTAAAAGCCTTATGTATAGGTCCAGTACCCCAACCTAAGAAAAACTTCAAGATATTTTTCTCTTTCTACCCATTCTCCAGGCAAATTCCTCTCCCTTCTTACCCTCCCATAAGCTTCTCTACTCTTTTTTAAAATCAATCAATTAATTAATTAATTTTAAGTTTTCAACATTCACTTCCACAAATTTTGAGATTCAAATATTCTCCACATCTCTCCTCTCCCCCCAAACACCATGCATTCTGGTTGCCTCTTCCACCAATGTGCCCTCCCTTCTAACACCCTTCCCTTCCCTTATCCCCATCTTCTCTCTTGTCCTACAGGGCAAAATAAATTTCTATGTCCCGTTACCTACATTTCTCATTTCCCAGTTGTATGCGAAAACAGTTCTCAGCATGTGTTCCTAAAATTTTGAGTTCCAACTTCTCTTCCTTCCTCCTTCCCTACCTATTCCCACTGAGAAGGCAAGCAATTCAATATAGGCTATATTTGTGTAGTTTTGCAAATGACTTCCATAATAGTCATGTTGTCTAAGACTAATTATATTTCCCTTCATGTTATCCTTTCCCCTATTTCTTTTGTTTTCTCTTTTGACCTTGTCCCTCCCCAAGAGTGTTTACTTCTAATTGCTCCCTCCTCCCATTTGCCCTCCATTCCATCATCCTCTCCACCCCGCTTATCTCCTTCTCCCCTACTTTCCTGTAGTGTAAGATGGGTTTGCATACCAAATTGAGTGTGCATGTTATTCCTTCCATGAGCCAACTGTGATGAGAGTAAGCTTCCCTTTTTTCCTCTCACCTCCCCACTTTTTCTCTCCATTGGAAAACCTTTTTCTTGCCTTCACCTGGACTCAGAAAGATCTGTGTCAAAACCTGAATTCAGAAGTTTAATTGCTGTGTGACCCTGGAGAAGTCACATAGCATCCATTTGTCTTAATTTTGTCCACTGTAAAATGGGGATAACAATAGTACCCCTCCTTTCATGGCTGTTGTGAGGTTAGAACATGCTAGGCCTTAGAAAAATGTTGAATCCCGTTCTTCTTTTAAAATATAATAGATCAATACTGGAAATTAATAGCTCAAACTATCATGATTATGAGGTCAAATGATTATATATATGTGCATATATATTATATATACATATATACATACATATACATAAAATCCTCTTGTTTCAATACAAGAAAAAAAGCATGGGGACACCAAAAACTTCACTCTAAGTATATGAAACATATTGGGTTTCTTATTTATTTATAATAAAACTGAAGAAAAATTTAATAAGAAACTCAATTTATGATAAAAAACAAAAACTCACCAATTACTTGGGAATTAATCTACTTAGCAATGCACAGTAATAGTATAAGGAGAACACATGGCTAAAATATGAGTAAATAATGAGAAATATGTTCATAGATGTGTTGGATTAATATAGAATAAATAAAACATTACCAAATTATTTTTCTAAATTCAATAAAGTACTAATCAAAACATCAAAAAAATCCTTTTAAAACTAGGCAAAATGTTAGTGAAATTTATGTCAACACAAAAAAATAAACTCATTAAGTGCTTACTTCATATTGCATTCCAATAGGGAAAAATAACATCCACTTATTTTTATAAAATTATTTTATAAAAATTTTTATAAAATAAGATCCACTTATCCATCTTATTTTTATTTGTTACAAATCTGAAATTAAATCCTTTTTTCCTAGAAGTAGGTGAGCTGATTTTATTCAGATTTTTTTAAAGTATAAATTTTATCTTTAGTTTTATTTTCCCATATCCTACTACCTGTTTCTTCTTGACATGAACTGCTGTGATTTAAAGTGATATCCAATGACCTTCACATTTCAAAGGCAGAAGTGATCAGTCTTCATTACATTATATAGACTTGGTTGTCCTATCATCTATCTTTTCCAAAAAGACATAGGTTTAAGCAAGAGAAGTATCTGCTATAATGTCATTGAAAGCTTTCCCCATACCCTGTACCACACTCTGCCCCAAGTATCAGTAAAATGACTTGTGTACTGAATCCTAAGCATAGATTTTACTTTTTTTTAAATTTGGCCCTCAAGCTTGTAAAAGGAAAATAAATAAGATTCAAAGTTCAATACAATTTATCAAGCAATTGATAAACATCTCTTATATTCTTTAGGTGCCAGTGATATGAAAACAAATATGAAAAGAGTCTCTGCCCTCAAGGAGCTTACATTTCCTTGGAGAATTTTGTGAGCTTCTGACACTTTGAAATATCAACCCTTTTAAATTAAGTCATTGACCTCATATAGCCTTCTTTGCCAGCACATTTCACATTTTGTGATTTATCTGTTTAAGAGCTGAAATGGAAGCATATGAATCATTTCTATCTGATCCCAACTTAATACTTAGGCAGATTAACATTATTATCCTCTTTAATATTCATATTCATTTGGGACAGCATCAGGGTTCAGTCTGTCTCTAGAAAAGTAGAACTTGACTGAGCAGAAGCATTAAATTCATAAGAGTATTTTAAATATAACTAGTAGAAAAATAAGAATAGCTAGCATTTGTTTAGTGCTTTAATTTGCAACATTATTACATAGGCCTATTTTTATATAGGCCAATCTGCAGGGAAAATGGAAAATATCAGTGTGCAACTAATGGATTTTCAGAATTGTAACAAACTCCCATTTCCTGTCACATGTCCCATTTACACAGCTGGGTGATGTTCTGTCCTAGCTGGCCCCAGCACTGGAAAATGAGTCCTTTATAAAGACTTGTTTCGTCATTATAGAAATTTTTATCAGTGGTTTATTTCTTAGGTTGTGTGAGTTTAAATGCATATATGATTGTAAAAGCAAGCACCCTGACATACACAGGAGGGCCTGCTATCACAGTTTCTTAGATCTGCATCTTTAAAAGGAAAACAACTTTTGAGGGGTCAACAACCACTTTACTCAAGCAAATATATCATTCACTTCATTCGGAGAGATAAGTCAGCACCCTGTACTTCAGAGAAAACACAGAGAAATAAAGATCAACAGACAGATGCAATTTCCTGACACACATTATGTATGTAACATACATACATGATTACCAGAGAGAGAAGCACTGACATCTGGATTTTCAAAAATAGCGAGCTGTTTAGCAGCTTCCCAGGGTATCATCTGGCACACTAGCCTTTTTCCAAAAACCAAGCCCTAAAATAAAACCTCCCCTCAGAGAACTTATATATTTTTTCAGAGACAGAGGACATCGCAACCTCGAGAACCAGTACCTTCAGTAGAAAATTAACAAAATATACCTGAGGCCTATTAATGGGTGGGAAAGATCTTTATCTCTTGCCCCCCACCATTACCCTTAAATTACCATTACAATGATCAAATTCATAATCTCTAAGTTTGTTAAGATATATGTTTTATTAAGATGATGGATATGATGTTCAAAAGGTTATGGGGGGAAAAACCATGGGAACTTGTTTGCTTCTGACAGAGCAAAATTATTCATTGGTGGTGGACTCTAGTAGAAGTAGAGATTGGTAAATACATAGAATATTTACAACCATATATTGGGAAAGGGGCAGCATGATACTGGAGCAAATAGGAAGTAGGAGCATCCTAGATATGTGGTCCTTACATGTTTACACTTGGCTCACTGAGGAAGGTAAGTACAGCTGATATAATAGAGCTATGGTTAAAATCTTCCTGGTCAGATCACTTCTGGAGTATGGTGTTTAATTCGGGGTAAGGCAGTTTAAGCAGGACAATGAAAATTTAGAGGGTATCAAGAGGATGGCAACCAGGATGTTGAAAAGACATGATTTCATGAGAATAAGTTGAAGAAGCTAGAAATGGTTAGCCTGGACAAATAAAAATTCAGAGGCAAGAATAGAGAGGTAGGATTATCACCTATTTTCAAATAGTTGAAGGTCTGTTATACAGGAAAGGAATTTGATTTGTTATTTGACCCCTGAAGACACAAATGAATAGCAAGGAGTAGAAGCTGTGAATGAGTGAATTTGAGCTTGATTTTGGGGAAAAATAACAACAAAAACTTCCCAACAATTAGACCTGCCTCAATGTGAAATGAGCTTCCTTGGGGAATACTGGGTTCCATTTTACAGAAGGTCTACCAGAAAGGACTAGAGGAGAACTTGTTAGGAATATTATAGCAGAAAAGCTTTTATGGGTATGGTTTGGAATCAGTAACTACTGAGGTCCCTTCCAAACTTGAAAATTTATGACTCGTATATATTAGTATTAAGATGCTGCAAGTAATAAAATATTGTGAGCTACACACTTTCAAAACTGTAAGTAAATCAAAGAGCAATAGAGGGAACATAGGGTTTGAAGGATATAATAAGACCATGTTATATTTTCAACAATAAGTTACATGCAGGAAGTGGTATGAAAATGTCATCCAGGGAACACATGAATACAAAATGGTTCAGTTATGAAATAAGACTGTGGAATAAAGCATGATGGTTAAGACCAAAAGGAAAGAATTTGATTATTGGCAGCTCTTCTTCATGGGTTTTATGGGAAATCATAGATAAGAAAGATACAGAAGGAGAAAGCACAAATGAATGGCCATCTACATTATTGGGAAGATATTACAGTTCTTGAGAAGTACCCAAAATTCAACTATCTTTTCTCAAATAGAATAAAAGTTACTTGTCTACTTAAAGATAAGATAAAGTAGGTTGTGATAGCTTCTAAGAAGCTCTCAGAGATCAGAAGATTTTTTATTTTTTTAATATATCACATTTGGAACAAGGAAGAAAGAGGTAAAGTGGATGTTTTCCCTCCATAGATAATAGTCTCATATGAAGCCTGGTAAAGGTTTATTCAGGAAGGAAGGTGAAAAAGAAGAATTACATCAATAGCATTTAGCTCAAAGTCAGATGAACTAAATTTACCTACATGCATCTATGCTGTTATAATCCTAGAATTGCACTGGGAGGGGCACATTCTTTGATCATGCTTATCTCTCCTCTCCCTTTTTTGCAATAAAGATATGTTTTCCACAACCATTCATAGTGGGCTTTGCTGGTAATACATAGAAAGTTTATGAATTTTGTGGATTTTGATTGTATACTTCTACTTTATTGAAATTTAAAGTTATCTTAATTATATTAATTAAATATCTCTTAGTAGATAATATGACTTGAAAAAGTGATAATGTTGTTTCCCTTTTGTCTATGCATAAGCCTTCAACTTCTTTATCACTTCTTATTGAAGTAGATAATATCTAAATGTTAAATAACAATCCTTCACTCTTTATACTTTTGGAAAGAAATCTAGCATGTCTCCATTATAGACAATGGCAAAACGTGGTTTTAGGTAGATGTTACCAGAGAAGCAATTTGGTACAATGGAGATAAAGATGGCATCCATACTCAGATAGAGTTGGGATTAGGAAAAACATCAGACAAAAACTGGAAGTGTGAAACTGACAAGTTATTTAAACTCTCAGTGCTATAGACAAATTTCCAAGACTGTAAGTTGCAAAGAAGACACTTGGAAATATTGGCAAAGATTTCTGGTTCTGGGAGCCAAGATGGGGGAATGATGGGTAATTACTATCTCCCTCCCCTTGTTTACCTTTAAGAGGCCAGAGAATATGTCCCTGGGAAAAAATCCTGGAAGAGTGGAACCAGCAGAAGGGGTAAATAGAGTCTTAACCTGAGAGGCTAGAAAGAGTGCTAAGGAGTGTTCCTCTTGCTGTGGCAGAAGGAGATAGGTGGGGTCAGAGCTGTCTCAGACAACCCAACCTCAACAAATCGAGAGAAGATTCTGAACTCTGGGGTGGGGGGAGTGTGAAGCCAGCAAATGCCAACATTAGGACCCCAGGTGTGCCTCAGCACCCCAGTTGAATTGGGAAGATACTAGCATAGACAGTTGAGCTTGCTATGCTCTAGCTCAGCAGAGGAGACCTCCTGTGACCAGACCAACCCTTCCCACCATATAATGAGCTAGCTCCAGGGTAACTGTGGGGAAACACAAAAATACCTCACTTGACCTCTGCTTTCCAACACCAGCCAGCTCACCACCAGGTAACCTGCAGCATTTTAGCTTCTAGCTGAAAGAACCAGAGGCCACAACACATAAAACCTTAAGTTTTAGGCACAAGAGCTGTGAGACAGAGCTCTCTGTGCCCCAGACACAGAGATCTAATTTAAAAGTCAGAAAAAGGAGTTACCATGAGTAAGAAGCAAGGCAGAAAAGACCATAAAATCTTTCTATGGGGACAAGGAACAAAACACAAATAACAAAGAAATCAACACTGAGACTGTAGTCCCATCTGAAACTTCAGAAGGGAATACGAACTGATCTGAAGCACAAAGAGCCTTCTTGGAAGATCACAGGAAGGATTTTAAAACCAAAATTAGAGAAATAGAAGAAAAACTGACCAATGACTCTAAAAATATGAAAATGGCAATCACAGAAGAATTTAAAAGGACAGTTGGATAAATGGAAAAGGAAGTACAAAACCTAACTGGAGAAAATAATTCCCTAAAAAGATCCATTGGAGAGATGGAAAAGGAGATGCAAAAGTTAACTGAAGAAAGCAATTTCATGAGAATTATAATTGAGCAAAGAGAAGTTAATGAATCTATGAGACATCAAGGATCAGTCAAACAGAATCTAAAGAATGAAAAAATGGAAAAAAAAATGTGAAATATCTAATTGGAAAAACAACTGACCTGGAAAATAGATCCAGGAGAGAAAATCTAAGGATTATCAGTGTACCATGATGAGAAAAAGAGCCTGGACAATATCATCCAAGGAATCATCAAGGGAAATTGCCCAGAAGCCCTGGACTCAGAGGACAAAATAGCAATTGAAGGAATCCACCATTCACCTCCTGAAAGGGATCCCAAACTAAAAACACCAAGGAATATCATTGCCAGATTCCAGAACTATCAAGTGAATGAGAAAATACTGCAGATAGCCAGAAAGAAATAATTCAAACATTCAGGAGCTGCAGTCAGGATCACACAGGACCTTGCAGCTTCTACATCAAAAGATTGAAGGAACTGGAATACAATATTCTGTAAGGCAAAGGAGCTGGGACTGCAACCAAAAATTAGTTACTCAGAAAAGTTGAGCATAATATTTCAGGCAGTGAGATGGACATTCAATGAAATAAGGGATTTCCAGATCTTCCTGACAAAAAGGCCAAAACAATAGAAAATTTGATCTTCAAATGCAGGTCTCAAGAGAGGCATGAAAAGGTAAACAGAAGGAAAAAAACTTGTTACACAATATGGGCAAACAGTTTACATCCCTATAAAGGAAGATGATGCTTGTTAATCTTGAGAATTGTATATTTATTATGAAATGTAAAAGGGATATACATAGATAGAGGGAGTGAGCACAAATTAAATGATGTGATAACAAATGTTATTTAAAGGTGCAAAGGGATTGTAAAGGGAGATGTGAAAAGCAGGAGAAAGAAAATAAAACAAATTCCATCACAGGAAGAGGCACAAAAATGTATTACAGCAGAGGGAAAGAGGGGAGGGAAATGAGCATTGTTTGAGGGGTACTCTCATCTGATTGGATTCAAAGAGGTTACAACAAACTCAGTTAAGTATAAAAACACAATTATCTCTATAGGCAGTATGAGGGGAAGGGGAAAAGAAAAGGGAGGGGAGGCTAAAATGGAGGGAAGGAGTAGTGAGAGAAAGGAGGACAAAAAGGGAGGGGGGCTGAAAGAAGGGAGGGAAGACTGAGGGAGGCAGTGGTCAAAAACAAAAACTATTGTGGAGGGGAAGGGAGAACAGAGAGCTAAAAGCATAAACAAAGGGACAGGGGATGGAGAGAAGAGACAGATAGTAATCATAACTGTGAATGTGAATGGGATTAACTCTCCCATAAAACAGAGATGGATGGCAGAATGGATTAAAAACCATAATGTAACAATGTTGTTTGTAAGAAAAACATTTAAAAAAAGGCATGCACACAGAGTAAAGGTAAAAGGTTGGAGCAGAATTGCACTTCAGCTAATGTAAAAGAAGCAGGGGTAGCAATCCTAATCTCAGACAAAGCAAAAACATTAATAGATATGATGAAAAGAGATAAGGAAGGAAAGTACATCCTACTAAAAGGTATCATAGACAAATGAAGAAATTTCATGACTAAACATATATGCTCAACATGGCATAGCATCCAGACTCTTAGGGGAGATGTTAAGGGAGTTACAGGAAGAAATAGCAAAATTATACTAGTGAGGGACCTCAACTCCTGTCTGAAATTGATAAATATAACCTTAAAATAAACAAGAAAGATGTTAAGGAGGTGAATAGAACTCTGGATAAGGCAGATATGATAGATGTCTGGAGAAAATTGAATGAGGATAGAAAGAAATGTCCCATTTTCTCAGCCATACAAGGCACATATACAAAAATTGACCATGTACTAGGCCATAAAAACTTCACAATCCAGTGCAGAAAGGCAGAGATAGTCAATGTATCTTTCTCAGATCATAATACAATAAAAATTATATGTAATCAAGGGAAATGGAAATATAAACCAAAAACTAAATGGAAATAAACAATCTAATCCTAAAGAATGAGTGAGTTAAACAACAAATTATAGAAACAATCAACAACTTCATTCAAGAGAATGACAATAATGAGACAGCTCACCAAATATTCTGGGATACTGCAAAAGAAATTCTTAGAAGAAGTTTTATACCTTTGAATGCCTACATGAATAAAACTGAGAAAGAAGAGTTCAGTGAATTCGACATCAGTTAAAAAACTTGGCAAAACAGAAATTGAAAATCCCAAAATAAATACCAAATTAGAAATACTGAAAACCAAAACACAGATTAATAAAATTGAAATTAAGAAAAGTATTGAAATAATAAACAAAACTAAGAGTTGGTTTTATGAAAAAAACAGTAACATTGATAAACCTTTGGTCAATTTGATTAAAAAAAAAACAGAAAGAAAAAATCCAAATTACCACTATTGAAAATGAAAGGGTGAACTAACTTCCAGTGAGGAGGAAATTAAAACAATAATTAGAAATTACTTTGCTCAACTGTGTGCCTATAAATTCAAAAAACTGATGAGATAGATGATAACTTAAATATATAAATTTCCCAGATCAACAGAAGACAAACTTGAATACTTAAATAACTCCATCTCAGAAAAGGAAATTGAGCAAGTCACAAATGAATGAACTCCTTAGGAAAAAAAATTTCTTCAGCCAGATGGATTTACAAGTGAATTCTATCAAACGTTTAAAGCACAGCTAATTCCAATAGTATGTAGACCATTTGTAAAATTGTTGAAGAAGGAGTACTAACAAATTCTTTTCATGATAAAAATGTGGTTCTGATACCTAAACCAGAAAGATCCAAACCAGAGAGAAAAAAATTATAGATCAATTTCTCTAATGAATGTAGATGTAAAAAGTTTTAATAAGATATTAGCAAAAAGAATGTAGCAACTTATCATGAGAATACTACATTATGATCAGATAGAACTTATGCCAGGAATGCAGGGCTGATTCAATATTAGAAAATGTTATTACAATTATTGATCATATCAACAACAAAACTAATAGAAACCACATGATTATCTCAATAGATGCAGAAAAGAGTTTTGACAAAATACAACACCCATTCCTATTGAAAACTCTGGAATGCATAGGAATAAATGGAACATTCCATAAAATAATAAGCAGCATCTAACTAAAACCATCAGCAAGCATTATATGCAATGGGGACAAGCTAGATGTATTTCCAATAAGATCGGGGTGAAACAAGGATGTCCACTATCATCATAGTTATTCAGTATGGTATTAGAAATGCTAGCTGGAGCAATAAGAGAAGAAAAAGAAATCAATGAAATTAGAATAGGCAAAGAAGAAACTAAGTTATCACTCTTGCAGATGATATGATTATATACTTAGAGGATCCCACAGAATCAAGTAAAAAACTACTTGAGGGGGCGGAGCCAAGATGGCGGAGTAGAAGGACGCACGTTTACGAGCTCTGAAACCAAAGCCCATAGAATTAATGTAAAAAGAGTCCCCCATAATTTCTGGGTGAATACGAGGTGTGCAGAAGCAGAGTGGAAGAGATTTCCGTTCCAGGGAGCCCTGAAGACCCGTCCCCAGGGTCCGGCGCGCCCCGGAAAGCAGACAACACCCCCAGCGCTGCCCTGGCCGGGGCCCCAGAGAAGCTGATCAGAGCAGGCTTCAGAGACGGAAGCTCCAGCAGCCGGGAAAGTCCCTCCGCCCACAGAAGCAGGTCAGTGAGAGAGACCGGGCTGAAGGAGAGGGGAAGCCGGGGCGTCTCCGTGACTCGGGCCCCCTCGGGAGGAAGCGGCGGCGGCAGGGACGGGGGCAGGAAGCGGCGGAGGCAGAGGTGTGGGCGGCGGCTGAGGCAGCAGCGGCCCAGGACTCAGGAATCCCCCAGCAGCAGGCAGGATCTTCATTACGGAAGATTCCCGCACAAAACCTGACGGAGCTGAGCCTGGGAGACGGCCCAGCCCCCACCCCGCTCTGTTGCTGAAGGCTTCTGCTCGGGACCCCCAGAGAAGGTGAGATTGGGAGGTGGGCCCCCAACCCCGCCCCCACCCGCTCCATTCCTGAAAGTCTCTGCATAAAGCCCCCAAGGGATCAGAGTTTCGGAGGCAGCCCTGGCCCCACCTCAGCACCTGAACTAAAGCTCACTGATTGACAGCCAGCAGGAGGAAAGCCCATTTAAATCTCAGAGGCCAAGCACTAGCTGGGTGGATCCAGGCGGGGGGGGGTGGAAAGGAATCTCAGAAGTCAAGTAACTGGCTGGGAAAATGCCTAGAAAAGGGAAGAAAAATAAGACTTTAGAGAGTTTTTTCCAACAAATGCAAATGATCCCGACCTTCGGATCTGACGAAGATGAGGACGTATTCTTGCCATCAGGGAAAGACGTGGAGGGCGGGGCCTCAGTACCCCAGACACCCCAGGGGGGTGGTGGGTGGGCTCAGGCCCTGGAAGAGCTCAAAAAGGATTTTGAAAAGCAAGTTAGACAGGTGGAGGAAAAACTGGGAAGAGAAATGTCAGAGATGCAACAAAAGTATGAAAAACAGGTCAATACCTTGGTAAAGGAGACCCAAAAAAATGCTGAGGAAATTAACACCTTGAAAAATAGGCTCACTCAATTGGCAAAAGAGGTTCAAAAAGCCAATGAGGAGAAGAATGCTTTCAAAAGCAGAATGAGCCAAATGGAAAAAGAGGCTCAAAAGCTCACTGAATTTAATAGTTCTCTCAAAATTAGAATGGAACAGATGGAGTCTAATGACTTTATGAGAAACCAAGAAATCACCAAACAAAACCAAAAGAACGAAAAAATGGAAGAGAATGTGAAATATCTCATGGGAAAAACAACTGACCTGGAAAATAGAGCCAGGAGAGACAATTTAAAAATTATGGGACTACCTGAAACTCATAATCAAAAAAAGAGCCTAGACTTCATCTTCCATGAAATTATCAAGGAAAACTGCCCTGACATTCTAGAACCAGAGGGCAAAATAAGTATTGAAAGAATCCATCGATCACCACCTGAAAGAGATCCAAAAAGAGAAACTCCTAGGAACATTGTGGCCAAATTCCAGAACTCCCAGCTCAAGGAAAAAATCTTACAAGCAGCTAGAAAGAAACAATTCCAGTACTGTGGAAATACAATCAGGATAACCCAAGATCTAGCAGCTTCTACATTAAGGGATCGAAGGGCGTGGAATAGGATATTCCAGAAGGCAAAGGAACTAGGACTCAAACCAAGAATCACCTACCCAGCTAAACTGAGTATAATACTTCAAGGGAAAATATGGTCTTTCAATGAAACAGAGGACTTTCAATCATTCTTGATGAAAAAACCAGAGCTGAAAAAAAAATTTGACTTTCAAACACAAGAATGAGAAGAAGCATGAAAAAGTAAACAGCAAAGAGAAGTCTTAAGGGACTTACCATGAGTGAACTGTTTACATTCCTACATGGAAAGACAATATTTGTAACTCTTAAAACTTTTCAGTATCTGGGTAGTTGGTGGGAACACACATACACATGTACACGCATGCACACACATACACACATGCACACACATACAGAGATAGAGAGCACAGATTGAACTGAATAGGATGGGACCATACCTTAAAAGAAACTAGGGTAAATGGTGAGAGAGAAATGTAGGGGGAGGAAAGAGAGGGAAAGGGAAAGGGGTAACTATATGTCATTTAAGAGGCAGGTAGGAGTTTTTCTTAGTGGAGGGAAAAAGAGGAGAGCTGAGGAAAAAAAAAAAAACAAGAAGTTTACCCTCATCACATTTGACTAAACGAAGGAGTGAAATGCACACTCATTTTGGTATGAAAACCTATCTTACAGTATAAGAAAGTGGGGGAGAAAGAGGTATTGCAAGGGGGGGGATGATGGGAAGGGAGGGCAAAGGGAGGAGGGAGCAATTTGAAGTCAACACTTGGGGAGGGACAGGATCAAAAGACAGAAGAGAAACAATGAGGGGCAGGTTAGGAGGGATGGTAATCCAGTTAGTCTTACACAACACGACTATCAGGGAGGTCATTGGCAAAACTACACAGATATGCCTATATTGAATTGCCTGCTGTCCCAAAGGGAATGGGTGGGGAGGGAGGGATGAGGAGAATTTGGAACTCAAAGTTTTAGGAACAACTGTTTAATATTGTTGTTGTAACTAGGAAAGAAGACATACAGTTAAGGAGGAATAGAAAGTCATCTGGCCCTACAGGAGAAAAGAGAAGATGGAGACAAGAGAAGGGAGAGATGACAGAAGAGAGGGCAGATTGGAGATAGGGAAAATTAGATTGCTTGGGGTATTGGGGTGGGGGGAGGGGAGAAAAGGGGAGAAAATTTGGAACCCAAAAATTTGTGAAAATGAATGTAAAAAAATTAAATAAATAAATTTTAAAAAAAATTAAAAAAAAACTACTTGAAATAATAAACGACTTTGGCAAAGTTATGAAGTTATAAAATAAACTCATATACATCATATGTATATTTATATATGACTAACAAAGTCCAACAGCAAGAGATAGAAAGGAAAATCCCATTTAAAGCTAAGGTAGACACTATAAAATATCTGGGAATTTACCTCTCAAAACAAACCCAGGGACTATACGAACATAATTACAAAACACTTTTTGCACAAACAAAGTCAAATCTAAGCAAGTGGAAAAAACATCGGTTCCTCATGGGTAGGCCCAGCCAATATAATAAAAATGACAATTCTACCTAAACTAATTTACTTATTCAATGCCATGCCAATCAAACTACCAGATAATTATTTTCTAGAGCTAGAAAAAGTAATATCAAAATTCATCTGGAAGAACAAAAGGTCTAGAATATCAAGGGAGATAATGAAAAGAAATGCTGGAGAAGGTGGCCTAACCCTACCAGATCTCAAATTGTATTATAAAGCTGCAATCATCAACTCCATTTGGTAGTGGTTAAGAAATAGAGGAGAAGACCAGTGCAATAGATTATATCCTCAAGACGCAGTAGTTAATGAATATAGCAATCTACTGTTTGATAAACCCAAGAACTCCAGCTTCTGGGATAAGAACTCATTGTTTGACAAAATTGCTGGGACAACTACATGACTGTGTGTCAGAAACTTGGCATAGACCAATGCCTGACATCATCCAGAAGAATAAAGTCCAAATGGATACATGATCTAGGTATAGAGATTGATACTATAAAGAAATTAGTGGAGCAAGGAATATTGTATTTATCAGATTTATGGAGAATGGAGAAATTTATGACCCAACAGGAGAAAGAGAACCTTATGAAGTGCAAAATGGATAATTTTGATTACATTAAATTGAAAAGTTTTTGTACAACCAAACCCAATGCAACCAAATTTAGGAGGGAAGCAAAAAAAATGAGAAAGAATTTTTGCAAATAATATCCATGATAAAGGTCTCATTTCTAAAATATATAGAGAGCTGAGTCAAATGTACAAGAATACAAGTCATTCCCTAATTGATAAATGGTCCAAGCATATGAACAGGGAATTTCCAGAGGAAGAAATTAAAGTTATCTGTAATCATATGAAAAAAAGTGTTCTAATCACTATTGCTTGGAGAGATGCAAATCAAAACAACTCTGAGGCACCACATCACACCCATCAGATTGACTAACATGACAAAAGAGGAAGATGATAAATATTGGAGAAGATGTGGGACAGTTGAAACACTAATTCATTGTTGGTGGAGCTGTGAGCTAAACCACCCATTGTGGAGAGCAATTTGGAATTATGCCCAATGGTCTACAAAAGTGTGAATACCCTTTGACCCAGCAACATCAGTCCTGGGACTATATCCCAAAGAGATCATAGAAATGGGAAAGGGTCCCGCATGTATAAAAATAGCTATAGCAGCCATCTTTATAGTGTCCAAAAACTGGAACTGAAGGCGATGCCCATCAATTAGGGAAAGGCTGAACAAGCTGTGGTATATGAATGTGATGGAATACTATTATGCTATAAAAATTTAACAGCAAGACTTCAGAGAAGACTGGAAAGACTTATGTGAACTGACACTGAGTGAAAGGAGCAGAACCAGAAATACTTAGTATGCAGCAACAACCACAGTGTGCGAGGAATTTTTCTGGTAGACTTTGTACTTCATTGGAATGCATGGACTTAAAAAATTTCCAAAGGACTCTTGTGGCAAAACACCTTCCACATCCACAGAAAGAACTATGGAATTGGATTGCAGGCAGAAAGACTATTTTCTTTTGTATTATGTTATGTTTTGGTTTGCTTTATGGTTTCCCCCTTTCATTTTAATTCTTCTATGCAACATGGATTTAATATGAATGTATGTGTTGAAACTATATAAGAATACACAGCATCTCAGGAAGGGAGTAGGGAGGGAGGGGGGAATAAAGGAGAGGGAATGGAAA
The DNA here is from genome assembly GCA_023548195.1 of Bettongia penicillata ogilbyi. NCBI lineage: Eukaryota > Metazoa > Chordata > Mammalia > Diprotodontia > Potoroidae > Bettongia > Bettongia penicillata. The sequence continues at coordinate 7,686,851 of JAJHZJ010000049.1, read as the reverse complement.
AATATCTAAAATATTTGGAAGTGATTGTCAAACACTAAAAACAAATACAATAATTCAATTTAAAAAGAAAATAAAAAAATAAAACCTCCACATCCTTTTTGAATGAATTACTAATTAGACTTACCTCCCCCATTTCGTACTTGTGAAACTGATTTTTTGAATCCAACTATATGGTTTACATTCATCCCTATTAAAGTTTATCTGAATAGATTTGGCCAAAAAAATATTGGTAAAAGGAATTTCCTTCTCCTAAAGTTCACTGTAATAATGAAATTGGAACTCCAGTCCATTTTTATAATTACCATATTAAGGAAAATTCCATTTATTCATGTGTTATTTTTCAATTTTTTCTTCTCTTTTTTCTTTAATATTTCATTTCTCCTCGGGCAATTACATATAAAAACAGATTTAATATTTGTTTTACATTTTGAGTTCCAAATTCACTCTCTCCCTTCCTCTCCTCTCCCCCACATTGAGATGGAAAGCAATTTGACATAGGTTATACATGAGTAGTCATGCAAAGACATTTCCATGTAAGTCATGCTGTGAAAGAAAATAGACAACACCCTCACTTAAAAAAAATAAAGAAAAAAGTATTTTTGATCTGCACTCAGATGCTACCAGTTCTTTCTCTGGAGATGGACAGCAACCTTCATTATAAATCCTTTACAGTTTTCTTGGATAATTATATTGTTGAGAAGAGATATTATTCATAGCTTATCATCATACAATATTTTTGTTACTGTGTATAATATTCTCTTGGTTCTGCTCATTTCATTTTGAATCATTTCACTTTGAATCATTTCATGTAAGTCTTTCCAGTTTTTTTCTGAGACTATCCTGCTCGTCATTTCTTATATCACAATGCAATTCTATCACAATTATACACAAAAACTGTTTCAGCCATTTCTCATTTGAGGGGCATCCCTTCTAGTTCCATTCTTTGCCACTACAAGGGCAGCTATAAATATTTTTGTACATATTTTTGATTTTATCCCTTTAGAATATAAAAATGGTAGTGGTATTGCTGGGAGAAAATGTATGAATGGTTTTATAGTCCTTTGTCAGGCTATCAAAGTGCCCTGCAGAATGGTTGGATCCGTTTACAACTCCACCCACAATACATTAGTGTTTTAATTTTCCCACATCCCTTGAAACAGTTATCACTTTTCTTATCTGTCATATTAGCCAATCTGCTAGGTATGGATTTATAGCACGAAGTTACTCTAAGTTGTATTTCTCTAATAAACGGTAATTTGGAGCATTTTTATGAAAACAGTAATGCTATCTATAGTCACACAATGCTGGAGTCGTCATCCAGGTTTAGTACCTCCTGCCTACCCTCTCCCAGCAGCTGCAAGTAACCTCAGTCCTAGTAGCAGCTGGACGCAAAGCTGCAACTGTCAGGGGAGTTGGGGGTAGGAGCGGGGGTCAAGCCCCACATCCAGTATCTACTTTGCACTGCTAACAGGAACCACCACCAATGGGAAAGTCCTTGTGCCCTTGGCAATACCTAGCGTGGCAGTACCAGGGGAGGGGAAGTCAGCATCTGCCCTTGGTGAGTCCACACTTCTCTGTTTCAGTGGAGAAATGTATTAATTGCGTAATCTTAGGCTAGTTATCTTCTCTCTGTTTGCCCCAGTTTCCTGATCTGTAAAGAGAAGAAGAATAATGGTAACTACCTCTGAGGGTTGTTGTGAAGATCAAAATAATATAATGACTGTAAAGTGCTTAGCACAGTGACTGGCATATGCTAAGCACTATGTTACTATTGTTTCTTTAATTGAATGCGATGGTTCCATAACTAATAACTCTAACCTGGTTTTAAAATACCAAGGATGTTAAGATAAATGATTTTTATATATGATAATTTGGAAATTCAATTGATGTCATCTAAAGTTTTATTTCATATTTTAATACATGATATTGTTTGCACTATTATTGAATTTCTAAATTTTCTTATATTGTAAAATTTGAGAAACCATTGTAAAAGAAATGTTATTAAACAAAACAATATTTTAATCTGGATGCTTTTACACATGAATGTAATAAAAGATGTGATAAAAATGAAAACTATTAAATATTTAATGAGGTATAATTTGTTATAAAGCAGATAATAATTTTACTACAATAGTGAATGTTCATTTGAAATTCTTGGCTATTATGAAAGCGTATAGGATGGCTTAAAGAGGTAACTTGTACATATTGATAATGAGCCAACTATCAGATATTTGCTGTATGTCTAAAGTCCCATAATATGCTTAGTTTTAAGTTATATGTAAAGAATAAATAAAATGTTAACTGTTAGGGAAATACCAGGAAAGATATTCAAGTACTAAGTTGTAGTCAGTAAAATTTTACTATTTAAGGTAAAAATTCTTGGGACTATAATTTACTATTGTTTTGAGCTTTGATTACTGGGACAGTTGTCTGAATTGTCATGAGGCCAATAGTAGACCATGGCATGTGCTGGAGTTTGCAAACTGCTAAAGGTAGATATCTGTGCCTGGGAAAAATTTCAGGGATGACCTAGGCATGAACAACTATACTATTTCCTTTCTGAAAAGATAATTTTTCCACCTAGTTAATCCTGAACCTTACTTTTGAAACACCGTGACTATCAGCTATGACTCATGCCTGGAATAAAGCAGAGGTAAGGGAGTTTTTTCCCTCTTGTTATGATAGAAGACATTATTATAAATGTCTCTATTTTTTCTTTTGTAGAAAGTTTCTATAATCTTGAACTTTTGTAAGTATAATACTAAATCTATTAAATAATAGAATATTACTGGAACATAGAATGCAAATATGAACATCTTACAATTTTAACCTTTATTTGTTTTTATCAAATTATAATATATTGATGATATTCTTCTAAGGAGGAAGTTGTTAGACAAAGTGATATGACAAATATGTAATGTAAAAAGGTTTCTAATAAAATAGAATAGTAAATTTTGAGAAAAGAAACAGGATTAGACTGTTTTCTCTTTTTACATAATATCTGATAATTTTAAAAGGCCAAAGAACAGGCAAAAACTGAACTTCCTAAGAAAGAAAGCACCTGGACCAGACAGATTTACAAGTAAATTTTATCAAATATTTAAGACCAATTAATTCCAATATCAAATAAATTATTTGGAATAATAGGCAAAGAAGGAATCCTACTAAACTTCTTTCATGAAGCAAATATAATACTAATAGCTAAAACTAGGAAGAGTAAATTAATATGGCTGCAAAATAAATTAACTAAAATAAATAAATAAATAAACTAACTAAAATGCTAGCTAACAGATTAAAACAATATATGACAAACATTAAACATTATGATCAAGTGGGATTTATGCCAGGAATGAAGGGATGGTTTAGCATAACAAAAACTCTTAAATGTTTTTTCCTTTAAATTGATGTAAAGCATGTTTATCTGAAACCTTCAGCGAGCACTATTTCTAATGGGGATAAGTTGCAAGTCTTCCTATTAAGACCAGGTGTAAAAAAAGGTTCACACTGCCATCAATATTATTCAATATTTTATTGGAAATCCCAGAAATGGTAATAAGGGAAGAAAAAGAAATAGAAGGAATAAAAATAGAGAACAAGGTAATAAAACTATCTCTTTGGGGGCAACCACAAAACAATTTGAGAAATATAAATTATTCACAGCAAGGCAAGGTCAATATAATCAAAATGAAGAGCAAAGAGGCAAGAGTATCAAAGCAACAAAAAACAAAGAAAGGAAGGTGGTTTAGCAGTATCAGATATTAAATACATTAGAAGACAGTAATTATTAAAATAATCTGGTGCTGGCTTAGAATTAGAAAAGTAACTCATAATTCAAAAATAAAGATTCTTATATCAAGTACAGAATTTAGGTAAGGACAGAAATAGCAAATGCTATATGAACTGGGATTTTCTGAATTTTTTTCTAAATTATGTTGTTAGCGTTACCTAGGAACCTCTAGATTTGGAACCAGAGAAGTAGAGTTCCACTCAACATTGTCCTAAGTAAATAAAGCATATTGTCCAAGAAAGATATCTAGGGACCATATCACTACAAGGGACTCAAAATGTGCTGGTCAAACGTGTGTTGAGAATGTGTTATTAAGATACCAGGAGACCTGATGTTAGTGAGCACTGGTGATAGTTATTGTATTGCTTTGAATGTTCATGTTTAAGTTCTCTTGATTACCTTGGAGACATGTAAATCTCACTTCTTATAAGTAGGCCATTGTGAGACTTGTAAGTAGTTTGATCTGTACCTGACAATGTAATTATATAATTATTAGACTTGTAACAAAAATTGCATTGCATTGTTTGAACCTAGTTCTGTGTGGCTGGGAAACTAGACCATCTCTATGTGTTGTTTACCAACTCTTAACTAAGAATCCATGTTATGCTGACCAGAAACTCAGATTCCAAGATTGATGCAAGGAGTTTTCTCTAATCGTGCCTACAAGCTCATTCTGACTACTCCCACAGCTGTCAAACTTGTGGGTGGATACTCCTAGATCATCTGAAGAAAGTCCCTGCTCCTGAGTAGATAGTGGAACCCTCCAGGGAACTCAAGATTCACCAATTTGGGAGACATCAGGTCAGTCCCTACCTTTTTCCTTCCACCTTGGCTCCATCCCTCCTGTATTTAATTATTAAAGATACCACTGCCCTAATAGAAAAACATATACCTTTAGGTTAAAAACAATGCCATAGGAAAGGATTATAATGGATATATTTGTAAAACCAGAGGATCATAAGATCATAGACTCATCAATTTATAGATTTAGAACTGGAAGGGAGCTTGGAATCCCTTTGGTCTAACTGTCTCATTTTTAAAGATGAAAAAGGAGGCTGCAAGATATTAAGGGATTGGTGAAAGATCACACTATGTTTGTTCTTTGGAAAACAATTTCTTAAGCTATTTCACCATGTTAAAAGTATTTTCCCTGTTTAAAAATTATTTTAGACTAAATTTAAAAGAAAGCTAGAAATCTTATTTCAAATATATAATTTCAATGGCATAAATAGTAAGTAAAATATAATTGATTTTAATAAATGGCTGTAAGATTAACATTTTTACTACGTTCCTGGATAACTTAAAATTGATCATTTATTTTATTTTCACATTGTAAGATAAGCACTATAACAAAGATCACTCTGAATTTAAAAGTATGAAGACCTCCTTGAAAACATGTAATTGACTTTAGGTCCTACTCGGGCCCAGAAGTGGATAATAGAATATGTAGAAGCTTTCTGAAATCTGAAGGGGTCATTGCATTTTAAAAATGATTGGATATATTTGCATCTCAAAAGACCTAAGACAACTAAATAAAAAGCAGATAAAATGTGGCTGTGTAGAAGATTTAAGCAGCAAATCATTGCTCAAACAGGCATTCTTATTCTCATTAAAGTTACATAACTTACTCTATAGTGTTAGATTCTCATTGATATAGCTACTAGCTCTTCCTTTCAGTAAATATAATCTAGAGACCATTACTGACTGAAGATGTTTTTACCTCTAGTTATAATATCCTTGGGAAAGTTTTACTTCAATAAGAATTAATTTCATCACACTTTTCAGGAATATTTAACAATTTGTATTACCAACATCATTTTTCATTACTGTAATGGTAACTTAAATAGGAAAACCTTTCCCATTCATTAATAGACCCATGTGACCTGCTTAAATCACATGGAAACCCAAGCTACATGTGGTAAGAGGAGTTTGCTGAACAAGTGGAACAAGAAGGATGGAGAAGAACTGAGAGGAAGTTGGTGAGGCCAGTCAGAGCTGGGAAGGATACAGGCAAGCAGATAGCTTAGACTACTGAGTATTTGTTTGTGAGGAGGTCCCAGCAGGGTTCTGGGAGGCTTGGGAATAGCTTTGCCCCATACAGTGATAATGTGTATTGATTTCTTGGCTACTATGATTAATTTTGCTTTCTGGTTTGGGGATTTGGTTTTCTGGTGTCTGAATAAGTGTTTTGGTTTTTTTTTTTTTTCTGCCTTCTATATGGAGAGTTTGTTATACTTTATGACTGAGAACTACATCAGCATATTCATAGTCACCACCAGTGCTGTGAATGTTGCCTTGGCAATACATTGAGTACCATGAACAGGATCTCAGGGTATAAAATCTGCATTTGGAGGCAGAAAGGATTTAGAGGAAGAAATTAATACCCCAGGATGGGAGGATTTACCATATTCTTCCCTAGGAAGGGAATGGACCAAAAGCACTGAAACCTGTGAAGGCTGGGAGGAGAAACTAGAGACATGGAAATGTGTTTGCAAAGAACACCAATAAGACCAGGGAAGAAGTTGACAGGGGTAAGTAGGAGAGGTTGGATTTTATTAATAGTTTACTGTATTATGTGTGAAAGCAGAGATGAGCTGCTGAAGGAAAAAATTCAGATGGAAAAAGTTAGATAGTTTGCCTGGGAATTCTCAGAGTTTAGGTTTTCCTTTAAAAGAGCAGACTGGGGAGTCTCACGTGGAAGGAAAGGCTGTTCATTTAGCTAAGAAGTGGAAGACTGGTAAAAGAAGTGTGCATATAACCTTTGTATTGACCCAGCCTAGTTGCCATGGTGACAGCTGCCAGGAGAGTTCATGGGTGAAAAATATAATTAAGTCAGAGTTGCAAAATGAAACAATGTTGCAGGAGAAGACTTCTAAGGCTGAAACTTGTGCCATAGTAGGTCGGAAATAAGAGAACCAATTAGGCAACAGTGTTTAAGGAGATAATTGGGAATTTTCCTGAGCAGGAGGTAACAGCTATTTTGAGTCAGTTCAATCAAAAGCTGAGAGAATCGTTAATATCTTGAAGGATGAAAATCAATGATGAAGGGGCCAGAGGGAATCAATAGATGGCATGGAATACTTGAAATATACGAGTATCAGAATCCTTTTGTACAGCAAGCCTTTAGAGATTACAATATGCAAGGTAACAATATGACTAATCTGTTAGCTTTGACTGCAGAAGGTGGCTGAAGGCAGTACCCTACTGACTCCATGTGACCTAGTGAAGACAGACACTGGTATTCACTTAGGGACTGTGTAAGAAGTTAAAGGAGGAGGTAATGAATACTGCTGTAATGATCAGAAATGCAGGTGTATACTATTATACCCCCTTAGCAGTTTCCCATAGGAATATAAAAGTGAAGACGACTCCTCCTGCTTACAAGCACCTAGCTTTGACTCTAATAATTGAGGAAATAGGGAACCCTCTTTCAGAGGTGCTGGTAAGATTTCACAGTTAAGTGACTAAGGGGACTGGGGAAAAGACAAAATTCCTAGAGAGAGGAGTAAATAGCCAGCAGATTCAGTCAGAATAGGATGACAAGAAAAGAATTGTTTACTGATCTATTGAGAGCAGGGGGTGATTTTGGAAGCATAGATGGTATACGAACCATACAGAATGCACCAAGAAAAAAGGCTTCATGCTAGACAGAACAGAAAAGTAAGAACTGCCCCTAAAGATTCTCCTGAACACTTTTATTCAAGTGTGTCACACCTTCAGGGAGAATAGGAAATTGGCCAAACCTCAGCTCAGACAGATAATACACATAGATAATTTGATTATGGGATTATATCAATTTGACCATATATTGAAAAAATGGATCAAATATGGTACCTAGGTCATTAATAGACACTGAGGTGGAGACCTCTCTTATGTATGGAAATCCTGATAAGTTTAAACATGGAACTCCTATCACAGGACTGAGAAGGGCTGAAATATCCACCAGATAAATCAAACTAATGATGAAAACTTGAACAATTATCTAAGAAAGAATATACTGTGGTAATTGTACTCATTCCTGAATACCCCATTGGAATGGATATATTCAGAGGTATGACTCTAAATTTACCTGAGGGGAGATGCCATTTGGCAGTAACAAAGATAGGAATTAATACAGTTTTAGTGGGAAAAATAAAAATGGACACAACCACTTTACCTGAATTTTCTAAAGTAGTTACTTTAAAGTAGTATTGTGTGCCAGGTGGGCAAGATGAAATTACCAATACTGTAAAGGAATATGTTAAGGCAGGAGATTTAGTCCCTACATTCACAAGATGGAATAGTCCTGTCTGACCTGTAAGAAAGTCAGATGGGATATGGAGGATGACAGGGGATTATAGACAGTAGAATAAGATGCCTCCTCCCTTGAATATTGCTGTTTCAGATAGTGCTACCATAATAGAAAAGATCCAGAAATAAGATGGAACTTGGTACGCAGTTATTGATTTTGCCAATGTTTTCTTTACCATTCCAATAGATTCTAAACAATGGGGCCAATTTGTTTTCCCTTGGCAGGGCTGACAATACACTTTTATATGCTTGCCACAAGGATATCTGCATAGCTCCACTATTTGTCATAGGATGGTGTCTGAACATTTAGATGAATTAAATGATGTATAGCTTTGGCACTACATAGATGAAATCATGATACAGGGAAAAAATGTAAAAGAACTGAAGACTTTGGCTTTTAATTGAGTATATGGAAAGCAAATTGTGGGAGATAACTGTGAAAAGATTCAAGGGCCAGCTAAAACCAGAAAATTTTTGAATATACAATGGAATAAGGGATTGCTAGATATTCTCCCACAAGGCTGACAACAGATTCAGGATTTTCCTATCTTCACCAATAAGAAAGAAGTCCAAAAGTTTATAGGATTATTTGGATATTGGTGACATCACATACCTCATCTAAGACAAATTTGGAAACCCTTATATAAAATTACTAGGAAAACAATATGAATTTGATTGGAGACTTGAGCAGAGTAAAGCTTTTAGAGAAGCAAAGACTCTAGAATTACAGCCTATGCAAAGCGGCCTGGGATTACAAGTGACTTTACAGAATTATTATGCAAACTGGAGCTTATGGCAAACTGAAATTTATGGCAAAAACAATCAAGCTAAAATGTACCCTTAGGGTTTTGGTGTAGGAAACTCCCTTCATCTTAGGATTTTGGTGTAGGAAACTCCCTTCATCTGGAGTTCAATATATCCATTTTGAAAAGCATTTTTTAGCTGCATATTGGACTTTGGTAGAGACTAGACAAGTGACTTTTGGCCTTGAGGTGATATTAAAGTCTGGAATCCTAATTATGACCTGGGTAATGAGTACCCCAGCTTCTCACAGAATTCAACATGCTCAAGGGGTTAGTATAATTAAATGGAAATGGTATATTCAAAATAAATGTAAAGCAGGCAAAAATGGAGTTTCTGCTTGACATGAATCTATAGTGTTTGTGAATTGTGTAGATCAAAAAGAGGTCATTAGACCAGGGCAATTTAGTAAGCATATATCAGAGAAAAGCCTTGAACTCAGGTTATCCTGAGTTCAATCTCAACCTCTGTGCACTTTGGCATGCTGTAGCTCACCCATAAGAATACTTAAAGTAAATTGTTTCATAGTTCTATGAGATTCTAGGTGATACATGAATAAGGTATGATCAAGGAAAGAATGATCAAATTAACATAGTTGAAGAAATATGCTTTTTATTCTGTATTTGAAAATATTTTCACATCAAGAGAAGGCATTCCTATCTAAGTCACATGGAGGATGACAACATGGGTAATGGCAATTTGGGATGATTGAGTCATGACTGATATAGTTCTCAGTTATATCCTTTAACCTTGCAATTTAAAGGGAATAAATCCAAACTGAAATGTAGAACTAAAATAGGGATAGGACAGGGACTACACCAAGGAATCAGATTTATGTCCCTGGGGTAAAGAGAACAGCTGTTCATCAGAGAGTCTCTCAATGTTAGAAAATGAAGAAGTGAAGAGAAGCTGGCAGAGCAGCAAAGGAATTCAGGGAAGGAAAGCCACCTGGTACAAGAGTTAACATCTCTGAAGTGATGACAACAACATTTGGAACAAATGTGGGATGAGTGATTCCTAGACAACACTAAATTCCTGAATCAAATATTTTGGAGGAGAAAGGAGGAGTTCCTAGAAAAAACTACCTCCTGGATCAAGGATGAGAGTTCCAGAACCAAGCCAGAGCTAGTGCTGGGGAGCAGAAAATGAGAATCATGATGCAGAAAACCAAATCTGGGTCTTACCCTTCACTACAAATCTGATTGATGTGGACTGGACAAGTCCAAAGATATGACTGAGTATTTATCCACTTCAGTTCTTTCCCTTTTAGGGGAGCTTTAACTATAGGAGATGTAACTGGTTACATCTAATTTGCCTGAAGATATTTGGTTTCCCTGAAGAAGGAATAAATATTATGTGTAATTCATTTGTTGATACAATTTCCTTTCAGATGGATTTAAATATCTTCAGTTTATTGCTCTTTAGTATCTTTATAGCATTTGGCAAACCTGATATCAATTTTCTGTGACTTGGCATACACTCTTTTGTCAACAGAATTATTTTTCAATTGACAATTATGGCGATTATTAGCCAACATAAATTTAACATGTCTGCTTGAATGCCCAGAAACATTATGCAAGAGACATTTGACTTTAAATCTTCCAAATAATTTATACTGGCTAGCTCATTCCAATTGGCCAGAAGGCATGTGTGATTGGAAACAAAATGGTCAGTACCCCAGTGGAGTAAAATGATGTGTTGGGAATTCTGAGCTAAGTGACATTTAGTCTGTTGAAATATCAGAAATTTGAAGGAGACTTGAGATTACTTAATAAGTGATTGTATCTTTTGGTTTCAAGGTATGTTAACAAACTTAAAAAAATTCTATTGAATACTTGCAGATCATTTAAAGTAATCTATCTACAACCCTTTCCAATCCCATCACAACTACTTTGGTTACGCTACCTATGCTAATATGTGCAGCTGTGAATATGAATGAGGTTTTTTGGTCCTAGGAGAGAGCAGAATTCCAGAGATATCAAATACATATTGCACATTCAGCATACAAAAATAGAGCTCTGTTATTTTACTCACTTGCTTCTTTATTCTCGTTTTTTATAGCTCCAAATACAACAAAGATCATGAAGTCAAGATTTGCAGTCAAGCTGACTTCCTTGATGATTTGTCCTGAAGACAAAATGAAACTGAGTTGGCAGTTTATGAAACATGCAATCTGGGACTCATCTGTCTTCTGCTAAACTCCAGGACTGCATTTTCACATTCATTTTATCAGCACTCAGACATCCCAAAGGACGCAACTTTCAGCTTGAAGACACCCAGAAACGCAGATGAAAGTGACAGAAAAGAGCTGAATATTTTAGAAGAGGGAGGATCTAAATGAATATGTTGGCTTTGGGGCCTTTCAGATGTGAAAAGCAAGGATGAGGGAACTTCAGTTTAGGTTATTTGCCCCCATTAACCCAGAAAATAAATTAGGTCCTAGTTTCTTTTCCCCTTTCAAATCATCATGTTCCTTTTTTTTAGTTTTTACCTTCTCATTCTTACAATAGCTAATACATTTTGTAGTGGGTTTGGGGATCATGGAAGGAAAGAATAGGCTGGTAATATTATTGTCTTGAGTGTACAGAAGTGAATTTTCCACATAACTTACCTTTAAACCATAAACCTGTCTTAATTGAAATCCTTTGGGCTTGAAAACTTTCTAAAATGTGCTGCATTCTTCTAAAAAAATGTAGTGAAGATGATTTTAATCTTTCATTGATTATGGATTATGCACATGTATTATTGAAGTCATAGTATGGTACATTGTGAATGAGAATAGGATTAGGAGTTGGGAGTCTCAGAGGATCTGAGCTCTGCTGCTTCATCTCCATGTTATGTTAAGCAAGTCACTTAATCTTTCTAGTCTCATTTCCTCATCTATAAAATGAGGCAGTGGAGAGGGGGCTTGACTACAAAATCTCTAATACCCCATTATGCTTTAAATATTTAAAACTATGAATCCAGCTCTAGAAAAATAATTTTCTAGTAGTTTGGTATGGCATTAAGCAAATTAATTTAGGTAGAATTGTCATTTTTATTATATTACCTTGGCCTACCTATAAGCAACTGATGTTTTTCCAATTACTTAGATCTGACTTTATTTGTGTGAAAAAGTGTTTTGTAATTGTCTTCATATGGTCCCTGGGTTTGTTTTGGCAAGAGAGAAAGGCATCTTGATGAGGGAGGGGGGAGGAAAGGGAAGAAAATTTAAGACTTATGGAAGTGATTATTGAAAACTGAAAGCAAATAGATAAATTTATTAAATAAAACAAACTATAAATCCAGACTTTAATTAAGGTATGATACCAGGAGTTCTTTGCACAAAAGAATATTCATATTTAGAAATATTTGACTTTGTTCTAAACAGTCAGAGGCTGTAGTATTTTTTACTTTTATAGGTCTGGTTTTTGTTAAGTTCATTCATTAATAAAAAGGATAGCCCTATTGGGTCCTCACTCAGACTTTTTACTCCACTTTTTATACCTTATTCTAACACACTTGTTTATCTGGTTTCTAGGCCAAAGTAATTTAGAAGGAAAAAAAAAAAACAAAGGGGATGGACCAGAAGAGGGAGGCATTATGACATTAGCAAATAGAGAAAACTGAAGGTCTGCCAGTAGAGTGCTTACAAAGAAAATGACAGAGTAGGTTGCTACTACAGTGATAATAAATAATAAGAATTAAAAAATAATAATATAATAGAGCGTGATACTAAGTTGGTGAAACTTTACAGGGACCTGTTTATGAGGCTTTCCAGCTTAAAAGGGTATTTTGTTTTGAAGTAAGGAAAAATATGCTACAATAGGCCTTATATTACCATGTCATTCAATTAAAATTTTGTGTCTTCTGAAATTGTGATACACCATGATCTGCAGTCATATCATCTCAATAAGAGTACATTTCTGTTAAAAAATAGATTTTTGTGGAAAGGGGCACCTTAGGATCATTGAAAATTACTGTGAAGTTTCCCAAATTTAACCCAGTTTGTTTTCCTCTTAATCAATTTGAGAACCAATTAATTGTCCATCTGTAGTGCCTCTCCAAGACACACAAACATATATGTATATATAGATACACAATGTATAATATTATATAAGAGTATTAGAAAAAATATTAAACATATGTACCTATATGTGTATACATATATTTGTACCCACATGCATGCTCAATATGATAGCCACTCAACTGTATGTCATAATGTGGGTAGTGTGCCTAGATTATTCACTTTTTTTCCATTAGTAAACTACTAGGTAAATTTCTTCTGATTGATCATGGATCTTTTTGTAGAAATTGTACTATGTTCTAGAGGTCAGTGCAATCAGCATAATATCATCCACAAACAGCAACATCTAGAGTGACTTGCTATCAATAATGAAAGCCGCTTTCATTTGGCCTCTGTGTAGAAAAACCTCTGGGACATCATTTTTGAGCCATTTATATCTTTCTTTTCACACCAAAGGATGGTTGAACAAAGTTTTTTCTTTGTAGCACCTATCAAGAATGTGATGATGATGTTCATTCTAGTAACATACATGAGGAAAGCCCTTTTGGGGGAAAGGCTGAATTCCACAATCCTAAGGGAAATGATTTTTTTTTTGTTTTTATAAAAAACAAATAATAAACAGTCATTTCTTGCAATGTTCCACAACTCTCAAGATACTGTATGATTATATGAATTGTTAGAGAAAAGCATCTAGGAAATCTCTTCATTCCTTTCTCATCATTCCAACAAGGAAATCTTTCATGCTAGTTGCAAATCTTTAGCTCTATAAGCCTTCCACATTAGCCTTAGGTACTCATTCCACACAACAGTGGTTTTAAATGTTTCCTTTTCTCCCCACCTTCATTTTTCTCTTCCCTTAAAGTAAAGGATCTAACTTCCTACTTCACAGATAAGCTCTAATATAAGTTATCTTAATCACTCCCAACTTTATCCAAAATATCTTTTTTATTAATAAATTATTTAACTTTTTACATTCATTTTCACAAAATTTTGGGTTCCAAATTTTCTCCACTTTTATCCCCTAGCCCCACTCCAGTACACCGAGCAATCTAATTTTCCCTATCACCAATCTGCCCTCGCTTCTATCATCCCTCCCTTCCCTTGTCCCCATCTTCCCTTTTGCCCTGTAGGGCCAGATGACTTTCTATTACCCATTAACTGTACTTCTTATTTCCTAGTAGCAAGAACAATACTCAACAGTTGTTCCTAAAACTTTGAGTTCCAAATTCTCCCCATCTCTCCCTCCCCACCCACTAAGGCAGGCAATTCAATATAGGCCCTATCTGTGTAGTTTTGCAAATGACTTCGATAATAGTCGTGTTGTGTAAGAATAGCTGCATTTCCCTCCCTCCTATCCTGCCCCCCATTGCTTCTATTCTCTCTTTTGATCCTGTCCCTCCCCAACAGTGTTGATTTCAAATTGCTCCCTCCTCCCATTGCCCTCTCTTCCATCCTCACTCCCACCCTGCTTATCCCCTTCTCCCCCTCTTTCCTGTATTCTAAGATAGGTTTTCATACCAAAATGAGTGTGCATTTTATTACTTCCTTTAGTCAGATGTACTGAGGGTAAATTTCTTGTTTTTCTCTCAGCTCCCCTCTTTTTCCCTCCACTAAAAATTATCCTGCCTGCCTCTTCTATGAGAGATAATTTGCCCCGTTCCATTTCTCCCTTTCTCCTCCCAATACTTTTCTCTCTCACTGCTTAACTTTATTTTTTTTAAGATATGATCCCATTCTATTCAATTCACCCTGTGCTCTCTGTCTCTATGTGTGTGCTTGCATGTGTGTGTGTGTGTAATCCCGCCAACTACCCAGATATTGAAAAGTTTCAAGAGTTACAAACATTGTCTTTCCGTGTAGGAATGTGAACAGTTCAACTTTAATAAGTCCCTTATGACTTCTCTTTGCTGTTTACCTTTTCATGCTTCTGTTCATTCTTGTGTTTGAAAGTCAACTTTTCTTTTCTGCTCTGGTCTTTCCATCAAGAATGCTTGAAAGTCCACTATTTCATTGAAAGACCATTTTTTCCCCTGAAGTATTACACTCAGTTTTGCTGGGTAGGTGATTCTTGGTTTTAGTCCTACTTCCTTTGATTTCCCGAATATCCTATTCCACGCCCTTTGAGCCCTTAATGTAGAAGCTGCTAGATCTTGTATTATCCTGATTTTATTTCCACAATACTGGAATTGTAGTATTGAATAAATATTGGTTTGAAATGGAAAGAGGAGGTTGGGAGGAGGAGTCAACATGGTGGAGTAGAAAGATTCACATATACTAGCTTCGAACCCAGAGCCCATAAAATACCTGTAAAGAGGAACTCCCAACAAATTCTGGAGCAGTGGAAGCCACACAACAACATAGTAGAGGAGATTTCTGTTCCAGAGAGCCCTGAAAAACCGAGGTCACTCACCAGACCTGGTGCAGAGCCCAGCCCTGCCTTGGCTGCGTGGCACTGAGAGGACCAGATCCAAGCAGGCTTCTGATTTAAAATGTCATGGGCCTCCCTACTGATTGCTTAGTAAAGTTCAAACTTCTTTATCCTGAATTTAGATCTCCCCATCATCTGTCACTAGTTTTTTTCCAGTTGTATCTTAATTTAAGTAATCAATTCATCTCTTCCCTGAATCTTCAATCTCTCTCCTTCACTTGTTACTTTCCTTTCAGCCCAAACATACCTACTACTCTCCATTCCTAAATAAATAAACATACCAAATATTTACTTTGAAATTTATTTTTAAATCTTTCCTTGTATTTTCGATTCCTATTCAACTAGTTTTTGAACTTTCTTCTTTCATTCATGGTGAGATTTCTTGAAAAAGCTGTCTATACCGCATGCCTTCACTTTGTAATCCGTGTCTCCTCAATCTTTTATGATAGGGTATCAATTTCATTATTTCATTGAAATTATCTAAACATGACAGTCATTTCCCATACCATCAATTCCAGTGGTGTTTTATTTTTTAATTCTCTTTTGACCTCCCTATAGCTTTTGATAAGTTTGGACCATTCTCTACTATAACTAAGTAGCATTGACATAGTGCTTACCTCATAGCTGTCTTATTTTATGCTTATAACAGTCCTATGAGTTATACAATGTTTTGATTCCCATTTTGCAGATGAAGAAAGTAAGACAGAGAGATCAAGTGATTTTTCTGGGCTGCACAGCTAGTAGGTACCTCAAACAGGGATTAAACATGGGTCTTCTTGACTCCATGCCCAGTGCTGTTTCATCTGTATCACCTAGCTGCCTGTTACTGGGCACTTCTCTCTCTGTTTCAGAAAAAAGAAAAGAAAAGAAAACAACAACCACAAAAAGAAACACACTCTTCATTTTCCTCTTTTCTCTCTAAAAACTCTTCCTTTAACTTCTTTATTGTTTTTCTATCTTCCACATGACTCTTCTAAATCTTCGTAAAATGTATCACACTATTTAAAAAAAAGCATAGAAGACATTTTGCTCATTTATTTATAGACTATTCTTGATCTTTTTTTCTCTCTGTACTTTCTCATGGTAGTCTCATTCACTGCAGTGACTTTGTAACTATTGCTATGGAGATGATTCCTAATTCTCTGCTTCCATTATAGACTTCTATCTAAAAATCAACATGTCCCAATAGCTCCCAGTAGCTACAAGGCATCTTTGCATAGATGTTTCCTTGTTTCCAAAAGATCATAATATTCTATGAGGTCAAGAATTTTGACTTGGTTGAATTTTGTTAATCCACCAGTTTCCAGCACAGTGCTCCAAGCACAGTAGGTGCTAATCAGTGTCTACAGAGGGCAAAAACGATTATAGATCGTTAGATGAACACCAAGAAAAGAAAAAAAAAAACGTTTCTCATTACTTTTCAGCACATGGTGAGATCAATTCCACTGACTCTTTTTTTTCTCTAAAGATAACATGTGGTCTTTCCTTCAATTCAGATTATATTTTGTTATGTATTCATGGTAGTTAGAATATCAATAGAAATGTGGTTCAGTTTGTACAGTAGGACATCCTCTCAATGGATATTAGAAAATTTATACTAAAAAGAATAATGGATTGTACTTAGTCTTCCCTTACTTTCTCCCCGGCCTCTCCCAGAGTGATTTATCTATTTTTTTCTTTTATATTAAAGTGGCCATCCCCCTGACTACCTTTTAAAGAGACCTATTCATTACCTCACTTTAAGTGAGTACCTGAAAAGGCCTTAGTCTAAAAGGCCAAGGTCTTCCATTGCATGCTAGGCTATCTCTAGTCATCCTAATGAATATCTGGTCACTGGATCCAGATGGCTCAGGAAAAGAAAGTGATGCTGGTGACCTTGCACAGCCCTCCCTCAGTCAAAACAAAGTCAAATGCAAGTCTGATGTCATGGTCTCCTTTGAAAATGAAGGACAAACACAAGTTCCCCTACAACTCTTAAGCCTCCAATCACTATCAGTACAACAGTAGACAGAGCTTATCAGGAGGACTGTGTTTATTTTTTTTATCTAAATATGTTTCATGGGTCACTAAGATAAAAAAAATGCCTAATAAACCAAATCATCAACATTATGTAGATCTTTTACGTGCAGTAGGTGGCTCAATGTATAGAACTCTAAGCCTGGAGTTGGGAAGACCAGAGTTCAAATATAACCTCAGATACTACCTGTGTGACCCTGGTAAGTCATCTAACCTCTGTTTCACCTCAGTTTTCCCAATTGTGAAATAGGGACATAATGACACATATCCACAGGGTTGTTACAAAGATCAAATGTGGTTAAATGTGTTTAATATGATAAGATGTTTTTTTAAAATGATTAACACAATGCAAGGCACATAGTAGGAGCTATGAAAATGCCTTTTCTCTTTCCCTTACTTTTTTTCTTTCTTTTCCTTTCCTCTTACAGCACATAACGTAGGGTTAGATTAAAACTCAAAGTCTTCCCACCTTGCCAGAGTCTGTGGGAGCTTGTGCTCCTCTACATAGCCTTTACGATTCAAATATCATTTTCATGCCATGTTAAGCCAACAGAGCACAACTTTGTGGAAGATGAACTATAAAATTCTTTATAAATTAAAAAAAATGTATTTTAACACCTGCCATTTCAATTAACTTGATAATCAGGTTCATGTAAAACATTTAAAAGCTCCATTGTGAATAACACATAAATGTAGAATAGTAAATAAAAATATTTTGGAAGATTCTGGTAAAATCAAGAACATGATGTTTGTTCCAAGTTTTATTGAAACTAGATCTACACTAGCAAAATGAAGAATACAACTAAGGAAATTATCCAGATAGCTTATATAAAAGAACAAATTGGCTAAAATTGTATCTAGTTAATTAAGCCGAAAGTATAGAAACTTGTTTGTTTGAATTATGCAGAAAATCATATTGTCTTCCTTATTCCCTCCATATTCCATAAGTAATTGCTTCTAGCCCATACTTCATGTTGTATGAATCTAACTGGTCTGAGAATACAAAACTCCAACAGAGAATTAGCCTTGAGTTACAGGGTTGTATAGAGCTGTGTACAAATGATTTTAATTTCAAATTTACATAAACAATCTGATCTTCTTGATTTACCCAAAAAACGGATTTGAACAAATGGGAAACATTATGCTAATTTGGTTGATGAGTGCTGACACATTCTAGTGTTACTCCCTCAATTTGGTTTGCAAAAATCTTTACAGTATCATTGCTCAGAAAGTGCCTCAAAATTTGCAGTAGTTACAAGACTTGCTAGAAGCATAAATATGCACAGTAGCAATATCTTCATTTACCCATTTTATCTTTCAAAATATTATATTTTTGTGATGAAAAGCTTTTTGCTGTAACACAAGTTATTTCCCCATTCCTCGATTAGACTCTCTTGTTTAAAAAAAAAAAAAAGAAAGGAAAACAGTTAAACAAACCAACTACCAAGTCCCTGGAATTTAGAATGTAAACACCATTCTCTATTCAAAGCTTCTCATCTCAATACCAAGAAAATGGAAGTTTCTTTTACGATTTTTTTCAACAAGATCAAGACTTGTCAATACAACTGATTTAAGTTCAGCTATCTTTTAGTATGTTTAAGTTAATCTCTATAACATTCAACATGATTTATACTTATGTCATTCTCTGTAGCAGTTCACACAGAACCACCCATATTCTTTAGAATTTTTCATATTTGCTATTTCTCATGACACAATAATAGTCTATGACCTTCATATAACCAATTACTGATTTACCTAATTTATATCTAGATTTTCTTTTATGTTTGTGACAACACAATAAGTCATGCTCCATGCTCCTAACATTTTGACATATACGAGATTTTCTTCTTGTATTTGACCTTCTTTGAGCACATGTTCAATAAGGGGATTAAGGGGTCAAAGGAAAAAACTATTTAGTTATTGTTCTTAAAGAAATCCAAATTGTTTTCCAGAACGGCTAATTAATTGAGGTAGTTAAGTGTACAATAGATACAATGTTAGACCTAGAGTCTTGAAGACTTGAATTTAAATCTGGCCTCTGACACTTAATACTCTGGGACCAATGGCACATCACTTAATATCTATTTGCCTCATTTTCATCAACTGAAAAAATCATAATAATAATAGAACCTTTCTCAAAGAGTAGTTATGAGGATCAAATGAGAAAATATTTACAAAGAATCTAGCTCAGTGCCTAGCACATGGCAAGTGCCATGTAAATAGCAACTATTATTATTATTTTTCATTTACTTTACAACTCTAATAGCAGTATATTGGGATACCTGTCTCCCAGTAGCCCATTCAGTATTAATTATTGCCCTTTAGGCCTCTATATATTATTAGCTCATGGGGTTAGAGCTTGCCCCAATGGGTTCAAGGACATAGATGGTGGGATTTTTTACGGTCAGTTAGTTGTCTTCTGCCGTAGTTGCATACTCTTGCTCTCTAGCCCTGGGCAAATAAGTCTCTTTCTAATGCATATTTTTGGAGATAATGGTGATGGTGGGAGAGTATAACCAGAACTAGAGACCCTTAATGGATGCTAGAAAACAATCAAATGATGTAATTAGACCTTTATCTGGAGTCTAACCCCATTTGTTTCCCTACCTGTTGAATGTCTCTTGAGGTCTTACCCACAGTCCATAAGCTGCATATCTAAAACTTCATGATTTTGTCCAAACCATCAAATCCCTTCAAAACTCTGTTTCTTACTTAAAACACAGTATACTCTATATTCTTCCTGTAGCTTCTCCCCCAAAACTGAACTCTCCTCCAAATGTCCACATTTCTTTTTCATGACACTATCATAATTCTGGTCACCCAGACTTCCAATTTTGGAGTTTCCTAGAAAAAAAGGTAATATAGGATGGAAAAGGTTAAGGATATGCCCTTCAGATAAGGGCAGGGACGCATGCTGAGATAATGGAATAATTTGCCTGCATAGTACCCTCTGAATGTTCCCTGTCCATGGTGCTTATCAAACATGCTTTTGTTTTGTTTTATAATTGCTCCAATACCTACTTGTTCTAAATCTCTAGGTAGGTCTTAGTTGGATTAGAGAAGGTTATAATTGTAGTAGTTTTAATTTGTACCTTTTTGTACCTTTTTTTCCTGTAAATCCAGAAACATATCAATGACTTGTTTTTATTTGAGCTATTGGAAACTCCCCCCACCACCACCACCACCATAGAGACAGGTTTATTTTATTGCTGGAGTGAGCTATAACATAGGATACAGGATCCCTTTAACTTTTACTATATGGCTTAGTTTTTCTCTTAGTAACATTATTATTTTATTGAAACATCGGACATTTAGACCTTGAAGGGATCTTAGAAGTAAATGAATCCTTATCTTTCCTCATTTTAGAAATCAAGAAACTGAGTCAGGTCCAGAAAGATAAGTCTTTACTTGTCCAGTGTCCTAGAACTATTAGCTGCGGTAGTATTTGAATTCAGGTCAATCTGACTCTAAATGTCCTATTCACTAATCCTCCCAGAACTAAGATCTATATTGAAAATTCCTTGTCAGGAATTCAAGGTGAAAATCCCCCCCCCTTTTTTTTTATACTAATGGTCTTGTTTTTACTGTGTTACTTCTACTGAGTGTATGAAATGCCTCCTTGAATCAAAATTCTAGGCTGCCTTCTTTGTATCGAATCCATATGTTCAAAATGTTTGCTATTCAGGGGGTTGTAAAGTCCTACTTTAAATCAAAGGACTTAAATAATAGGCTTTTTTTTGTCTACTTGATACTAAACTTTCTTTGACATGAAAACTATGAAACAGAAGAGTGGAAAAAACTAGTGCCTTTGATGTCACAGAAACTAATTTCAAATTCTAACTTTCCTATTTATAGCCTTTGAGGTCATTTCACATCTCTGGGACTCAATTTTCTAATCTGTAAAATGAGTGGGCTGGACTAGTTGACATCTGAGATCATTTGTGATCCAAAATGTATGATCTTAAAAGACCTACTGTGTTCCATTCCCTCATGCTTCACATCCAACCTGTTGTTTCCAAAAGCTATCCATGCAAGAGTTTAATCATTAAATTTCTCTGGATACATAAGATTGTATATTTGTGATTACTAAAGAGACCAGTTTCTTTGTGACCTCATGCTCATGGATTAAGAATATTTTTTTCCTTTTTTTTTTCAAATATAGAATAGGGAAGCAATGAGTATGGCAAGAATTAAATGACATACAAAAAAGACTATGTCCTAAGAGATAAGGGAATTAAGGGTTATTTATTTGGGATTAATTTCTGAGTAATAATTCTTGAATTTGAGTCATTAACTTGTTAGAGCAGAAATAACAATGAATTATATACTATTGAGAGAAAGGGAAAGGTTATTAAGCACCTACTATGTGCCAGAAACAATGTTAAGTATTTTACAAGTATTATTACCCTTGATTCCACCTATAAAATAGATGTAATTTGTGCTATGCACATTTTTCCATTAAGGAAACCAAAGCAGACAGAGGATAAGTGACTAGTCCATGGGTCACATAACTGGTGTCAGAGGTAGGATTTGAACACAGGTCTTCCTAACTATAGGTCTATCTTTCTGTGTACTGTGCCACCTAGGTGCCACTTTTTAAACATTATAATATTTAAAGAGCAATATGAAGGTTAACTTTTAACCATTCCCTCCATCTGCATTTTTTCTACAACCCCATCAATTTTAACATCTTATTAAATTTAAGCTGCATTTAACGAAGACATTTACCTGATATTGGGTTTTTGTAAGGAATTCAATCAAAGACATCAGGAATAAATTTCCAGAGATTAATATGTTTCATAAGAAGAATTTCACCAGAACATTGGTATTCAAGGCCCTTTACAGTCATTCTCGAACTTACCTTCCTTACTTCATCTATTTCTATTTGCAAACTCTGCGTCCCAACCAAACTGGACGATTTGCTGATGCTTTGCTATTTCCAAGATATGTTTCATTCTGTCTCCCAAAATGTGAAATAGACTCTTTCTGCCCCAGCTAATTTTTCCCTTTATAATACCTTTTCCTTCAAGGCTCACTTCAGTTGCTATGTCATCCATTGAGTCTTCCTTGATCTCCTTAACTAGACACCATATAATTGTGTATATTAAACTTTACTACATTTTATTGTACCATACTATCTACTATACTATACAATCCTATATTAGGACTAAACTAGATAGATAGGTACTCTGCTATAATCCCAATAAACTAGATTACTAGTTGTGCTTTGACTTCATCCTGCTTTTTTACCAGTTCCAAACCTTTTCTCTGATGCCTGAAATAGATTTATCTTTCTTTTCTTTCCCACCCTAAATCTGTATTCCTATAACTGTTCCTATGCATTTATCAAAACTTAGCTTGTATTCTCTTCACTTTTACATGTCATATTACCTATACAAGAATGTTAGCTCCCGGAACATAGGGATTGTGCCATGTTTATCATCTTTATATTTCTGGCATCTTACATGATATCGAGAACACACTAATTGTTTTATAAATTGAACCAAATTTATTGAATTTAACCAAAATGAAAACACTAATCCTGTCAATTTCAGATAAGTAAAATTATCTTTATGTGGTACAAACCTAACCTAATCTGTTGTAGCAAGGAAAATATGGAAAAATTCCTTGTCAAGCCAAAATGATTTCTTCTGCTCACATAACTTACATAAAACATTTATCAAAATAAATTTCAATAGCATCATTCACTACTGTCAGTAAATTGAGCATATGTATGATTCTAAATGATCAAAACATATGAGATGTTATGCAATAGTGAATAGATAAAACTGTGTATATAAATGTCAAGTTGAAAAAACACAAAATAACATGGAAAATTTCAGCTAAATTATGTAAAGGAAGACTTTAAAAAGTCTTCACAGTATGTCTTGAAATTAAAAAAAGCAAAGAAAATTAAACTTGTAAAACTTTCAAAAATTAACTTCTCATTTTGATGTGCGTGTTTTGTATAGGATGTTCAGTTATCTTACAATTGTCTTTGACATTCTCGTCAAAGAATCTGAATCAAAGAATTTTTATAAAATAGTTGCCCACTAAGTGTGTGTCCACAGATATAGCAGGAAATAGGATTTTTACATGCTTTGCAACACTTGCCTTGCTATTTAGGCACTTTATCAATTTTTAAAAAAATAATCCTCTTTAAATGTCAGAACTGAGAATATCCTGGCTAACAAAAATATAGTTATATTTGACAATTAGAATTAGTGCCCCAGTGCACTAAATGATTAGATATACTTTGAGAATACATTATAATCCTAGCTCTGGTTGGTGGTTTCTAGAAGACATAGAAGCATGAGGTCTCTGCCTTCAAGTGTCTTACAAATTACTTGAGTAGATAAGCTGTGAATGACAATACTCAATTACATTAACTCTAACATACATTAATGTAGTATCAATTATGTATAAGACAATGTACTAAGAAATAATTATGCAAAGTTGAAAAATCATAGAACCCTTGACTAGAGGTATTTATAATCTATATAGCCCTCAGGGAACCCCATCTCCTATGAATCCCTGAAAACCTATCCCTAGATTTTTCATAAAGTTGGAAACATCAAAATTTATAGCTGAACATAACTGTCCTAAGAAATTTCCTTATAATACTGGAAAGTACCCCGTGTAAAGAAATGACCAATGAAACCAAAGGGAATCACAAGGGAATTTTTCTACCCAATTTGGGACTGAAAAAAATACAAGCAATAGCCTGTGTGTGCCTCTGATAAGGCCCACAGCAGGGATTTTTGAAACTAGTGAGATTTTGATAAATAGGACATAAAAGGACAACCCTTTGAAGTCAAAGCAAGAGAAGAAGAAAATAATCCCTGCTAAGTCATTATGTCTGTTCCAGGAAATACTTGCCTTCCAGTGTAAGGTATGCCCAGGGAAATGGGTAGGTCATTCTAAGGGGCTCTCCAGGAGGCCAGAAATAAGTCCAATCTGAGGATGGCTGAGTAAAGGCAGGGACTTGCCTGAGGTCTCCCACAAACCTCTTCAAGTACCTTTAAAAATGACTCTAAACAAATTCTAGGGTAGCAGAACTAACCAAATGATGGAGTGAAACAAATTTACAGCTCAAGACAACTTGAAAGGTCAGTAGGAAAGGTCTGCCATACCTGATTGAGAGTGGAGGGCAGTCTAGCATAGGCCAAGCCAGCACAGTTCCAGGACCAGCAAACCCAGAGCAGGATTAAGGAGTTATTTAATCAGCAGTGGCAATGGCAATGACTGATTACAATGGTCTTTTTGCTAACACTGAGGCAAGATTCTGTTACTTTGCCCATGCTTGGTTCCAGGTTGCAGGCCAGGAGGAGCAGGAGCATAGCAGAACTTGCCACTGCAGTGGAGGGGAGTCCTCCTTATAGGTCCATGGCAGAAAAGAGTTCTTATGGTCACCCACAGATCAGAGCACATGTCAGGAGAACAGTAAACATCTGTCCTTAAATCATATCACCTTGGAAAAACTGAAAACTTACAGGTCAGTACAAATAACTCTGAAAACAGCTGCATCAAACACCAAAAGCTTGGGACAGTGCACCCTCAACCCTGGAAGTAGAGCCTTACTTTAATAAGTGGTTACAAAATGAACTAATAGACTAGGAAAATGAGCTAAGAGCAGAAGAAAACTGACTATTGGAAGTTATTATGATGACAAGGACCATCAAAACACACACTCAGAAAGAGACAAAAAAGTAAAAGTTCTTACATCCAAAACGTCCAAGAAAAAATGAATTGATCTCAGGCCATAGAAGAGCTCAAGAAAGATTTTTGAAATGCAAATAAAAGAGGAAGATGAAAAATTCAGAATAGAAATGAGAGTAATGAGGGAAAACCATGAAAAAATTAGTCAACATGTAAGTAAAGGAGATACAAAAAAAAATGCTGAAGAAAATAACACCTCAAAAAAAAGGGTCAGGCTAAATGATAGAAGATTCGAAAAGTCAATAAGGAGAAGAATGCATTAAAAAGCAGAATTTGCCAATGGAGGAGGTTGAAAAGTTCACTGAAGAAAATAATTCCTTAAAAATTAGAATGGAGGTCTGGAAAGACTTATATGATCTGATGCTAAGAGAAAGGAGCAGAACCAGGAGAACTTTGTACATAGCAACAAATACAGTGTGCAAGGACTTTTTCTGGTAGATTTAGAAATTCATTGCAATGCAAGGACTTAAAAAATTCCCAGTGATCTTTTAAGGTAAAATGCCTTCCACATTGATAGAAAGAACTATGGAATTCAATTACAGATTGTAGTAGTTCATTTTCTTTTGTATTACATTTTGGTTTGTTATATGATATCTCCCATTCATTTTAATTCTTCTATACATCATGACTATGGTGAAAATGTATTTAATAGGAATGTATGTGTAGAACCTATATAAAATTGTATGCCATCTTGAGAAGGGAAGGAGGAGGTAAGGAAGAGGGAGGGGAAGGAGGGAAAGAAAAAAATCTAGGTTTTATGGTAAGAGATTGTGGAACACTGAAAATAAATAAATAAAAATTAGAATGGAAGAAATGGAAACTAATGACTTTATTAGGAATTAAGAAACAATAAAACAAATGAAAAGAATGAAAAACTAAAAGACAATATGAAATATCTCATTGTAAAAGCAACTGACTTGGAAAATAGATCCAGGAGAGATAATTTAGAAATTATTGGACTACTTGAAGGCCATTATAAAAAAAAAATTTCCTAGACATCAACTTTTAAGACATTATTAGAGAAAACTGTCCTCATATTCTAGAACCAGAGGGTGAAATAGAAGTTGAAAGAATTCACTTATCACCTCCTAAAAGAAATACCAAATTGAAAATTGACAGAAATACCACAGGAAAATTTTAGAGTTACTATATCAAGAAGAAAATATTGCAAGCAGCCAGAAAGAAACAATCCAAAAATCATGGAGCCACAGTCACAAGGATTAGCAGTTTCTACATTAAAGTATTAGAGGCTTTGTAATATGATATTCTGGAGGTCAAACCAAAAATCATCTACCCAGCAAAACTGAGTATAATACTTCAGAGGGAAAAAATGGATATTCAATGAGATAGAGGACTTTACAGTATTCTTGATGGAAAGATCAAAGTTGAATAGAAAATCTGACTTTCAAATACAAGAATCAAAAGAAGCATAAAAAGTAAAACAGAAGAGGAAACTCATAAGGGACTTATTAAGTTTAAACTGTTTACATTGCTACATGGGAAGACATTTGTAACTCATAAGAGCTTTCTCATTATTAGGATAGTTAGGAAGAGTATACATAGACAGAGGGCACAACTACGACTTGAATATGAAGGGAGGATATTTAAAAAATAAAATTAAGGCATGATAGAGGAATGTACAGGGAGAAAAATAAAGAGAGAGGTAGAGTAGGGTAAATTATCTCACATAAAAATAAGCAAGAAAAAAAATGTTTTACAGTGGAGTGGAAGGAGGGAAAGGGAAAGTGAGTAAACCTTACTCTTATCTAAATTTACTCAAAGAGGGAATAACATGCATACTCAATTAGGTATAGAAATATATCATACCCTACAGGAAAGTAGGAGGAGAATGGGATGAAAAAAAGGGGATGGGGGTGATAGATGAAATAGCAGACTGGGGGGGGGTTATTCAGAAGCAAAACATTTTTGAGGAGGTACATTGTAAAAAGAGAGAGAAAATAGAATAAATGTAGGGTAAAGAGGATGAGGGAAAATATAGTTAGCAAGAATAATTGTGAAAAATATTTTGAAACAAATCTCTCTGTTCTCAAACACATGGAGAACTGAATCAAATTTATAAAAATAACAGTCATTCCCTAACTGATAAGTTATCAAACGATAAGATCATTTTTCAGATGAAGTAATCAAAGCTATTTATAGCTACATGTAAAAGTGTTTCAACTCCCTAGTGATTGGAGAGATGCAAATTAAACAATTCTGGGGTACCACCTCATGAATATTAGATTGGATAACAGGATAGAAAAGGTAAATTACAAATGTTAAAGGGGATGTGGGAAAAAGGAGACTTTATTGCAGTGGTGTTGTGAACTCATTCAGCAATTCTGTAGAGCAGTTTGGAACTATGCCCAAAGGACTATACAACCATGCACATCCTTTGACCTAGCAATGCCACTACTATGTCTGTATCCCAAAGAAGATTTAAAAAAAAAAGAAAAGGACATACTTGCGCTAGAATATTTATAGCAGCTCTTTTTGGGAGGTAAAGAATTGGAAGTTGAGGAGATGGCCATCAACTGGTGAATGGCTGAATAACTTGTGGCATGTCATTATGATGGAATGCTATTACACTATAAGAAGTGATGAGCAGGATGCTGTCAGAAAAACCTGGAAAGACTTGCATGGACTGATGCAAAGTGAAATGTACTGTCAACAAAGTAACAGTAACATTGTAAGGTGATCAACAATGAATGACTTAGCTATTCTCAGCAATTCAATGACCCAAAACAGTTCTGAAGGACTTACGATGAAAAATGATATCCATTCCCCAGGGAAAGAATTGATGGTATGTGAATACAGATTGAAGAATACTTTTCTTTAAATTTTTTTCTTCAGTTTTTTTTGTCTGTTTTCTTTCACAACATAACTGTTATGGGCATGTTTCGCATGTCTACACATATATAACCTATATTGAATTGATTGCTTCTTAATGAGGGTGGTGAGGAGGGAAGAAGGAGGAGAATTTGGGATTCAAAATTTTAAAATCAAATGTTAAAATCTGTTTTTATATATACATGGGGAAAAATAAAATTCTAAATAAAACCTGGAAAAAAATTAGTACAATTCTCAAAATCTAGTGATCATATTAGGAAATCTATGAGACAAAGTTAGGGCACAATCACCTTTGCTCCTCCAGGAGGCCTGAACCCATATTACTATCCAGTATCTTCTTGGGAGCTAGTCAGGGATTCAGCAGGGGCAGTGGGTATTGTGGATGGGTATCGTGCAATGTAAAGGACATGGAGACAAAGCATGGGCCTGCATTCATATTAAGGCACAATTACATAGGAGGAGAAGACAAAACTTGCAGACTGGTCCCATCCTGGGACCTAAATCCCTGTCTCACTCCAGGACTTCTAAAAATGTCAAGAGTAGGAATTAGGAACATGATCTTTCACCCAGAATTTTATTGTGCAATAGCACAGACATTATAAATGTAACAAGAACAGAAGCAAGTAAGTTTTGCTCATTTTATCCAAGACTGGTTTCAATGGCTGACTGTGTGGAAAAGTTCTAATATAGGAACTAACAACAGGAGACATGATTAAATCAAATAAAATTTCAAATACAATGAAGTAATACTATGGGTTTTCAAGAGACAGAAGAACTAAAATTTTGATCACGGGAATTAAGATATTAATTAGTTTTAACTAAAAGGTGAATGTGTGAAAACACATTTATATGTCACCTTTCTTCCTTCTTCCTGTCACCTTCTTCCTTCTTCCTGCCACCATCCCAGCAAAGAAAATAAATAATCACAAATAAATAACAAAATACGTATATATATACATATATACACATGTATACATACATATACATGCACATATGTACATGTGTATACATATATACATACACAACACCTTTATCTATCTAGCTATCTATCTATACATTCTATTTCCATGCTACAATATAAAATTGCTTCCAGATAGCAATAATTAACAATAATTATTCAAAAGACTAAACTTGTGGCCTAGAGCCATTACATAGAAAATAGTACCCACTGAAATGTAAAGATAAAGAATACGTTGTATAAGACTGATTTAAATATCCTTCTGAAGTTTTTTTTTATACAGTCATTTGGATTATTCAGACTTTCCTGCCATAATGCTAAATGGGTTCTTTTTTTTTTTTCAGTCAACAAGCATTTATTAAGCACCTACTATATACTTAGCACCGTGCTAAGTGCTGGAAATTTTTTTTTATTTAACTTTTTACATTCATTTTCACAAAATTTTGGGTTCCAAATTTTCTCCCCATTTATCCCCTCCCCCCACCCCAATACACTCAGCAATCTAATTTTCCCTATAACCAGTCTTCCCTCTCTTCTATTATCCCTCCCTTCTCTTGTCCCCATCTTCTCTTTTGTCCTGTAGGGCAAGATGACTTTCTATTCCCCATTAACTGTATTTCTTATTTCCTAGTAGCAACAACAATACTAACCAGTTGTTCCTAAAACTTTGAGTTCCAAATTCTCCCCATCCCTCCCTCCCCACCCATTCCCTTTGGGAAGGCAGGCAATTCAATATAGGCCATATCTGTGTAGTTTTGCAAATGACTTCGATAATAGTCATGTTGTGTAAGACTAACTGTATTTCCCTCCATCCTACCCTGCCCCCCATTGTTTCTATTCTGTCTTTTTATCCTGTTCCTCCCTGAGTGTTGACTTCAAAATGCTCCCTCCTTCCTTTGCCCTCGCTACCATCATCCCCCCCACCTTGCTTATCTCTTTCTCCCCCAC
This sequence comes from Bettongia penicillata ogilbyi, assembly GCA_023548195.1. Lineage (NCBI taxonomy): Eukaryota > Metazoa > Chordata > Mammalia > Diprotodontia > Potoroidae > Bettongia > Bettongia penicillata. Next base: position 7,657,048 of record JAJHZJ010000049.1, on the reverse strand, counting down.
TTTCCTGTATTGTAAGATAGGTTTTCATACCAAAATGAGTGGGCATTTTATTCCTTCCTTAGTCGAATGTGATGAGGGTAAACTTCTTGTTTTTTTTTCTCAGCTCTCCTCTTTTTCCCTCCACTAAAAAGTCTCCTGCTTGCCTCTTGAATGAGATATAATTAACCCCATTCCATTTCACCCTCTCTCCTCCCACTACATTTCTCTCTCACCATTTACCTTAATTGCTTTTAAGATATGGTCCCATCCTATTCAATTCACTCTGTGCTCTCTGTCTCTGTATGTGCGTGCATGTGTGTATGTGTGTGCATGTACATGTGTGTGTGTGTATGTGTGTGTGTGGTTCCACCAACTACCCAGATACTGAAAAGTTTTAAGAGTTACAAATATTGTCTTTCCATGTAGGAATGTAAACAGTTCACCTTTGGTAAGTCCTTTATGACTTCTCTTTGCTGTTTACTTTTTCATGCTTCTTCTCATTCTTGTGTTTGAAAGTCAAATTTTCTTTTCAGCTCTGGTCTTCTCATCAAGAATGCTTGAAAGTCCTCTGTTTCATTGAAAGACCACATTTTCCCCTGAAGTATTATACTCAGTTTTGCTGGGTAGGTGATTCTTGGTTTGAGTCCTAGTTCCTTTGACTTCTGGAATATCCTATTCCACACCCTTCGATCCCTTAATGTAGAAGCTGCTAGATTTTGTGTTATCCTGATTGTATTTCCACAATACTGGAATTGTTTCTTTCTAGCTGCTTGCAATATTTTCTCCTTGATCTAGGAATTTTGGAATTTGGCCACAATGTTCCTAGGAGTTTCTCTTTTTGGACCTCTTTCAGGCAGTGATCGATGGATTCTTTCAATACTTATTTTGCCCTCTGGTTGTAGAATATCAGGGCAGTTTTCCTCGATAATTTCATGGAAGATGATGTCTAGGCTCTTTTTTTGATCATGACTTTCAGGTAGTCCCATAATTTTTAAATTGTCTCTCCTGGATCTATTTTCCAGGTCAGTTGTTTTTCCAATGAAATATTTCACATTCTCTTCCATTTTTTCATTCTTTTGGTTTTGTTTGGTGATTTCTTGGTTTCTCGTAAAGTCATTAGCCTCCATCTGTTCCATTCTAATTTTGAGAGAACTATTGTCTTCAGTGAGCTTTTGAACTTCTTTTTCCATTTGACTAATTCTGCTTTTGAAAGCATTCTTCTCATTGGCTTTTTGAACCTCTTTTGCCAATTGAGTGAGCCTATTTTTCAAGGTGTTATTTTCTTCAGCATTTTTTTGGGTCTCCTTTACCAAGGTATTGACCCGTTTTTCATGCTTTTCTTGCATTTCTCTCATTTCCCTTCGCAGTTTTTCCTCCACCTGTCTAACTTGATTTTCAAAATTCTTTTTGAGGTCTTCCATGGCCTGAGCCCACCAGACATCCCCCTGGGATGTCTGGGATACAGAGGCCCCAACCTCCACATATTTCCCTGACGGTAAGAATCCTTCCTTGTCATCAGAATTGAAAGGCAGGAACATCTGAACCCCATCATAGTATCTTTCTGTAGTCTTACTTTTCTTCCCTTTTCTGGGCATTTTCCCAGCCAGTTACTTGACTTCTGAGATTCCTCTTCACCCCTGCCTAGATCCGCCCAGCTAGTGCTTGGGTCTGAGTTTCAAATGGGCCTTCTGCTGCAGGTGCGGCTGCTATTCAATGTGAGCTTAAGTTCTGGTGCTCATGTGGGGGCAGGGCAGCCTCCCAGGCTCAGTTCCCTCAGGGGCTTTATACAGAGACCTTCAGTAATGGGGCAGGTGGGGTAGGGCTGTTTCCCAGGCTCAGATCCCTCAGGGGGTTTATGAAGAGACCTGAACTTCTCCCTGCCTGCTTGGGCCGCCAGTGCCTCCGCCACTGCCTCCACCACTGCCTCTGCCACTGCCTCTGCCGCTCCCTCCACCATTGCCTCCTGAGGGGGCCCGAGTCATGGAGACACTCCACTCCCCTCTCGGACAGCCTAGACGTCTTTCTCACTGACCTGTAGCATCTGTGGGTGGAGGGAACTTCCCAGCCAGTGGAGGTTCCGTCCCTGAAGCCTGCTAGTATCTGCTCCTCTCAGCCACATGGCCAGGGCAGCTCAGGGGTGGACTCCACTTTCCTGGGCGCGACGGACCCTGAGGATGACTCTCCAGGTCTCTCTGTGACGGAAATCTTTTCCACTGTGTTTCTGCGTGCCTTGCAGTGATCCAGAATTTGTGGGGAGTTCTTCTTGCAGGAAATATATGGGCTGTGGGTTCGGAGCTAGCATACATGAGTCTTTCTACTCCGCCATCTTGGCTCCACCCTAAATGGATTCTTGAAAAGAAAATACATTTATTTGTGACACATCCTTAAAAGGTTGTCGGGATAGCAAGAATGAGAGCAGATGTAAGTAAAGCAGGAGATTCATGAGAGATGGATTCAATTGTTCTGAAAAAAGAAATGGTAGTTGACTGACTGTAAAAGACTGAGATATAAAAGCTAGTATATATAATCCTCTCGATGGGGCCTGTCATCAGTTCAGCAGAACCAAGGACAGTGTAAAACCTTTAGTGTTATATCTGTCTGAAACCAAAGGTCAATGTTAGATTACTTAAAATACTTGGCAATTTCCCATTAGCATCGTAGATTTTCAGATATCTTTAGATTCATTAGCTTATTAATCATTACATGACATAAACTATTTCTTAGAGTAGAAAAATCATTTCAAGAAAATAGTCATTGCAATATATTAAAAATAAACTGTCTCTCAAGTAATATTTAGCGACTTGACTAGGGCATATTTGTTTTTTTTTTTTCGCATTTTTTTTATTTTTATTTTTTAATGTTTTACAATCATTTCCTTAAAGTTAAGATTTTATTCCCCCCCACCCTTCCCCAATACCCCCCTCCCTCCCCATGACAGCATACAATTCTGTTTAGGTTCTACATATACTTTCCTATTGAGCACATTTTCACTATATTCATGCTACGTAGTCAAACTAAAATAAATGGAAGAAATCATATAACAATCAACATATAATACACTGAACCCCACCCACACACAAACATGATCTGCTACATTCTGCAAGTGACTTCCACATTTCTTTCTCTGAGTGTGGAAGGCATTTTGCCTTAGAAGACTGAAATTAGGATTTTTTTTTTTCTCAGTAAGTTCTTGTATTATTACAAAGTTCCAAGTCTACCAGAAAAAACTCTCACACACTGTGGTCGTTGCTGTGCACAAAGTTCTTCTGGTTCTGCTCTTTTCGCTCAGCATCAGATCATATAAGTCCTTCCAGGCCTCCCTGAAGTCTTCTTGTTCATCATTTCTTATGGCACAATAGTACTCCATTACATTCATATACCATAATTTATTCAGCCATTCCCCAATTGATGGGCATCCCCTTGATTTCCAGTTTTTGGCTACCACAAAGAGTGCTGCTATAAATATTTTTGTACATGTGGGACCCTTTCCCGTTTTTATAATCTCTTGGGGATACAATCCTAGTAGCGATATTTCTGGGTCAAAGGGTATGCACATTTTTGTAGCCCTTTGGGCATAGTTCCAAACCGTTCTCCAGAAGGGTTGGATGATCTCACAGCTCCACCAACAATGAATTAGTGTTCCAACTCTCCCACATCCTCTCCAGCATTTATCATTTTCTTGTTCTGTCATGTTTGCCAATCTTACAGGTGTGATGTGGTACCTCAGAGTTGTTTTGATTTGCATCTCTCTAATCAATAGTGATTTAGAGCACTTTTTCATATGATTATAGATATTTTTGATTTCTTCCCTTGAAAATTGCTTGTTCATATCCTTTGACCATTTATCAATTGGGGAATGACTTGGATGTTTATATATTTGAGTCAGTTCTCTATATATTCTAGAAATGAGGCCTTTATCCCCGAGCTTAGCTGTAAAAATTTTTTCCCAATTTACTACATCCCTCCGAATTTTGGTTGCATTGGGTTTGGTTGTGCAAAAACTTTTCAGTTTAAAGTAATCAAAATTATCCATCTTGCATTTCAAAATGCTTTCTATCGTTTCTTTAGAAAAAAATTCTTCCTCTCTCCATAAATCTGATAAATACACTATACCTTGCTTCTCCAGTTTATTCATGGTATCAATCTTTATACCTAAGTCATGTACCCATTTGGACTTTATTCTTGTGTACGGTGTCAGGCATGGGTCTATGCCTAATTTCCGCCACACAGTTAACCAGTTTTCCCAGCAATTTTTGTCAAACAGTGAGTTCTTATCCCAGAAGCTGGGATCTTTGGGTTTGTCAAACAGGAGGTTGCTATATTCCTTGCCAACTGTGTCTTGAGTGCCAAGCCTATTCCATTTGTCTACCCCTCTGTTTCTTAGCCAATACCAAGTGGTTTTGATAATTGCTGCTTTATAATACAATTTGAGGTCTGGTAGCGCTAGGCCACCTTCCCAAGCATTTCTTTTCATTAGTCCCTTTGATATTCTGGACCTTTTGTTTTTCCAAATGAATTTTGATATTATTTTATCCAGCTCTAGAAAATAATTATCTGATAGTTTAATTGGTATGGCACTAAATAAGTAGATTAATTTAGGTAGAATTGTCATTTTTATTATATTAGCTCGCCCTACCCATGAACAACTGATGTTTTTCCACTTACTTAAATCTGACTTTATTTGTGCAAAAAGTGTCTTGTAATTGTGTTCATATAATCCCTGGGTTTGTTTTGGCAGGTAAACTCCTAAGTATTTTATAGTGTCTACTCTAGCTTTAAATGGGATTTCTCTTTCTATCTCTTGGAGTTGGACTTTGTTGCTAATATATAGGAATGCAGAAGATTTGTGTGGGTTTATTTTGTAACCTGCAACTTTGCCAAAGTTGTTTATTATTTCAAGTAGCTTTTTACTTGAATCTCTGGGATTCTCTAAATATATCATCATATCATCTGCAAAGAGTGATAACTTAGTTTCTTCTTTGGCTATTTTTATTCCTTCAATTTCTTTATCTTGTCTAATTGCTACCGCTAACATTTCTAGTACCATATTGAATAATAATGGTGATAATGGGCATCCTTGTTTCACCCCTGACCTTATTGGAAATGCCTCTAGCTTATCTCCATTGCATATAATGCTTGCTGAAGGTTTTAGGTAGATACTGCTTATTATTTTATGGAAGGTTCCCTTTATTCCTATGTTCTCCAGTGTTTTTAATAGGAATGGGTGTTGTATTTTGTCAAAAGCTTTTTCTGCATCAATTGAGATAATCATGTGGTTTTTGTTGGTTTTCTTGTTGATATGATTGATAATGCTAATAGTTTTCCTAATATTGAACCAGCCCTGCATTCCTGGTATGAAACCTACCTGATCATAATGTATTATTCTCTTGATAAGATTCTGTATTCGTTTTGCTAGAATCTTGTTGAAAATTTTTGCATCTATATTCATTAGAGAAATTGGTCTGTAATTTTCTTTTTCTGTTTTATCTCTTCCTGGCTTGGATATCAAAACCATATTTGTATCATAGAAAGAATTTGGGAGTACTCCTTCTTCCCCAATTTTCCCAAATAGTCTATATAGTATTGGAATTAACTGTTCTTTAAAGGTTTGATAGAATTCACTTGTGAATCCATCTGGTCCTGGAGATTTTTTCCTAGGGAGTTCATTGATGGCTTGTTCAATTTCTTTTTCTGAGATGGGGTTGTTTAAGTATTCTATTTCCTCTTCTGTTAATCTGGGCAATTTGTATTTTTTAAAATATTCATCCATCTCATTTAGATTATCGAATTTGTGGGCATAAAGTTGGGCAAAATAATTTCTAATTATTGTTTTAATTTCCTCCTCATTGGAGGTGAGTTCACCCCTTTCATTTTTAATATTAGTAATATGATTTTCTTCTTTCTTTTTTTTAATCAAATTGACCAAAGGTTTATCAATTTTATTAGTTTTTTCATAAAACCAACTATTGGTTTTATTTATTAATTCAATAGTTTTCTTAATTTCAATTTTATTAATCTCTCCTTTGGTTTTCAGTATTTCTAATTTGGTATTTTCTTGGGGATTTTCAATTTGTTCTTTTTCTAGCTTTTTCAGCTGCATACCCAAGTCATTGATCTCCTCTTTCTCTATTTTATTTATATAGGCATTCAAAGATATAAAACTTCCCCTAAGAACTGTTTTTGCAGTATCCCATAAGATTTGGTAGGTTGTCTCATTATTGTCATTCTCTTGAATGAAGTTGTTAATTGTTTCTATGATTTCTTCTTTAACCCATTCCTTCTTTAGGATTAAATTATTTAGTTTCCAACTGATTTTTGCTTTATCTTTCCATGGCCTTTTATTACATATAATTTTTATTGCATTATGATCTGAGAAGGATGCACCGATTATCTCTGCCTTTCTGCACTGGATTTTGATATTTTTATGTCCTAGTACATGGTCAATTTTTGTAAATGTTCCATGTACTGCTGAGAAAAAGGTATATTCCTTTCTGTTCCCATTCAATTTTCTCCAAAGATCTATCATATCTACCTTATCTAGAGTTCTATTTACCTCCTTAACCTCTTTCTTGTTTATTTTGAGGTTAGATTTATCAAGTTCAGAAAGAGGGAGGTTGAGGTCCCCCACTAGTATAGTTTTGCTGTCAATTTCTTCCTTCAACTCCCTCAATCTCTCCTCTAAGAATCTGGATGCTATACCACTTGGAGCATACATTTTTAGTAATGATATTGCTTCATTGTCTATGGTGCATTTTAGCAGGATATAGTTTCCATCCTTATCCCTTTTGATTAGATCTATTTCTGCTTTTGCTTTGTCTGAGATTAGGATTGCTACTCCTGCCTTTCTTACATCAGCTGAAGCACAATATATTCTGCTACATCCTTTAACCTTTATCCTATGTGTATCCCCCCGTTTCAAGTGTGTTTCTTGTAAGCAGCATATTGTTGGATTATGGCTTTTAATCCATTCTGCTATCCGTCTCCGTTTTATGGGAGAATTCATTCCATTCACATTCACAGTTATGATTACAATCTGTGTATTTCCCTCCATCTTCTTTCCCACCATTTGTGCTTTTAGCTCTGCTGTCTCCCTTCCCCTCCTCACTAGTATTTACTTTTCACCACCTCCTCTTGCCGCCTTCCCCTCTTTCTTTTAGCCCCCCTCCCTTTTACTCCCCTTTACTCTTATTGCTTCTTCCCTCCCTTTTGCCTCCCTCCCCTTTCTTCCCTCTTCCCCTCCCACTGCTTATAGAGCTAGTTAGGATTTTCTACTTAAGTTTATTGATCCGTCCTTTAAACAAATCCGATGAGAGTACCTCTCACACAATGCTCATCTCCCTCCCCTCTTTCCCTCTACTATGATTTTGTACTTCTTCTTGTGATATAATTTGCCATTTCCTGCTTCTTCCTTTTCACACCTCCTATTACACTCCCTTCTCATACTTAAATCACATTTTTTATCATGATATCATTTACTTTATATCCATTCCCCCTATGCTTATCCCTTTTATATTTCTTAATAGACGCACAGTTCTTGAGATAAACAGATATCATCTTCCCTTATAGGGAGGTGAACAACTTGCCCTCATTGAGTAGCAAGTTGTTCCCCCCACCCCCACTGTTTACCTTTTTATGATTCTCTTGCGACCTGCATTTGAAGATTGAATTGTCTATTAAGTTCTGGTGTTTTGGTCAGGAAACTCTGGAAATCCCTTACTTCGTTGAATGACTTTCTCCTTGCCTGAAATGTTATGCTGAGCTTTGCTGGGTAGTTGATCCTTGGTTGCAGTCCCAGCTCTTTTGCCTTACGGAATATTGGGTTCCAATTCTTTCGATCTTTTACTGTAGAAGCTGCAAGGTCCTGTGTAATCCTGATTGTATCCCCTTGATATTTAAATTGTTTCTTTCTGGCTGCTTGTAATATTTTCTCCTTCACTTGATAGCTCTGGAATTTGGCAACTATATTTCTTGGGGTTTTGAGTTTGGGGTCCCTTTCAGGAGGGGAACGGTGGATTCTTTCGATGACTATTTTGCCCTCTGAATCTAGTACTACTGTGCAGTTTTCCTTGATGATTTCCTGGAAGATATTGTCCAGGCTCTTTTCTCCATCCTGGGTTTCTGGCAGGCCAATAATTCTTAAGTTTTCCCTTCTGGATCTATTTTCCAGGTCAGTTGTTTTTCCAATTAGATATTTTACATTTTCTTCTATCTTTTCATTCTTTAGATTTTGTTTGACTGATTCTTGCTGTCTCATTGAGTCGTTAGTTTCTACTTGCCCAATTCTAATCTTCATCACATTGTTTTCTTCTGTTAACTTTTGTATCTCTTTTTCCATCTGCCCAATTTTTCCTTTTAATAAGCTATTTTCTCCAGTTAATTTTTGTACTTCCTTTTCCATTTGGCCTTTCAGGAATTTATTTTCTCCAGTTAATTTTTGAACTTCTTTTTCCATTTGTTCAATTTTCCTTTTCAGGGAGGTGTTCTCATCAGTGAATTCTTTCTTAATAATTTTAAAATCATTGGCCAGTTTATCTTCTATTTCCTTCTTCAGCTGTTCCAGGAGAGCTGCTTGTACTTGCGAGTAGTTCATAGTCCCTTCTGAAGTTTCAGATGGAAGTACAGTCTCAGCTGTGACCTCTTTGGGGCTTGTGTCTTGGTCCTTATCCCCATAGAAAGATTCTATGGTTCTTTCGGCCCTCTTCTTTTTCCTATTCATGATTTTGATTGAGTGTTGTGGCTTCTGGTTCTCTCAGTCAGAAGCTGGAGAACTTTTTGCTGAGCTGATGTGTGAAAAAGCTAAAAGCAGGTATTTGTTTGGTGTTTCCCTGATCAGCCCTGGGTTTAGCTTATTAAGTGTGGGGGAGGGGTGCTCTGGTCCCAGTAGATTTCCTTAGCTGAATTGAGGCAAAGGCAAGCTCAGGGGCTGGTAATCCCAGCTGCCCTATTGTCTTTCTGATTCCCCTGGACAGCTGAGGCACGCCTAGATGCTAATGCGTGTTCCCAACCCTCCTGGGGCTCCTCTCCTGGTGCTGACGCTTGCCTGGGTCCTAGTGCAAATTTTCCCTGCCCTGGGTCCTCTGTTCTTCCGGTTTGCCTCTGCCACCGTATGAGGAATCCCCCTTAGCTATTTTCCTCGTCTCAGGTGTTATGAGACTATTGGTCTCCTTCTTCTAATTCTACTGATCTGGGATTTTTCTGGGGAGATATTTTATGGTTCTTTCACGGTCATCAAGGGGGAAGGAGAGAGCATTAGCTGATTACACCGCCATCCTGGCTCCCGGAAGTTCAAGTAAGTGACTCACCGGAGCCTGATCTTCGGGCCGAAGGTCCCAGGAGCTGCTGCGCTGATCTCCGGCGCTCCGAGGCTCTCACTGACTCGGTTGGGCTTGTCTCCCGCCCCGGGTGCCGCTCCTCTGGTTCCGCCCGCCACTCAGGTTTCTCGGATCTCCTCCGCTCCGCTGCACTGGCCGTGCTGGGCTGCCCACGCTGCGCTGTGCGCTGTGGGCTCACCCCTGCGGAACAGGTCCTTCCCGTGGACCTTCCAGTCACCCCTGAGCTCCGAATCTGTCACCGTCTGTCTCCCACTCGATTCCGCACCTCCAAAATTTGGTCAGATTCTCCTTTCAGAGGTACCTGGAGAAATTTGTCTCAGAGCTCAGGTGAGTAGCTGCTCTCACTCCTCCATCTTGGCTCTGCCCCCTGGCATATTTGTTAAGTACGCAATTATGTTTGCCATCGTTTTACTGATTAAAGTTTACTAAGCCAATCATCAGCACCTCAAGTACTGGTGATGATTATGCAGCCATCTCTGCACATTTTCACCTTGACCACCCAGAGGGAAGCAACTATTGGTAAAAACTCAATAAGCAAAGTATTGCTATACTGTATTTTCATCTACCAGTAGAACATTATGGAACAACAGCTTCAACCCAAGGACAATTACTTGAAGAACTCATCACCTGATGGTGATCATCTCCACTTATTCAGCAGGTTGAATTTATCTAATATATTGACACTGTGGCCCTAGGTATTATCTCATAAGACTAGTGGTTCTGAATCGTAATAGCCCTGAAGGTTTGTTGATTTTTCCATATTTGTCACTGGGAAGTTTGTTTGAAATTCACTCTTTCCTTTTTATTTTTGGAGACTAGTTTCCCATATTCCCCCAGGTTGGAAGTGAGCCAGTCACAAGCCTAATTCCACTTTTGACCCCCATGGTAACTTTGACTTGCTCCTTTTGACTTGGGTTTTTAACCCCTAGTCATTCTAAGGGTTCACCATAATAGTTACGCACATATCACAGTCATTTTCTTTAGTCCTACTCATCTCAGATCTCATGAACTCAAGGGCTCTGCCAGTCTCAGCTTTCCTTAATTGCATGGATTGAACTCCCAAATTCTTTTAGCTCTCCTGTCTCCCTTCCCCTCCTCAATGGTATTCACTTTTCACCACCTCCTCCTGCCGCCTTCCCCTCCTTCTTTTAGCCCCTCTCCCTTTTACTCCCCTTTACTCTTATTGATTCTTCCGTCCCTTTTAGCCTCCCTTATCTTTCTTCCCCCTTCCTCTTCTACTGCCTATAGAGCTAGTTAGGATTATCTACTTAAGTTTATTGTTCTGTCCTTTAAACAAATCAGATGAGAGTACCTCTCACACAATGCTCATCTCCCTCCCCTCTTTCCCTCCACTATGATTTTATACTTCTTCTTGTGATGTAATTTGCCATTTTCTGCTTCCTCCTTTTCACACCTCCTATTACAATCCCTTCTCATACTTAAATCATATTTTTTATCATGATATCATTTACTTTATACCCATTCCCTCTATGCATATCCCTTTTATATTTCATAATAGCCACACAATTCTCAAGATTAACAGGTATCATCTTCCCTTATAGGGATGTAAACAGTTGTGTAACAAGTTGTTTCCCTCCACCCACCTCGGTTGCCTTTTAATGATTCTCTTGAGACCTGCATTTGAAGATCAAATTGTCTATTAAATTCTGGCATTTTGGTCAGGAAGTTCTGGAAATCCCTTACTTTGTTGAATGACTTTCTCCTTGCCTGAAATGTTATGCTGAACTTGAGGAATATTGGGTTCCAATTCTTTGGTTCTTTTAATGTAGAAGCTGCAAGGTCCTGTGTAATAATGATTGTATCTCCTTGATATTTAAATTGTTCCTTTCTGGCTGCTGGTAATATTTTCTCCTTCACTTGATAGCTCTGGAATTTGGCAACTATATTTCTTGAGGTTTTGAGTTGGGGATCCCTTTCAGGAGGGGAACGGTGGATTCTTTCCATGACTATTTTGCCCTCTGAATCTACCACTTCTGGGCAGTTTTCCTTGATGATTTCCTGGAATATATTGTCCAGGCTCTTTTCTCCATCATGGGTTTCTGGCTGGCCAATAATTCTTAAGTTTTCTCTTCTGGATCTATTTTCCAGGTCAGTTGTTTTTCCAATTAGATATTTTACATTTTCTTATATCTTTTCATTCTTTAGATTTGGTTTGACTGATTCTTGCTGTCTCATTGAGTCATTAGTTTCTACTTGCCCAATTCTAATCTTTATCAAATTATTTTCTTCCGTTAACTTTTGCATCCCCTTTTCAATCTGCCCAATTTTTCCTTTTAAGGAGCTATTTTCTCCAGTTAATTTTTGTACTTCCTTTTCCATTTGACCAATTTTTCCAGTTAGGTTTTGGGTTTCCTTTTCCATTTCACCTTTTAGGGAGTTATTTTCCTTTTCCATTTGTTCAATTTTCCTTTTCAAAGAGATGTTCTCATCAGTGAATTTCTTTATCAAAATTTTAAAATCACTGGCCAGTTTATCTTCTATTTCCTTCTTCAGCTGTTCCAGGAGAGCTGCTTGTGCTTGTGAGCAGTTCATAGTCCCTTCTGAAGTTTCAGATGGAAGTACAGTCTCAGCTCTGACCTCTTTGGTGTTTGTGTTTTGGTCCTTATCCCCATAGAAAGATTCTATGGTTCTTTTGCCTCTCTGCTTTTTCTTGTTCATGATTTTGATTGAGTGTTGTGGCTTCTGGTTCTTTCAGTCAGAAGTTACACAGAACTTTTTGCTGAGCTGATGTGTGAAAAAGCTAAAAGCAGGTTTTTGTTTGGTGTTTCCCTGATCAGCCCTGGGGTTAGCTTGTTAAGTGTGGGGGAGGAGTGTTCTGGTCACAGGAGATCTCCTCAGATGAACTGAGGCAAAGGCAAACTCAGGCACTGGTGATCCCAGCTTCCCTATTGTCTTTCTGATTCCCCTGGAGTTCTGAGGCATGCCTAGATGCTAATGTGTGTTCCCACCCCTCCTGGGGTTCCTCTCCTGACTCTGAGGCTTACCTGGGTCCTAGTGCTAGTTTTCTCCATCCTGGGTCCTCTGTGCTTCCCCTTTGCCTCTGCCATAGTAGGAGGAATCCCCCTTAGCTATTTTCCTAGCCTCAGGTGTTATGAGACTATTATTAGCCCCTTTGCTGTTTCCACTGATCCAGGATTTTTCTGGGGAAATATTTTTTTTGTTCTTTCACGGTCATCAAGGTGGGAGGACAGAGCATTCACTGATCACTCCACCATCCTGGATCCCGGAAGTTCAAGTAGGTGACTTACCAATGTTTCATCTTCAGGCTGAAGGTCTCAGGAAATGCTGAGCTGATATCTGGTGCTCAGAGGTTCTCACTAACTCAGTTGGGCTTGTCTCCCACCCTTGGTGCCACTCCACCATTTCCTCCTGCTGCTCAGGTTTCTCAGGTCCCTTCTGCTCTGCTGCACTGGCCATGCTGCGTTGTGTGCTCACCCTTGTGGAACAGATCCTTCCCGTGGACCTTCCAGTCCAACCTGGGCTCCGAATCCATCACAGTCTGTCTCCCACTGGATTCTGCACCTCCAAAATTTGGTCAGATTCTCCTTTCACAGGTATCCGAAGGAGTTTGTCCAAGAGCTTAGGTGAGTCATTGCTCCCACTCTGCCATCTTGGCTCTGCCCTGAACTTCCAAATTATTAAAGACTTTTACTGTTGCATTAGTGGACCTACTGGCAGCATGTGTCATATACAATGTGCAGACCTTGAAATAAAGCAGAAGAAACTGAGATCATGTCTTTAAGGAGGGGAATGGCCACCAGCACTTTTGAGTTTATTTCTTTCTAGGTATCTGGCCTCATCAGAGTAGGATATTGACAGGTTTATAGTACAGCTTGATTATAGTTTTGCTGTGTAGGTAAGTTTCTTATAGTTGTGGTAATCTTAGATTTAGATGTGGAAGGTTCCTCCAAGGACATTTACTCAATCATTAAGTGCCTACTTTGTTCCAAGCACTATGCTAAGCACTGGGGATACAAAAAGATGCAAAAGACAGGCCCTTATGTCAAGGAACTTACAGTGTAATGGGGGAGACAACATGATAATAAATACATATGAAGCAAATGCTATAGAAAATAAATAGATAAAATTAACAACAGGAAGGTACTGGAATTAAAAGGAATTGGGAAATCCTCTTGATTTTTTATAGGATCTATAATTTGCTTTGTATAGGTTTGGCAAATTTCAGATTGGTATAGAAATGGCAGATTTCAGTGAAGAAGTTCATGGCCCACTTAAGAACTTCATGGTAAGAACCAGTAAGAGGTAGCTAGTGGTTCAGTGGATAGAGAGATGGGCCTGAAGTAAAGACCTGAGTTTGAATCTACCTTTATACAATTACTAGCTGTGTGAACCTAGGCAGGTCACTTAAGCTTTTTGCCTCAGTTTCCTCAAATATAATATGGGATAATATAGCACCTACCTCACAGGTTTATTGTGAGGATCAAATAATAAGATATTTGTAATTTATTTTAAAAGCATGTAGCGCAATATCTGCCACAACATAGTACGCACTGTATAAATACTTATTCACTACCTAATACCTCCTGTCTTCTCACCATGCAAATTGGCACCTTCTCTTCAATTTATGGTAGTAGTAGTTGTTGTAATAGTACTAGTAGAAGGGGTAGTAGTAGTAGTTATTTTGAAGAGTTTGTTTGAGTATAAAAGAGGATATTTATAAAACACTTAGCATGTCACCCAGCATGCAGTAAATGTTATATAAATGCTTATTTCCTCCCTCCCTTCCCCACCCCTGCAGATTTCTACCTTCTCAGCAATTTATTATTTTGAAAATATTTGTAACAATCAAATGGGATATAGATATGAAATATCTCTTCTCAAATGAGCATAGATAAATAATGCTCTAAGCACAATGTTTGGCAAATCGAAAGTGCTACAAAAATTCTTGTTGCTATCCAATTTATAATTTTAGAGAGTTGTTAGGAAGTGCTGAGATATTGGACTTGGGGAGCCAAGATGACAAAGGTCAGGAACTCTCCTGGGCTCTCCCCAAGCCTTTCCAGATACCTATGAATGATGTGTCAGGGCAAATTCTCGAGCAGCAGAGCCAACAGAGGGAAGTAGTTTTCCAGGCCAGAACAAATTGGAAGGTCAGTAGGAAAGGTCTATTGCACAGGAGTGAGAGTGGAGTGCATTCCAATACAGGCCATGCCTGTGTGAATGGGGCCCCAAAAGGTCAGGAATAAGCCATGGGGGCAGCTGAATCAGTAATAGAAGTGGCAGTTTCTAGACCTCTCAGTCCACTGACAATATAAGGAGTTTGGACAAATGGTCAGAAGGAGATTGTAGGAGCCCCTTGTTTGGCACCAGGAGCAGGAGCGTTTCATTGTCTCAGTCCTGGGTGTCAATTCTTGTTCTCAGACCTAGGGCAAGGAGGAGCATTAATATACCAGAACGTGCAGTTGCAGGGGAACAGGGACCCTTGTCACAGTTCCAAGATGGAAAAGAGTGCTTCTGGTCACTAACAGACCAATGCAAAGTACAGGAGAAGAGTAAAGACACCTCTCTTCCTAGATCATACCACCTTGGAGGAACCAAGAACTTACAGATCCTCAGAATTACTTCTGAAAACAGATGCACAAAAGGCCTGAAACTTGGGATGGTACCCCCTCCACTCTGGAAGAAGAGTCCTGCATAGAGTTAAGAACCAAGAAATAGGCTGGAAAACAAGCAAACAGCAGAAAAAGCTCCTGACTCTAAAGGGATACTATGGTGACAAGGAAGATCAAGATTCAAACTCAGAAAAAGGCAATTGTCAAAATTCCTTCATTTGAAGCCTCCAAATAAAATGTAAATTTTCTCCAGGCTATGGATGAGCTCAAACAACATTTTAAAAACCAATTAGCGGGGCAGAGGAAAAATTGCGAAGATAAATGAGAGTGAAGCAAGAAGAGCATTAGAAAAGAACCAATAGTTTGGTAAAGGAGGCACAAAAATACTGAAGCAAACAACACTTTATAAAACAGAATGGGCCAAAAAGGTAGGAAAAAAAGGCACAAAAATCCAATGATGAGAACTCCTTAAAAAGTAGAATTGTCAAATGGAAAAGGAGGCACTAAAACTCACTGAAGAAAATAATTCCTTAAAAATTAATATTAAGCAAGTGGAAGCTAATGACTTTATGAGAACTCAAGAAACAATAAAATAAAAATAGATCTAGGAAAGATAATTTAACAATTTCTGGACTGCCCAAAGGCCATGAGGAAGGAAAGAGCCTGGATAACATTATCTGTCAAGAAATTATCAAGGAAACCTGCCCTGATATTCTAGAACCAGAGGGTAAAAAAGAAATTGAAAGACTCCCCCATCATCTCCTGAAAGATTTCCCAAAATGAATACTCTCAGGAATATTACAGCCAAATCTCTGAACTCCTATGTCATGTAGAAAATATCACAAGCAGCCAAAAAGAACCAATTCAAGTATTGTGGAGCCACAGTCAGGACAGCATAAGATTTAGCAGTTTATGCATGAAAGGATCAGAGGGCCTGGAGTATGATATTCTGGAAGGCAAAGAGCTAGGATTACAACGAAGAATCATCTACCCAATAAAACTGAGTATAAAATGGATATTAATTGAAATAGAAGACTTTCAAGCATTCCTGATGAAAAGATCAAAGTTGAAAAGAAAATCTGACTTTAAATACGACCCAAAAGAAGCATAAAAAAGGTAAACAGGAAAGGCAAATCATATAGTATTCAGTAGGTTGAACTGTTTACATTCCCACATGGGAAAATGACACTTGTAACTCCTAAAAGCTTTCTCATTATTAGGTCAGTTAAAATGAGTATCCATAGACAGAAAGCACAATGTTAGTTCAACATGATGGTATGAATATTTAAAAAATAAAATAAAAGGTATAAGAAAGAGGAATTGACTGGGAGAAGGGGAAAGGAAGAGGTAGAATGGGGTAAAATTTCTAATATAAAAGTGGGCTGAATATGATCTTATAGTGAAGAGTAAAATGGAAGATGGAATAAGCCAACCTTATTCTATGGTTCAAAGAAGGATTAACACACACTCTGTTGGGTATAGACATTTATCTTACCAAGATAAATACCAAGAGAAGAAGGTGGGGGGGGGTTATAGAAAAGAAGGCAGATTCAGGGAGGCAGAAGCCAAAAACAAAACACTTTTGACAATGCACAGTATGAAAGGAGAAAGAGGTGGGGGAGGGAAGGGGAGTTGAGAGGAGATACACAGTTGGTAATCATTATTGTGGAAAAAGATTTACAGAAAGTTTCCCTAATAAAGACCTCTTTCTCATATATATATGAAGTTGAGTCAAATTTATAGAAATAAGCCATTTTCAATTGATAAATGATCAAAGGATATGAACAGGCAGTTTTCAGATGGAGTAATCAAAACTATCTATGGTCATATGGAAAAAAGTGCTCTAAATAACTACTGAATAGAGAAATGAAAATTTAAACAACTCTGAATTATCACCACACACATTTCAGATCAGCTAATATAACAGAAAAGGAAAATGACAAATCTTGAAGAGGATGTGGGAAAATTAAAACATTTATGTACTATGGGTGAGGTTCTATATTGATTCAAACATTCCAGAGAAAAATTTGGAAGTATATCCAAAGAGATATAAAATTCATTAACCAAGAAATACAACTACTATGTCTGTATTCCAAAAAGATAAGAAACAAAAAACATGTAAAAATTATTTATGGCAGCACTTACAGTGTGGAAGAGTAATGGAAATAGAGGGGATGTCCATCAGTAGAGGAATGATCTACCATGAATAGCTAATCTCATCTCAGAAATGCAATGGTCCAAGATAATTCTAAAAGATTCATGATGAAAGGTGTTGTTTGTCTCCAGAGAAAGAACTGGTGGAGCCTGAATGCAGATCAAAGATACTTTTCCTTTACTTTATTTTTCTTGTTTTATTTTTCTGTCTCTTTTCCTTCACATCATGAGTTACATGGAAATATGTTTTACATGGCTATTCATATATAACCTGTGTTAAATTGCTCACCTCAATGGAGGAGAGAAAGGAGGGAGGGAGAGAATTTCAAAATTTGAAGAAAAGATTAAAATTGTTTTTACCTGTAATTTGGCAAAAAAAAAAAATACTAAATTAAAGGGAAAATTGGGGTGGTGAATTGGATGACTTGAAGAAGGAGAAACATAACTAAGTTGCCTTGAAAAAATAAAAGAACTGCTGAGATCTTGAATGGCTTGTGTGCGGTCAAAAAAGTAGGACTGAGATCTTCCTCATTCCAAGGCAGGCTTTTTACCCACTGCCCCTAGTTTTGCAGAAGAGGTATGGGGAGGTTAGGTTGCAATCTGATTTTGATCCTCTTTCAAATGTACTAGGTTGAGGAGGGGGAGGCGAGTGTAATGTGTGGCACAACCAACATGAGTTTTTAACCTATCAGAAAAAAAACAAAACAAAACACTTTAACTTTTTTTCAAAACTATCTAGGTTTTTTTTTTTTATTTAACTTTTTACATTCATTTTCACAAAATTTTGGGTTCCAAATTTTCTCCCCATTTATCCCCTTCCCCCACCCCAATACATCAAGCATTCTAATTTCCCCTACCACCAATCTGCCCTCTCTTCTATCTTCCCTCCCTTCTCTTGTCCCCATTTTCTCTTTTGTCCTGTAGGGCCAGATAACTTTCTATTCCCCATTAACTGTATTTCTTATTTCCTAGTAGCAACAACAATACTAAACAGTTGTTCCTAAAACTTTGAGTTCCAAATTCTCCCCATCCCTCCCTCCCCACCCATTCCCTTTGGGAAGGCAGGCAATTCAATATAGGCCCTATCTGTGTAGTTTTGCAAATGACTTCCCTGATAGTCGTGTTGTGTAAGATTAACTGGATTACCCTCCATCCTAACCTGCCCCTCATTGTTTCTCTTCTGTCTTTTGATCCTGTCCCTCCCCAAGAGTGTTGACTTCAAATTGCTCCCTTCTTCCGTTGCCCTCCCTTCCATCATCCCTCCCTCCCTGTTTATCTCCTTTTCACCCACTTTCCTGTACTGTGAGATAGATTTTCATACCAACATGAGTGTGCATTTTACTCCTTCCTTTAGTCGAATGTGATGAGGGTAAACTTCCTGTTTTTTTCTCAGCTCTCCTCTTTTTCCCTCCACTAAAAAGTCTCCTGCTTGCCTCTTGAATGAGATATAATTAACCCCATTCCATTTCACCCTCCCTCCTCCCACTACATTTCTCTCTCACCATTTATCTTAATTGCTTTTAAGATATGGTCCCATCCTATTCAATTCACTCTGTGCTCTCTGTTTCTGTATGTGCGTGCATGTGTGTATGTGTGTGCATGTACATGTGTGTGTGTATGTGTGTGTGTGTGGTTCCACCAACTACCCAGATATTGAAAAGTTTTAAGAGTTGCAAATATTGTCTTTCCATGTAGGAATGTAAACAGTTCACCTTTGGTGAGTCCCTTATGACTTCCCTTTGCTGTTTACTATTTCATGCTTCTTCTCATTCTTGTGTTTGAAAGTCAAATTTTCTTTTCAGCTCTGGCCTTTTCATCAAGAATGCTTGAAAGTCCTCTATTTCATTGAAAGACCATATTTTTCCCTGAAGTATTATACTCAATTTTGCTGGGTAGGTGATTCTTGGTTTGAGTCCTAGTTTCTTTGACTTCTGGAATATCCTATACCACACCCTTCCATCCCTTAATGTAGAAGCTGCTAGATTTTGTGTTATCCTGATTGTATTTCCACAATACTGGAATTGTTTCTTTCTAGCTGCTTGCAATATTTTCTCCTTGACCTGGGAATTCTAGAATTTGGCCACAATGTTCCTAGGAGTTTCTCTTTTTGGACCTCTTTCAGGCAGTGATCGATGGATTCTTTCAATACTTATTTTGCCCTCTGGTTGTAGAATATCAGGGCAGTTTTCCTCGATAATTTCATGGAAGATGATGTCTAAGCTCTTTTTTTGATCATGACTTTCAGGTAGTCCCATAATTTTTAAATTGTCTCTCCTGGATCTATTTTCCAGGTCAGTTGTTTTTCCCATGAGATATTTCACATTCTCTTCCATTTTTTCATTCTTTTGGTTTTGTTTGGTGATTTCTTGGTTTCTCATAAAGTCATTAGACTCCATCTGTTCCATTCTAATTTTGAGAGAACTATTCTCTTCAGTGAGCTTTTGAACCTCTTTTTCCATTTGACTAATTCTGCTTTTGAAAGCATTCTTCTCCTCATTGGCTTTTTGAACCTCTTTTGCCAATTGAGTGAGCCTATTTTTCAAGGTGTTATTTTCTTCAGCATTTTTTGGGGTCTCCTTTACCAAGGTATTGACCCGTTTTTCATGCTTTTCTTGCATCTCTCTCATTTCTCTTCCCAGTTTTTCCTCCACCTGTCTAACTTGATTTTCAAAATTCTTTTTGAGCTCTTCCATGGCCTGAGCCCACTAGACATCCCCCTGGGATGTCTGGGATAGAGAGGCCCCAACCTCCACGTCTTTCTCCGATGGCAGGCATTGTACTTCATCATTACAAATGAAGGGGGGAAGGAACATCTCTTCCCCAATAAAGTAGCTCTCTATGGTCTTATTCTGCTTCCTTTTTCTGGGCATTTTCCCAGCCAGTTACCTGACTTCTGAGATTCCTCTCCACCCCTGCCTAGAACTGCCCAGCTAGTGCTTGGGGTCTGAGATTCAAATGCTGCTTCCCAGCCTCAGGGCTTTCCATGGCAGGAGCAGCTGCTATTCAATGTGAGCTTAAGTTCTGGTGCTCAGGTGGGGGCAGGGCAGCCTCCCAGGCTCAGTTCCCTCAGGGAGTTTATGCAGAGACCTGAGTTTCTGCCTGCTGCTGGGGGAGTAATATTCGTGATAAATTATATGCGATCTATGAGATACATTTTATAGAGTCCATTGAACTTAAGCATGTTTTTGCAGCAGAAAATGATGGAGAATATCATAGCTACTGCCATGTGAGAGGAATAGATTATATTATTTAAATTCAAATTTGATTAGAACGAGGATATCATTTTAGGAGTATTTCTCTATAACAAATAATTCAATGAAATGAAAGTAATTTCAGGGTGTTTTCCAATGGTAACAGCTTTTTCTCTGTTACAAAAAACATATCCTTGAGGTAGAATCAACCAGTTTATAAACATACGAGGATTAGTTTCCTCACAAGGGAGATATTCCTGAGTGGAAGTATTATTAAAATTTTAGTATGTACTTATCTAATATGAAGTTTGTTGTATCTAATGTGAGGTTTTCAGCCAAAATGTCTTATGACTAGCTGCCATAGAAGAGTGAAATGGTTAATTAAATGATCCCCCAAATAAGAAATGGATCAAGATTTTGTTCCATTTGCACCCTGCATTTCTTTCCTGAAGTAATGACTAACAAAAGTAAAGTTCTTAAGGATAAGTAACCAGCATCAATTAATGAATATGCTCTCTCTTTTTATAACTCTGAAGATTTTTTTTAAAGATGAAGTGGGGGAAGGACTATGGCCTAAATTATGTTGTGCCATTAGAAACAACTTATTCTTAAGATCTAGCTTGAGCATTTAGAATTTTCATTTTCAGAATGTTTTAGTTTCTTAGACTATGAGGACTGAAAAGGGGACTTAAGTTACATAAGCTTTTTTAATCTTGTAAACATTTATGGGCAATTGAGTAATATGATTCTCTTGATAGCATATTCTCTATGATGATTATGTCAAATATTTTACAATATGTGCTGGCCCCAAGAGTGAGATCAAAATTAAAAGAGATTAATTCAAATAGGTAGGTAAGAATTTTTTTTTTTTTTTTTTTTTTATTTATTTATTTATTTATTTATTTTACATTCATTTTCACAAATTTTTGGGTTCCAAATTTTCTCCCTTTTTCTCCCCTCCCCCCACCCCAATACCCCAAGCAATCTAATTTTCCCTATCTCCAATCTGTCCTCTCTTCTGTCATCCCTCCCTTCCCTTGTCTCTATCTTCTCTTTTCTCCTGTAGGGCCAGATGACTTTCTATTCCTCATTAACTGTATGTCTTCTTTCCTAGTTGCAACAGCAATACTAAACAATTGTTCCTAAAACTTTGAGTTCCAAATTCTCCCCATCCCTCCCTCCCCACCCATTCCCTTTGGTACGGCAGGCAATTCATTATAGGCCATATCTGTGTAGCTTTGCAAATGACCTTCCTGATAGTCGTGTTGTGTAAGACTAACTGAATTGCCATCCCTCCTCACCTGCCCCTCATTGTTTCTCTTTGATCCTGTCCCTCCCCAAGTGTTGACTTTCAATTACTCCCTCCTCCCTTTGCCCTCCCTTCCATCATCCCCCCCCAATATCTCCTTCTCCCCCGCTTTCTTATACTGTAAGATAGGTTTTCATACCAAAATGAGTGTGCATTTCACTCCTTCGTTTAGTCAAATGTGATGAGGGTAAACTTTTGTTTGTTTGTTTGTTTGTTTTTGTTTTTTTTTTTTTTTCTTCAGCTCTCCTCTTTTTCCTTCCATTAAAAACATCTCCTACTTGCCTCTTAAATGACATATAGTTACCCCCTTCCATTTCTCCCTCTTTCCTCTCACTACATTTCTCTCTCATCATTTACCTTAATTCCTTTTAAGGTATGGTCCCATCCTATTCAGTTCAATCTGTGCTCTCTGTCTCTGCATGTGAATGCATGTGTGTATGTGTGTGCATGCGTGTACATGTGTATGTGTGGTCCCACCAACCACCCAGATACTGAAAAGTTTTAAGAGTTAGAAATATTGTCCTTCCATGTATGAATGCAAACAGTTCATTTCTGGTAAGTCCCTTAATACTTCTCCTTGCTATTTACTTTTGCATGCTTCCTCTCAGTCTTGTGTTTGAAAGTCAAATTTTCTTTTCAGCTCTGGTTTTTTCATCAAGAATGATTGAAAGTCCTCTGTTTCATTGAAAGACCATATTTTCCCTTGAAATATTATACTCAGTTTAGCCGGGTAGGTGATTCTTGGTTTGAGTCCTAGTTCCTTTGCCTTCTGGAATATCCTATTCCACGCCCTTCGATCCCTTAATGTAGAAGCTGCTAGATCTTGGGTTATCCTGATTGTATTACCACAGTACTGGAATTGTTTGTTTCTGGCTGCTTGCAAGATTTTTTCCTTGAGCTGGGAGTTCTGGAATTTGGCCACAATGTTCCTAGGAGTTTCTCTTTTTGGATCTCTTTCAGGTGGTGATCGATGGATTCTTTCAATACTTATTTTGCCCTCTGGTTCTAGAATGTCAGGGCAGTTTTCCTTGATAATTTCATGCAAGACGATGTCTAGGCTCTTTTTTTGATCATGGCTTTCAGGTAGTCCCATAATTTTTAAGTTGTCTCTCCTTGATCTATTTTCCAGGTCAGTTGTTTTTCCCATGAGATATTTCACATTCTCTTCCATTTTATTGTTCTTTTGGTTTTGTTTGGTGATTTCTTGGTTTCTCATAAAATCATTAGACTCCATCTGTTCCATTCTAATTTTGAGAGAACTATTAAATTCAGTGAGCTTTTGAGCCTCTTTTTCCATTTGGCTCATTTTGCTTTTGAATGCATTCTTCTCCTCATTGGCTTTTTGAACCTCTTTTGCCAATTGAGTGAGCCTATTTTTCAAGGTGTTAATTTCCTCAGCATTTTTTTGGGTCTCCTTTACCAAGATATTGACCTTTTTTTCATACTCTTCTTGCATCTTTGTCATTTCTTTTCCCAGTCTTTCCTCCACCTGTCTAACTTGCTTTTCAAAATCCTTTTTAAGCTCTTCCAAGGCCTGAGCCCACCCAACACCCCCCTGGGGTGTCTGGGGTACTGAGGCCCCGCCCTCCACATCTTTCCCTGATGGGAAAAATACGTTCTCGTCCTCCCCATCAGATCCGAAGGTTGGGATCATTTGCATTTGTTGGAAAAAACTCTCTAAAGTCTTATTTTTCTTCCCCTTTCTAGGCATTTTCCCAGCCAGTTACTTGACTTCTGAGATTCCTTTCCACCCCCGCCTGGATCTAGTGCTTGGCCTCTGAGATTTAAATGGGCTTTCCTCCTGCTGGCTGTCAATCAGTGAGCTTTAGTTCAGGTGCTGGGGCGGGGCCAGGGCTGTCTCCGAGACTCTGATCCCTCGGAGGGGGGGGGGGGGGCTTTATGCAGAGACTCTCAAGAATGGAGCGGGTGGGGGCGGGGTGGGGGGCCCGCCTCCCAATCTCAGCTCCCTTGGGGGTCCCGAGCAGAAGTCTTCAGCAACAGAGCGGGCTGGGGGCAGGGCCGTTTCCCAGGCTCAGCTCCGTCAGGTTTTATGCGGGAATCTTCCGTAATGAAGATCCCGCCTGCAGCTGGGGGATTCCTGAGTCCCGGGCCGCTGCCGCCTCAGCCCCAGCCCACGCCTCTGCCGCCACCGCTTCCTGCCCCCGTCCCTGCCGCCGCCGCTTCCTCCCGAGGGGGCCCGAGTCACAGACACCCTGCTTCCCCTCTCCTTCAGCCCGGCCTCTCTCACTGACCTGCTTCTGTGGGCGGAGGGACTTTCCCGGCTGCTTCAGCTTCCGTCTCTGAAGCCTGCTCCGATCCGCTTCTCTGAGGCCTCGGCCAGGGCAGCGCTGGGGGTCGGGTTTACTCTCCGGGGCGCGCCGGACCCTGGGGATGGGTCTTGAGGGCTTCCTGGGACGGAAATCTCCTCCACTCTGCCTCTGCACACCTTGCACTCACCCAGAATCTATGGGGGACTCTTTCTACACCAATTCCATGGGCTTTGGTTTCGGAGCTCGTAAACGTGCGTCCTTCTACTCCGCCATCTTGGCTCCGCCCCCAAGAATTTTTTTTAAAGGCTCTTTTTTACTACACAGAAACAAACACCTTGACAAATGCCCCTTTCCTTCATACCCAGATAGAAATCTCAGCTTTCAGTGGAATAAACATCCATGAGATATGAAAAGGTACCTCCCTTTTAAAAAAAAATAATTTATTTATGATATTCTCCAAAAGTAACAACAGCAAAGAACTCAGTGTATTTAGCCTATGTCTGTTCAGGCTTGACTAAGGAATATGAATATTCTTTAAATCATTAACTGCCCTGTGGTCCAGTTATTTCCTAAAGGTACAAAGCATGAGCAGAAACAAAATAAATTAATCCTAAGACAAAATGTAGTAACTATTACATATAATTTACAGTAAAATGCCTGGATTCAAATATCACCTTTGATATTTAACCCCATATGATTTTTATTAAGTCAGTTAAGCTTTCTGTTACTTAAGGAATTCATTTCCTCATCTGCAAAATTGAATGAGGTTTTATTAGAAAGATTCTGAGGTCTCTTGCAGCTGTAAATCTGCCATGTTATCATTCTAAATTAAAGGACCTATCCCAAGGTCACACACATTTATTTGGTGGTAGACCAGGAACTAAAGTCATTCTCATATTCCATTATATGATTTCTTTTACTATCCTATGCTATTTATCTGCAAAACTGAAAGTTCAGAATCCTAAGATAGAAGTATAAAGTCCAAAGCCGGAATCTCTGCTAGCCGAAACTTCAAAGTAAGTAGAACAAGGATGGGTCGAGTAAGGGAACAACTAATGAAAACTGAGAATAAGGAAAGGTTTCTGATCTTCCTTTCAGTGCTACTTGAAGTTCCTATCAGTTCCCAGTAGGAGAGGCTCCTCAGGTTCCTGTGGCCATTATTAGGAGGAGCAACCTATAAGATTTCTAAGGGCCAGGTGCCCCAGGTTGGTAAGGGTACTCAATGTCAGTTGCAAAATGTCAAGAAGGATTGTTTCTCTTTTTTCCCTTCCCTTTCCTTCAAATCAGGGTCAAATGTCCTTCTTTCCTATGACATCCTTCCCCCAATCCCAGACAAACACATACTCTACAGTGCAGTGGCATTGACCTCTGTGGTTTCTCAAAGAAGACGTTATATCTTCTTACTCTACTTTCATCAGTTATTCACCATGACTGGAACTCCCTTCTCATCATCCCTGCCTCATTTCTGGTATAATAACTTTAGCATGTAATATTTCCTCATGGAGTTATTGTCAGGCTTAGATAAAATGATCACCATCATCAGTAATATTTACAGAGAGCTTTTAGGTTTGTGAAACACTTTACAATTACTGTAAAGTTACTGAGTCTGCCTCAGTTATCTCAACTGTAAAGATGGGGATTATAAAAGCACTTACATTCTAAGGTTGTGTGAGGAGCAAATGAGATAAAAAAAGTGCTTTCCACAGTGCCAGGTACAGAGCAGGTACTTAATAGGTCAGTTTCCCTTCCCCTTTCCCTATATTCTATGTGACAGCCCATAGTACAAATGCTTTCATTAATATATGTCGCACATTTACTTTTTTTACAAAAGACTGTATAATAGATGTTTTTTTCCAAGTTTTATTTTTTAATTCAGTAATAAGTGTTCCAAAAAAAGATATTTTGGTTAGGGTTATGTAGAGTTTGTATGAGTATCAGCTTTTGGTGTTTACTTAGGCTGATGTACTTTGAGATGGTAAGGTACCATTTACTCCAGGGTGAGGAAAAATGGAATACTTTGAGATCCTATATGAAAGAAAATGGGCAAATTAATGTAAATTAATAAAATTATAGAAATTAACATATTAATTTGAAAAGCTTTGTAGGTACTCTGGGTATTTTTCTAATAACAAGACCCAAGTTATCTATTTGGATCTAACTGATCCAGTAAAATGTTTCTGTCTCTGCCAAACTAGAAGCAATATAACATAATCACAGCAGAAGGTATGAATCTAGAACTGGCAAAGATTAGCCCCTTTGCATTAATGATTTCAACCTCATGATTTGTTTATGTTTGTAAATAGAATATAGCACAAATAGTATGTGCCTTCATTTTTACACAAAGCAGTCACCAATTAGACACTGTTATATTTAACAAGCTCAACTTTATAGACACTTGGAACTTAATCTAAGCATTATGTTTGAAATTTTTATGGTAGTTACTACCCAGAAAAAGGTAGAGATCTAGGCTTGGTAAGTGAGGCTAGACTTCGAGTCAGTGGAGATTGAGGTTCAACCTCTAGAACTTACTTGTTATGAGAATATATTAAAGTCACTTACTCTCTGAGTCTATTTCCTCATAAATGATTTAGAAATAATCTTTCTTTTACCCTACTTCATAGAGTTGCGTTGTCAGGAAAAAATAAGAAAATGTAGACAAAAAAGTGAATTGCCACCTTGAAAGACTAAACAGAGTGTACCAAAAAGAATTAGTGCAATTGTAAGCTTATTCAACATTAAATGAATTTAGCATTGCAATGAGACATTTGGGTCACCCTATTTAAATACCAATTATCATCATCATCATCATCATAATCATCATTATAATCAATATAATTATTCAGTATTTTTCTCAGACACACTGACATATTCCTAGAACAACTTTGGTCTTCACAGATGTATATTTCAACTCTTCAGAGTCTGATCAAATTGAGACTTCAGCTGATTTATTCTTAGCCAAATATGATTTCTTGAGTCAAACAAAATGCTTTAAGCAGGCTTATTAGAAAGTCTTGTCAGTCTTACTGGAAGCCTCATGTGCTATAACCAACACACATTTTGATGAGTGAAAAACGTAAGTGAAGTTGAAACAGATAGATCACAATTTTCCCATGCTATGCTTAGGATTAAAAGTTAGCAGAAAGAATCTCTGAAATAAAAGGTTTGGCATGTTTACTACATCTGAAACATGGAAAATTAGTTTAACATGCTGAAAACATACACATAAAAACTCATATTTTGATGTTGTTGGGTTTTGTCCATGCATAATTTTTATGCTGAAATAATTGTCACGTATCTCACTTCCGGCTGGAAGCGAGTAATTTAGCTTTCCAAAGGAAAGTTCCTAGTGTACAAGAAAATGGGGAAGAGGGAAAATATTCTTCCCATTGCTGTTTTTCTAGTCATATGGCTAGTTAAGTCAGTTGGTGAGAATATTATTTGGAATATGCCAAAGTGAAACAGTACAAGTAAAATCTATATTTTATTCAATAACTCATTGGGCATATGCCTCAAGGAAGTACAAATCTAAGATTTTCACTTTGCACCCTGTAGTGTTAATGAGAGTTAATGATTTTCCCCACACATTAATGGACCTGCCCATTAAGGAAAGCTTGATTAGGGGAGATTTGTTTTGTAGGAAGGCCCACACCTTCTGTTAATTTCTAATGAGGCACTATTTCTCAAGGATTGTGATGCCCTCTGGCTCTGAGAAAGTGTATATACTTCACTGAGGTGAGGTTTACTTTGGGATTTACTCATTGAAAGTGTTTGTTCGACCAGATGAGACTTTGGTTAGTCACTAGAGAGCTCCCCAGCTTTGAAAACCCAGATGTTGATGCTTCTCTCTCTGGTAACTATGTATGTATATAATGGTCAGACAGTTGGATCTGTCTGTTTATCTGTAATGTATGTATTGTCTATGGTCAGACAGGAAGTCCTGTCTGTTGATCTTTATTTCTCTGTTTGTATTTTCTCTGAAATTCAGGGAGCTGAGTCTTTCCCCTGAACTAAGTGAATGATATATGTGCTTGAGTAAAGTGATTATTGACCCCTCACAAGTTGCCTTTCCTTTGAGAAAAGCAAATCTAAGAACCTGTACAGCAGGCCCTCCTGTGTATGCCAAGGTCCTTGCTCTTGCATACTCCTTATCCATTTATTTCAGTGACGCTGGCAGTACTAACAAAAAAACCCAAAACATAGCAATTGTAAACACCCTTCCTAGTATTACTGGTCATCTAAACAGTCCCTAACCTATCTATTCTTTTGGATTTGCACATGTGATAGAGAGCTAATTTGAGAGCTAGGAGGTTAAAGAACAACTTTAGACAGATATTGGTTGTGTGTCAAGTCACTTAACTCCTCAGTGATCAAGGTAAATCACTAAGTCTAAGACTGTAAGTTTAAAAGAAGGTATTGACCCATATAGTAGAAGGAGTTCTTCCTAGGGAGCTCATTATAGCAGTGAAATCAGATCTCCAGCCTTTATTCTATCACAGAAATGGATATGTCATTACATTTTCTAAATATTCACTAGTATTTTATGAGTAATGTGAAACATTATATGCTAGACATATACAGTAAAAATTAATTAATCTCCAAGCAAGAGGTATTTTTAAGTGCTTTTTTATGGGTCATGAAGTAGGTGGACCCTTAAGAGCTTGAAATTTGTCCAATGCTTAGCTAGTTAGGCTGAGATATATGTAAAATCACAGAGATTCTCTTTAGGGTCATCATAGGGATATGTTTGTGTCTGGCACAATTTTAACTTCAAATTTCTTTGTTTATTTTTACAACTTGACTTTCCCTTTGAATGGGTTCATCTAGTTCACCAAAATTGTCATTTGGGCCATGTAATTCAACAAATAATTTAAGAACTTTTATCAAGAGCCTAATAGCTGCATGACACTATTCTTGAAATTGATACGCATACAGAAAGAAGTGGGAAGGGAATAAATATTTACACAACACCTATCATGTGCCAGATATTGTGCTAATAACTCTAAATTTATTTCATTTAACCCTCACAACAACCTTGCAAGGTAGTTGTTGTATTTCCTCATTTTAATTTAGGGAAAATGAGTCAAACAATAGTTAAATAACTTGTCCAGGATCACTCCACCAGCAAGAGTCTAAGGTCAGATTTGAACTCAGTTCTTTCTGACTCTATTCTTAGTGTTCTTCCCACAAGGACACCTAGATCCATATAAAGATGAATAAAATATAGGTCCCTGACTAGAAGAAAATTAAAATATAGTAGAAAGGAATAAATAACATAAACAAATACATATGATACAAAGTGCAGTGTCATAGTGCTTGAAAAGTAGAAAATGTAGAGAAGGATCATATATGACTATATTATGCACATGCTTATATTGTATAATTCTGATCAGAAATGTAGATGGATAAATGGCAGGAAGTAGGAGCTTTCAATGGTCTTAACTGAGTTTTAGTTATATTCAGTGCCTTGGAATCTAGAAATAGGAGGAACAGGATAGTCCACAGCAGTAAATTGTGACTGTTTGAACTACCAGAAAGAAAGTAATATCATTAGAGAAGTTGAAATCCAATTATCAATTTCACAAACACAGAAAATTTGGAGAGACCAAAAGAAAAAAAAATGTTAGAGACAAAAGGTAACTAAATATAACGGGGACATCTAGTTTGCAACAGTTAAACAGCATGCAGGATGTAAGGGTGTCTCCTGTGTGCTACGAACTATGCTAATGTCTTGAGATACATAAAGAGACATATTTAATGAAGTAGAGGACTTTCAGATATTTCTGTTTAAAAGATCAGATTTCATTATAAAACTTACACATGAGATTCAAAAGAAACATGAAAAGGTAAACATGAGAGAGAGATCAAATGGGACTTAAGGCTAAACTGTTTATATTCATGTATGGAAATATGATACATATAACTCCTAAGAATATTATCATTATTAGGGCAGTTAGATGGAATCTACATAGAGAGAGGGCATGGGGGTGAATTGGTTGTATTCAGATATTAAAAATGGAGGAGTTCCCTGAGAGAAGGAGGAAAGGAGAGGAAGAATGGGGAAAATTATCTCATATAAAATAGGTAAGCAAGAAAGAGCTTCTACAATGGAGAAGGAAATGGGAGAAGGTGTAGACCATGCTTGAAGCTCACTCTCATCCTAAGTGGTTAACAAATAGAATACATATACATACTCAGCTGGAAATGGAAATCTCTGTTAGCCAATGGGGAAGTAGGAATGAAAAGAGATTAAGATAAAAGGTGGGGATGATAAAAGGGAATGTGGATTGAGGACATAGTCTTCAGAAGCAAAATAAACTTTTCAGAAGGGTCCAAAAAGAGAGAAGGATAAACAGAAGAGAACATGATAAAGAAAAATACTTTGTTGGTAAACAAAATTGTGAATGTGAATGGGATAAATTCACCCATAAAACAAATGGAAGTTAATACCAGAATGCATAAGAAATTTGAATCCAACAATATATGGCTTAAAAGAAAGAAATTTGAACATAACAGTACATGAGACTTAAAATAAGATGCTGGAACATAATCTATCACACTTTAGCAGAAGTAGGAAAAAAAGGCAAGGGTAGCAATCATGATCTCAGACAAAGCAAAGACAAAAGTACACCTAAGTAAAAGATATAATCAAGAGAACTGCATTTTGCTAAAAGTTATCATAGACAATGAAGAAATAGCAATATGAAGCATATATATCTCTCTATATCTATATCTATCTATCTATCTATCTATCTATCTATCTATCTATCTATCTATCTATCTATGACTGAGCATATACATTTTCCAAGGAAAAGTTCAGTGGGCTAAGGAGGAAGTAGACAATAAAACTGCACTAGTTAGGGGTGCATCAACCCCTACCAGAAGAAGATACATCTAAATAAAAAGCTAATAGAAGTTAAAGAAATAAATAGAATTTTAGAAAAGTTAAATAAGATACATCTCAAGAAAAAAACTAAATAAGAATAAAAAGTACATATTTTTTCAGTTGCACATAATACTTTCACAAAAATTGACCATGCCTTTAGGAATTGGAAACTTCACAAATAGATGCAGAAAAATAAATTCACACTTTTGGAACCATAATGCAAAACAAAAAAGATAGTTGCATTCAGTAAAGAGCCTTTGGAGCAAACTAAAAATAAGTGGGAAACTAAATAATCTAATCCTAAAAATGAGTGAAAGAACAAATTATAGAAATAACAATAATTTATTAAAGAGAATAAGAGAACATTTCAAAATTTGTAGGATTTAGCAAAAATAGTACTTAGGAGGAAATTATATCTCTAAAATATACATTAAAAAGAGAGAAAAAGCTTATGAATGATGTTGGCATGCAATTAAAACAACTAGAAAAAGAACATATTAAAAATTCACAAAAAACACCAAAGCAAAAATTTTGAAAATCAAAGGACAGGTTAATAAAACTGAAAATGAAAAAAATGATGTAATAAATAAAACAAGGTGCTAAATTTATGAAAAAATAAAATGGATAAATTACATGTTAATTTGGTTAAAAAGAAGAAAAACAAATTGCCACTACCAAAAATGAAAAGGGTGAATATATCTACTATTAAGGTAAGATCAAATCAATTATTTGGAGTTATTCTACTAGATTAAATGTTAATAAAATTGAAAAAAGTGAAATGAATAATAAATTTTGCAAAAATATTGGTTACTTTGATTAACAGAAAAAAAGAAATAGAATGCCTAAATAACCCTATCTTTAAAAAAGGAAATGGAAAAATCTCTACATGAGCTTGCTAAGAAAAAAATCCTTAGGACAAGACAGATTTAAAAGTAAATCTATCAAACATTTGAGGAAGAATTAGTTCCAATAAATATAAGTTATCTGGAAAATTAGGCAATGAATGAGTTCTACCAGATTTCTTTTATGACACAAGTAAGGTTTTGATATCTAAACCAATGAGAGAGAAAAAATCAAGAAAGAAAACTATAGGAAGAAAACCAAAAGATATTTGATTCTTTAAATACAAAGCTAGCAAGGAGTTTATACTACTATATCACAAAGATCATATACTATGACCTAGTGGGATTTTTAGCAGGAATACAGAGTTAGTTCACTTAGAAAAATTATAAGGAAAACTGACTATATCAGCAGAAAAAACAATAAAAACCAGATGGTTATACTAATTGATGCAGAAAATGTTTTGGTAAAACACAAAACCCATTCCTATAAAAACACTAAAATGTATAGGAATAAATGGAATCTTTCTTAAAATGATAAGTAGTTTCCAGCTAAAACTGTGAGTATTATCTATAATATAGATAAACCAAAAGACTTACCAATAAGATACAGGCTAAAACAGGATATCCATTATCAACAGCATTATTCAATATTGTACTAGACATGTTAGCTATATTAATGAGATAAGGAAAAAGAAGCTTAAAGAAGGAGAACAGGAAATGAGGAAAGAAAACTATAATTCTTTGCAGATGATGTTATGGTGTACTTGGAGAATCCTAGAAAATCAGCTGAAGAAAAGTTAAAGTCATTATCAATTTAAGCAATGTTGCAAAATGCAATGTAAAGCCACATAAATTATCAGCATTTCTTTATATGGCTGCAATGTTAATGGAATGTAAGATCTTCCCCACCCATTAACAGGTCTCATGTGGAGCCCATTAAGGGAAGCTTGCTTAGGGGAAGCTTGTTTGTAGGAAGGCTTTGACACCTTTTGGAACAGGCAGTAGAGCCCTATCTGTTGGTCTTTATTTCTCTGTTTATATTTTCTCTGTTTTTTCCTCTGTATGTTCCTGAAGTTCAGTGTGCTGACTTTTCCCCCTGAATTAGTGAATATAAATAAAAAGGATTGTTGATCCTGTAAGCAGCTAAAGTAGATCCAACATCCTGTACCAGCAAGGTGTAACAGGATGCTTGCCATCACAATGTCCAATGATGCATGACAACAAGAGATAGAGAAATCTCATTTAAAATAGAAACAGACAACACAAACTACTTGGGAGTCTAACTGCCAAGACAAATCAAAGAAATATATGAACAAAACCACAAAACATTTTTCACACAAAGATTTTAAAAATTGGAGAAATATTCATTGTTTATGGGTAGATCAAGCCAATATAATAAAAGTGACAACACGTAGATTAATTTGCTTATTGAGTGCCATACCAAGAAACTAGGCACAGACCACCATCTCCTCAACTTTTGCAGAGGTAATGTCTCTATAAAACGACATGGCAAGTAAAAAAAACCACACACACATTGATATATTCCATAGAGTAGATAAGGTTCCCATGACAAAACTGTAATCTTGCACTAGAGACTGCTGAAAATACACTTTTCTGCATATAATTCTTTATAACAGACTGGTTATGAGCTATAGGTGGCAAGAGTATGTAAGAAGATAACTGGTACAAAGACAAGAGCTTTGGATATGGAATAGAAGTTCTAGGTTTCAGTTCCTGACTCTGCACCAAGGTGTAATGACAATAGATGGTTATCAAATGAGGGAATTTCAGAGCTCATAAATATGGAAATTAAACATGTGTGGGTGATGGCAAGATCAATGTTATGACCACCTCTGTGAGGACTGAGGTAAAATACAAGAGCACATTCTGAGAAATGAGTAAATTGAGGAACTGAAAGATTAAGGTGTTAGAGGGAGTAAATAAATAATAATAATAAATAATAAATAAATAAATGAATAAAAAAATGAGTGTGTGTGTGTTTATTCAAAGCAAATTTGTTCCCCATACAGCACAGTGGAAAGGATTGGGAAGCTTTAGAGGGCAACACTGGGGAACAAAGTTTGGATAAGAGGCATGGGAGTAAAGGAATGAAGCAGTGGAAGGTATAAGTGAGCTTTGACTTTCAGGATCACTGAGATGAGAAGAGTATGACCAGACAGGAGTTTGTTAATCATCGAGAAATGAGTTCAAGATAGTTATTAACTTCAATGGAGATTCAGTCTCCAAGTGGTATTTTCTACTTTTAAATATTTTTTAATTTAATTGTTTTTAGGTTTCAGTATTCACTTTAACAAGATTTTGAAATCCAGATCTGTTTCTCCCTCTCTCCCCCTTCTCCAAGACAGCATGCAATCTTATATAGGGTATACGTCTACAATAACATTAAAGATATTTCCACATTAGTCATATTGTGAAAGTATCAGAACAAAATGGAAATACCATGAGAAGAAAACATAAAATAGCATGCTTTGATCCATAATTCTTTCTCTGAATGTGACTGAGATATTCCATCTTGAGTCTTTTGGAATTGCCTTAGATCATTGTATTGCTGAAAAGAGCTAAGTGTATCAGAGTTAGTTGCCACACAGTTAATTACTGTGTACAATGTTCTTTTATTTCTGCTCACTTCACTCAGCCTCAATTCGTGTAAATCTTTCTATGTTTTTCTGAAGTTCGTCTGCTCATCATTTCTTATTGCACTAGAGTATTCCGTTACATTCATATATCACAACTTGTTCAGTCATTCTCCAATTGATGGATATCCCCACAATTTCCAATTCTTGGCCACCACAAAAAGAGCCACTATAAATATTTTTGTACATGTGGGTCCTTCTTCAGTTTTAAAAATTTAAATAATTTATTTGTTTTCAATTTTCAACAATCACTTCCATAGGTCTTAAATTTTATCCCCCTTTCTCTCCCCTGCATCCCCAAGATGGCATGAAGTCTTATATGAGTTCTACACATAATTATGAAACACATTTTCACATTAGTCATGTTGCATGGAAGAATTAGAATGAATGGGAGAAACCATGGGAAAACAAAGCAAAACATAACACAAGGGAAAAGAGTCTCCTTCATTCTACATTCTGATTCCACAGTTCTTTCTCTGGACGTGGAAGACATTCTGCCTCAAGAGTCCTTTGGGGATATTTTAGGTCCTTGCATTGATGCGAAGGGTTTAGTCTGTCAGAAACAGTCCTCACACACTGTGGCTGTTACTGTGTATAATGTTCTCCTGGTTCTGCCCATTTCACTTAGCATCAGTTCATGTAAATCTTTCCAGGTCTTCTGAAGTCCGACTGTTCATCATTTCTTATGGTGCAATATTATTTCATTACATTCATAATCCATGACTTGTTTCAATGTTCTACTATCACTACCAAATAACTTAGATTTTTTCCACCCCTTAGCACATACTTCCCCCCCCTCCCTAAGATGGCATAAAAGTTTATATAAGTTCTACACATACATTCCTATTAAATATATTTTCACTATACTCATGCTGTGTAGAAGAATTAAAATGAATGGGAAAAATCATATAACAAATCAAAATGTAATACGCACAAAAAATGATCTGCTACATCCTGAGAATGAATTTCATTGTTCTTTCTCTGGATGTGGAAGGTATTTTGCCTTAAAAGACTATTGAGAACTTTTTTAAGTCCTTGCTTGCAATGAAGTTCCAAGTCTACAAGAAAAAACTCTCATATGCTGTGGTCGTGGCTGTGCACAAAGTTTTCCTGGTTCTGCTTCTTTCACTCAGCATCAGATGATATAAGCTTTTTCCAGGCCTCTTTGAAGTCTTCTTGTTCATCATTTCTCATACCAAAATAGTATTCCATTGCATTAATAAATCATAATTTATTTAGCCATTCCGCAGTTGATAGGCATCTCCCTGATTTCCAGTTTTTTGAAATTCCACAAAGACTGCTGTTATAAATATTTTTGTACATGAGGGACTCTTTCACATTTTTATGTTCTCTTGGGGATACAGTTCTAGAAGGTCTGTACGGGCTAAAGGGTATGCTTAATTTTTTAACCCTTTGGACATAGCTGCAAATTGCTCACCAGAATGACTGGATCAACTCACAGCTCCACCAAAAATGAATTAGTAACTCTCCTACATCCTCTCCAACATTTATCATCTTCCTGTTCTGTCATGTTTGCCAATCTGACAGGTGTGATGTGTTACCTCAGAGTTGTTTTAATTTGTATCTCTCTAATCAATAGTGATTTAGAGCATTTTTTTCATATGACTACAGTTATCTTTAATTTCTTCCTCTGAAAGCTGCCTGCTCATACCCTTTGATCATTTTCAATGGGAGAATGACTTGTATTTTTGTACATTTAACTCAATCCTCCATATATTCTAGAAATGAGACAGACACCAGCTGCAAAAATTCTTTCCCAGTTTTCTGCATCCCTCCAAATCTTGGTTCCATTGGATTTTGTTGTACAACACCTTTTCAGTTGAATGTAATCAAAATTATCCTTCTTGTACTGCGTAACACTTTCTATCTCTTCTTTATTCAAAAATTCTTCCCTATTCCATAAATCTGATAAATATACTATTCCTTGTTCCAATAATTTGTTTATAATATCAATCTTTATACCTGGATCATGTACCCATTTGGACTTTATCCCTGTGTATAGTGTCAGGCATTGGTCTATGCCTAGTTTCCACCACACTGTTAACCAGTTTTCCCAGAAATTTTTGTCAATTGAAGATGTTTTATTCCAGAAGCTGGGGACCTTGGGTTTATCAAACAGTAGATTGCTATATTCATTGCCTACTGTGTCTTGAGAACCTAGTATATTCCACTTGTCTACCTTTCTATTTCTTAGCCAGTACCAAGTAGTTTTGATCATTGCTGCTTTATAACACAATTTGAGAACTGGTAGAGCTAAGCCACCTTCCCTAGCATTTCTTTTCATTAGGTCCCTTGATATTCTGGATCTTTTGTTCTTCCAGATGAATTTTGATATTATTTTTCCAGCTCCAGAAAATAATTATCTGATAATTGGCATGGCACTAAAAAAGTAAATTAATTTAGGTAGAATTGTCATTTTTATTATTTTGGCTTGGCCTACCCCTGAGCAACCGAGGTTTTTCCACTTATTAGATCTGATTTTTTTTATGCGAAAAGTGTCTTGTAATTGTGTTCATATAGTCCCTCGGTTTGTTTTGGCAGGTAAACTCCCAAATATTTTATAGTGTCTACCCTAGATTTCAATGGAGTTTCTCTTTCTATTTCTTGCTGTTTAACTTTGTTACTAATATATAGAGATTTGTGCAAGTTTATTTTGTAACCTACAACTTTGCCAAAGTTGTTTATTTCTGCAACTTTGCCCAAGTTATTTATTTTTTCACGTAGTTTTTTACTTGAATCTTTGGGATTCTCCAAGTATGTCATCATATCATCTGCAAAGAGTGTTGACTTAGTTTCATCTTTGCCTATTCTAGTTTCTTCATTTTCTTTTTTTTTTTTTTTTTTTTTTTTTTTTTTTTTTTTATTTTATTTATTTATTTATTTATTTATTTTACATTCATTTTCACAAATTTTTGGGTTCCAAATTTTCTCCCTTTTTCTCCCCTCCCCCCACCCCAATACCCCAAGCAATCTAATTTTCCCTATCTCCAATCTGTCCTCTCTTCTGTCATCCCTCCCTTCCCTTGTCTCTATCTTCTCTTTTCTCCTGTAGGGCCAGATGACTTTCTATTCCTCATTAACTGTATGTCTTCTTTCCTAGTTGCAACAGCAATACTAAACAATTGTTCCTAAAACTTTGAGTTCCAAATTCTCCCCATCCCTCCCTCCCCACCCATTCCCTTTGGTACGGCAGGCAATTCATTATAGGCCATATCTGTGTAGCTTTGCAAATGACCTTCCTGATAGTCGTGTTGTGTAAGACTAACTGAATTGCCATCCCTCCTCACCTGCCCCTCATTGTTTCTCTTTGATCCTGTCCCTCCCCAAGTGTTGACTTTCAATTACTCCCTCCTCCCTTTGCCCTCCCTTCCGTCATCCCCCCCCAATATCTCCTTCTCTCCCCCGCTTTCTTATACTGTAAGATAGGTTTTCATACCAAAATGAGTGTGCATTTCACTCCTTCGTTTAGTCAAATGTGATGAGGGTAAACTTGTTTGTTTGTTTGTTTGTTTTTTTTTTCTTCAGCTCTCCTCTTTTTCCCTCCACTAAAAACATCTCCTACTTGCCTCTTAAATGACATATAGTTACCCCCTTCCATTTCTCCCTCTTTCCTCTCACTACATTTCTCTCTCATCATTTACCTTAATTCCTTTTAAGGTATGGTCCCATCCTATTCAGTTCAATCTGTGCTCTCTGTCTCTGCATGTGAATGCATGTGTGTATGTGTGTGCATGCGTGTACATGTGTATGTGTGGTCCCACCAACCACCCAGATACTGAAAAGTTTTAAGAGTTAGAAATATTGTCCTTCCATGTATGAATGCAAACAGTTCATTTCTGGTAAGTCCCTTAATACTTCTCCTTGCTGTTTACTTTTGCATGCTTCCTCTCATTCTTGTGTTTGAAAGTCAAATTTTCTTTTCAGCTCTGGTTTTTTCATCAAGAATGATTGAAAGTCCTCTGTTTCATTGAAAGACCATATTTTCCCTTGAAGTATTATACTCAGTTTAGCTGGGTAGGTGATTCTTGGTTTGAGTCCTAGTTCCTTTGCCTTCTGGAATATCCTATTCCACGCCCTTCGATCCCTTATTGTAGAAGCTGCTAGATCTTGGGTTATCCTGATTGTATTACCACAGTACTGGAATTGTTTGTTTCTGGCTGCTTGCAAGATTTTTTCCTTGAGCTGGGAGTTCTGGAATTTGGCCACAATGTTCCTAGGAGTTTCTCTTTTTGGATCTCTTTCAGGTGGTGATCGATGGATTCTTTCAATACTTATTTTGCCCTCTGGTTCTAGAATGTCAGGGCAGTTTTCCTTGATAATTTCATGCAAGACGATGTCTAGGCTCTTTTTTTGATCATGGCTTTCAGGTAGTCCCATAATTTTTAAGTTGTCTCTCCTTGATCTATTTTCCAGGTCAGTTGTTTTTCCCATGAGATATTTCACATTCTCTTCCATTTTATTGTTCTTTTGGTTTTGTTTGGTGATTTCTTGGTTTCTCATAAAATCATTAGACTCCATCTGTTCCATTCTAATTTTGAGAGAACTATTAAATTCAGTGAGCTTTTGAGCCTCTTTTTCCATTTGGCTCATTTTGCTTTTGAATGCATTCTTCTCCTCATTGGCTTTTTGAACCTCTTTTGCCAATTGAGTGAGCCTATTTTTCAGGGTGTTAATTTCCTCAGCATTTTTTTGGGTCTCCTTTACCAAGATATTGACCTTTTTTTCATACTCTTCTTGCATCTTTGTCATTTCTTTTCCCAGTCTTTCCTCCACCTGTCTAACTTGCTTTTCAAAATCCTTTTTAAGCTCTTCCAAGGCCTGAGCCCACCCAACACCCCCCTGGGGTGTCTGGGGTACTGAGGCCCCGCCCTCCACATCTTTCCCTGATGGGAAAAATACGTTCTCGTCCTCCCCATCAGATCCGAAGGTTGGGATCATTTGCATTTGTTGGAAAAAACTCTCTAAAGTCTTATTTTTCTTCCCTTTTCTAGGCATTTTCCCAGCCAGTTACTTGACCTCTGAGATTCCCTTCCACCCCCGCCTGGATCCGCCCAGCCAGCGCCTGGCCTCTGAGATTCAAATGGGCTTTCCTCCTGCTGGCTGTCAATCAGTGAGCTTTAGTTCAGGTGCTGGGGCGGGGCCAGGGCTGTCTCCGAGACTCTGATCCCTCGGGGGGGCTTTATGCAGCGACTCTCAAGAATGGAGCGGGTGGGGGCGGGGTGGGGGGCCCCGCCTCCCAATCTCAGCTCCCCCGGGGGTCCCGAGCAGAAGTCTTCAGCAACAGAGCGGGGCGGGGGCAGGGCCGTTTCCCAGGCTCAGCTCCGTCAGGTTTTATGCGGGAATCTTCCGTAATGAAGATCCCGCCTGCAGCTGGGGGATTCCTGAGTCCCGGGCCGCTGCCGCCTCAGCCCCAGCCCACGCCTCTGCCGCCACCGCTTCCTGCCCCCGTCCCCGCCGCCGCCGCTTCCTCCCGAGGGGGCCCGAGTCACGGAGGCTCCCTGCTTCCCCTCTCCTTCAGCGCGGCCTCTCTCACTGACCTGCTTCTGTGGGCGGAGGGACTTTCCCGGCTGCTTCAGCTTCCGTCTCTGAAGCCTGCTCGGATTCGCTTCTCTGAGGCCTCGGCCAGGGCAGCGCTGGGGGTCGGGTTTACTCTCCGGGGCGCGCCGGACCCTGGGGACGGGTCTTGAGGGCTCCCTGGGACGGAAATCTCCTCCACTCTGCCTCTGCACACCTTGCACTCACCCAGAATCTATGGGGGACTCTTTCTACACCAATTCCATGGGCTTTGGTTTCGGAGCTCGTAAACGTGCGTCCTTCTACTCCGCCATCTTGGCTCCGCCCCCTTTCATTTTCTTTATGTTCTCTAATTGTTACAGCTAACATTTCTTGTGCCATATTGCATAATAATGGTGATAATGGACATCCTTGTTTCATCCCTGATCATATTGGAAATACATCCAGCTTATCTCCATTTCATGTAATGCTTGGTGAAGGTTTTAGGTAGATACTGTTTATTATTTTATGGAAAGTTCTCTTTATTCCTATGCTTTTCATGGTTTTTACTAGGAATGGGTGTTACATATTGTCCAAAGCTTTATCTGTATCTATTGAGATAATCATGTGGTTTCTATTA
The DNA here is from genome assembly GCA_023548195.1 of Bettongia penicillata ogilbyi. Classification (NCBI taxonomy): domain Eukaryota; kingdom Metazoa; phylum Chordata; class Mammalia; order Diprotodontia; family Potoroidae; genus Bettongia; species Bettongia penicillata. The sequence goes on along the minus strand of JAJHZJ010000049.1, from coordinate 7,616,686 downwards.
GTTTTCTTGTTTATATGATCAATAATACTAATATTTTTCCTAATATTGAACAAGCCCTGTATTCCTTGTATGAATCCTAGCTGATCATAACGTATTATTTACATGATAAGTTACTGTACTATTTTTGCTAAAATCTTATTTAAAATTTTTGCATCTATATTCATTATAGAAATTGGTCTATAATTTTCTTTCTCTGTTTTGACTCTTCCTGGATTAAGTATCAAAACCAAACTTATATCATAAAAAGAACTTGTGAGGACTCCTTCCCCAATTTTCCCAAGTAATCTATATATTATTGGAATTAACTGTTCTTTAAATATTTGATAGAATTTCCTTGTAAATTCATCTGGCCCTGGAGATTTTTTTCCAGGGGAGTTAATTGATGACTTGTTCAATTTCTTTTTCTGAGATGAGGCTGTTTAAGTATTCCAATCTCTATTCTGTTAATATGGGAAATTAATATATTTTTTAAAAATACTCATTTATTTCATTTACATTGCCTAATTTATGGGCATAAAATTAGGCAAAGTAATTTCTAATTACTGTTTTAATTTCCTCCTCATTGGAGGTGAATTCACCCCTTTCATTTTAATATGGTAATTTAGTTTTCTTCTTCCTTTTATTAATCAAATTGACCAAAGATTTATTAATTTTACTAGATTTTTCATAGAACCAACTATTAGTTTTATTTATTAGTTGAATAGTTTTCTTAATTTCAATTTTTTAATCTCTCCTTTGACTTTCAATATTTCTAATTTGATATTTAGTTGAGGATTTTCAATTTATTCTTTTTCTAGCCTTTTTAGCTGCATGCCCAAGTTATTGACCTCCTCTTTCTGCATTTCATTCATGTAGGAATTCCAGCATATAAAACTTACCCTAAAAACTGCTTTTGCAGTATCCTATAAGATTTTGTAGATTGTCTCATTATTGCCATTCTTTTCAATGAAGTTGTTGATTCTTTCTATGATTTGTTGTTTAACCCACTCCTTCTTAATATTAGATGATTCAGTTTGCAATTAATTTTTGGTTTATCTTTTCATTGCCTTTTATTACATATAAATTTTATTGCATTTTGATCTGAGAAGGATGCATTGACTATCTCTGCCTTTGTATACTTGATTGTGAGGTTTTTATGCACTAGAACATGGTCAATTTTTGTATATGTGTCATGTAATGCTGAGAGAAAGGTATATTCCTTTCTATCCCCATCAATTTTCTCCAGAGATCTATCATATCTACCTTATCCAGAATTTTATTTACTTTCTTAACTTCTTTCATGTTTATTTTGATGTCAGATTTATCAAGTTTAGAGAGGGGCAGGTTGAGGTTCCCCACTAGTATAGTTTTGCTGTCTATTTCTTCCTTCAACTCCCCCAACCTCTCCTCTAAGAATCTGGATTCTATAGCACTTGGAGCATACATGTTTAGCAATGTTATTGTTTCATTGTCTATGGTGCCTTTCATCAGGATATAGTTTCCTTTCTTATCTCTTTTGATTAGATCTATTTCTGCTTTCGCTTTGTCTGAGATTAGGATTGCTACTCCTGCTTTTCTTACATCAGCTGAAGCACAAAATATTCTGCTCCAACCTTTTACCTTTACCCTGTGTGTATCCCCCATTTCAAATGTGATTCTTGTAAGCAACATAATGCTTGATTATGGCTTTCAGTCTATTCTGCTCTCTGTCTCTGTTTTATGGGAAAGTTCATTCCATTCACATTCACGTTATAATTATAATCTGTGTCTTTCCCTCCATCCTCTTTCCCACCATTTGTGCTTTTAGTTCTCCCATCTTCCTTCCCCTCCTCAATAGAGTTTTCACTTTTGACCACCAGCTCCCTCAGTCTTCCCTTCCTTCTTTCAGCCCCGATACTTTTCACTGCCCTTTACCCTTACTACTTCTTCCCTCCCTTTTATCTTCCCCTCCCCTTTCTTCTCCCTTCCCCTCCTACTACCTATAGAGCTAGTTAGATTTTATATACTTAATTAAATTTATTGTTACCTCCTTGAACCAAATCAGATGAGAGTACCTCTCAAAAATGCTCATCTCCCTCCCCTCTTTCCCTCTACTATAATATAATTTTATATTTCTTCCTGTGGTATAGTTTATCATTTTGTGCTTCCTCCTTTTCACATCTCCTATTACAATCCTTTGCATGCTTAAATCACATTTTTATGATTACACCATTTGCTTTATATGCATTCTCTCTATGTATATCCCTTTTATGTTTCATAATAGATGTACAATTCTCAATATTAGCAAGTATCATCTTCCCTTATAGGAAGATCAATAGTTTGTCCAAATTGAGTAACAAATTGTTCTTTTCCCCTATTTATCTTTTTATGCCTCTCTTGAGACCTGTGTTTGAAGATAGAATTTTCTATTGAGTTCTGACCTTTTTGTTAGGAAGGTCTGGAAATCCCTTATTTCGATGATTATCCATCTCCTTGACTGAAATGTTATGCTCAGTTTTGCTGGATTGATCCTTGGTTGTAGTCCCAGCTCCTTTACCATACAAAATATCAGATTCCAATTCCTTTGATCTTTTAATGTAGTTGCTGCAAGGTCCTGTGTGATCCTGCTGTAACTCCTTGATATCTGAATGGTTTGTTTCTGGCTACCTGTAGTATTTTCTCCTTCACTTGATAGTTCCATAATTTGGCATCAATATTTCTTGGTGTTCATAGTTTGGAATCCCTTTTGGCAGATGAATGGTGGATTCTTTAGATGACTATTTTGCCCTCTGGATCTAGCACTTCTGGGCAGTTCTTCTTGATGATTTCTTGGAAGATATTGTCCTGACTCTTCTTTTTATCGTGGCTCTTGTTGGCCAATAAATTCTTAAATTTTCTCTCCTGGATCTATTTATCAGGTCGGTTGTTTTCCAATGAGATATTTTACATTTTCTTCTATTTTTTCATTCTTTAGATTTTGTTTGACTGATTCTTGATGTCACATGGAGTCATTAGTTTCTACTTGCCTATTTCTAATTTTTATCAAATTGTCTTCTTCAGTTAACGTTTGCTTCTCCTTTTTCATCTGTCCAATTATTCTTTTCAAGGAATTACTTTCTCCAGTTAGTCTTTCTACTTCCTCTTCCATTTGTCCAATTATCCCAGTTAGGTTTTGTGCTTCCTTTTCCACTTGTTCAGTTTTCTCAGTTAGAGTTTGTGCTTCCTTTTCCATTTGTTCAATTTTCCTTTTTAAAAAGTTGTTCTTTGCATAGAATTCTTTTTTTCATCCTTTTAAAATCATTGTGCAGTTATTCTTCTATTTCCTTCTTTAGTTGTTCTAGGAGGGTTCTTTGTGCATGCAAGCAGTTCATAGACCCTTCTGAACTTTCAAATGGGGGTACAGTCTCACTACTAACCTCTTTGGTATTTGTGTTTTGGTCCTTGTCACCATAGAAAGATTATATATTTTTTTCTTTCCTGCTTTGCTTCTTGTTACTCATGATGATGACGCATTGTGTATTGTGGCCTCTGGTTCTTTCAGCTAGAAGCTGGAGAACTGAGTGTTGAGCTGACTGGTGTGAAAAAGCTAAGGCCAGGTGCCAATTTATCTTTTTGTTTTCTGTTTCTCTGATGAGCCCTGAAGCTAGCTTGTTAAGTGTGGGGAAGGAGTGGTCTGGTCAAGAGAGATTTCCTCAGCTGAGAAGGAGCAAAGGCAAGCTCGGGGGTTGGTGATCCAGAGTGCCCTATTGTTTTCCCATTTCCCCTGGAGTGCTGAGGCATACCTGGGTCCTAGTGTGAGTTTCTGCCCCCCCTGAGGTTCCTCTCCTTCCAGTTTGCCTCTGCTACACTAAGAGGAATTCCCCTTAGCTATTTTCCTAGCCTCAGGTGCTACAAGACCATTTGTCCCTTCTGCTGATCCCACTGATCCAGGACTTTTCTGGGGAAATATTTTATGCTTCTTTCAAGGTCAACAAGGGGAAGGGGAGAGACAATTTACTGATCATTCTGCCATGTTGACTCCCAGAAATTCAAGTAGGTGACTTACAGGCTTTTAATCTGCCAGGCTGAAAGTCTCTAGTGCAGCTACAGCTGATACTTGTTACTCAGTGGCTGTCACTCACTGGACTCCAATGGTCTCCTGCCCTGGGCTGCCACTCTGTCATTCCCCTGTGTTGCTGTTGGCTCAGGACACCCCAAGGCTTTCTTGCTTGGCCATGTTAATGAGGTGGGACATGCTGTGCTGTATGCTGTGGGCTCTTCTCCTCAGCCCCCCTACCCCCGGGAATAGATCCTGCCCATCAACCTTCTAGTCCATCCTGGTCTGTGAATCTGCCACAGTCTATCGCCTATTGGATTCTGCACCTCCAAAATTTGGTCAGATTCACCTTTTAGAGGTTCTGAAGGGTTTGTCTAAGAGCTTAGCTGAGTAGTTGCTCTCACTGTGCCATCTTGATTCCCTTCCACCCACCCCCATTATATTTCTTAGCCAGGACCAAAACATTTTTGATGATTGCTGCTTTATAATTTAGTTTTACATCTGGTCCTTCTAAGTCCAGGTGATATTCTTTCAGAGTGTTAAGCAACTGAGATGAGGTTATCTATGGAGAGAGATGATGGAAATCACTCCCCTTTAGTCTTCTTTGATAGATCTTCATCTGGGTTATCACCACTGAGTATCCCTAAAAGCTCTTTCCTTGGGTCTCCTCTTTTCCCCCTATAATATTTTACTTCCCTGAGAATTAAATTATCCTCTCCATTCTTAAGATTCTCTGATTCACTTATCCAGCATTAACTTTTTCCTGATCTTTAGAATCACATTTCAAATAGCCTATTTGATGTCTTAAACTGGATTTCCCACAAACATCATAAGTTAAACATGTCAGAAATTGAAGTCCTTATACTCTCTGTACCAGTCCTCCCCTTATCACAGCCTTTCTGTACCTCTGGGAGCACCATGAAATTCTCAATCATTCTATATATTTATACCGTTGTCTCCTCTGACACTGATGCTACTCTTCTGCATAATTTCATCACATCATGCCTAGATTAATTCAATAAACTTCTAGCTTGTCTCCTTGCCTCAAGTCTCTCTCCACTCCAATCCACTAAGCAATCAAAATGATCTTCTTAAATCTTCTGTCATGCCCCTCACAAAAACCAAACCAAAACAAAATAATATCACCAATCAATAAACTCCAGAATCCCTCTAACTTCTATAACCACATATACAATAATCTTTTTGGCTCTCAAGGTACTTCATGCTTTCCTACTTTTCCAGTCTTCTTATACTTTGCTCTTTTCCACAAACTCTGAAATCTAATGACAATGATTTCCTTGATATCTTTTTTTTTTTTTTATTTTTATTTTTTTATTTTTTTTATTTATTTATTTATTTATTTATTTATTTATTTATTTATTTTACATTCATTTTCACAAATTTTTGGGTTCCAAATTTTCTCCCTTTTTCTCTCCCCTCCCCCCACCCCAATACCCCAAGCAATCTAATTTTCCCTATCTCCAATCTGTCCTCTCTTCTGTCATCCCTCCCTTCCCTTGTCTCTATCTTCTCTTTTCTCCTGTAGGGCCAGATGACTTTCTATTCCTCATTAACTGTATGTCTTCTTTCCTAGTTGCAACAGCAATACTAAACAATTGTTCCTAAAACTTTGAGTTCCAAATTCTCCCCATCCCTCCCTCCCCACCCATTCCCTTTGGTACGGCAGGCAATTCATTATAGGCCATATCTGTGTAGCTTTGCAAATGACCTTCCTGATAGTCGTGTTGTGTAAGACTAACTGAATTGCCATCCCTCCTAACCTGCCCCTCATTGTTTCTCTTCTGTTTTTTGATCCTGTCCCTCCCCAAGTGTTGACTTTCAATTACTCCCTCCTCCCTTTGCCCTCCCTTCCATCATCCCCCCCCAATATCTCCTTCTCCCCCGCTTTCTTATACTGTAAGATAGGTTTTCATACCAAAATGAGTGTGCATTTCACTCCTTCGTTTAGTCAAATGTGATGAGGGTAAACTTTTGTTTGTTTGTTTGTTTGTTTTTTTTTTTTTCTTCAGCTCTCCTCTTTTTCCCTCCACTAAAAACATCTCCTACTTGCCTCTTAAATGACATATAGTTACCCCCTTCCATTTCTCCCTCTTTCCTCTCACTACATTTCTCTCTCATCATTTACCTTAATTCCTTTTAAGGTATGGTCCCATCCTATTCAGTTCAATCTGTGCTCTCTGTCTCTGCATGTGAATGCATGTGTGTATGTGTGTGCATGCGTGTACATGTGTATGTGTGGTCCCACCAACCACCCAGATACTGAAAAGTTTTAAGAGTTAGAAATATTGTCCTTCCATGTATGAATGCAAACAGTTCATTTCTGGTAAGTCCCTTAATACTTCTCCTTGCTGTTTACTTTTGCATGCTTCCTCTCATTCTTGTGTTTGAAAGTCAAATTTTCTTTTCAGCTCTGGTTTTTTCATCAAGAATGATTGAAAGTCCTCTGTTTCATTGAAAGACCATATTTTCCCTTGAAATATTATACTCAGTTTAGCCGGGTAGGTGATTCTTGGTTTGAGTCCTAGTTCCTTTGCCTTCTGGAATATCCTATTCCACGCCCTTCGATCCCTTAATGTAGAAGCTGCTAGATCTTGGGTTATCCTGATTGTATTACCACAGTACTGGAATTGTTTGTTTCTGGCTGCTTGCAAGATTTTTTCCTTGAGCTGGGAGTTCTGGAATTTGGCCACAATGTTCCTAGGAGTTTCTCTTTTTGGATCTCTTTCAGGTGGTGATCGATGGATTCTTTCAATACTTATTTTGCCCTCTGGTTCTAGAATGTCAGGGCAGTTTTCCTTGATAATTTCATGCAAGACGATGTCTAGGCTCTTTTTTTGATCATGGCTTTCAGGTAGTCCCATAATTTTTAAGTTGTCTCTCCTTGATCTATTTTCCAGGTCAGTTGTTTTTCCCATGAGATATTTCACATTCTCTTCCATTTTATTGTTCTTTTGGTTTTGTTTGGTGATTTCTTGGTTTCTCATAAAATCATTAGACTCCATCTGTTCCATTCTAATTTTGAGAGAACTATTAAATTCAGTGAGCTTTTGAGCCTCTTTTTCCATTTGGCTCATTTTGCTTTTGAATGCATTCTTCTCCTCATTGGCTTTTTGAACCTCTTTTGCCAATTGAGTGAGCCTATTTTTCAAGGTGTTAATTTCCTCAGCATTTTTTTGGGTCTCCTTTACCAAGATATTGACCTTTTTTTCATACTCTTCTTGCATCTTTGTCATTTCTTTTCCCAGTCTTTCCTCCACCTGTCTAACTTGCTTTTCAAAATCCTTTTTAAGCTCTTCCAAGGCCTGAGCCCACCCAACACCCCCCTGGGGTGTCTGGGGTACTGAGGCCCCGCCCTCCACATCTTTCCCTGATGGGAAAAATGCGTTCTCGTCCTCCCCATCTGATCCGAAGGTTGGGATCATTTGCATTTGTTGGAAAAAACTCTCTAAAGTCTTATTTTTCTTCCCCTTTCTAGGCATTTTCCCAGCCAGTTACTTGACCTCTGAGATTCCCTTCCACCCCCGCCTGGATCCGCCCAGCCAGCGCCTGGCCTCTGGGATTCAAATGGGCTTTCCTCCTGCTGGCTGTCAATCAGTGAGCTTTAGTTCAGGTGCTGGGGCGGGGCCAGGGCTGTCTCCGAGACTCTGATCCCTCGGGGGGGCTTTATGCAGCGACTCTCAAGAATGGAGCGGGTGGGGGCGGGGTGGGGGGCCCGCCTCCCAATCTCAGCTCCCCTGGGGGTCCCGAGCAGAAACCTTCAGCAACAGAGCGGGCTGGGGGCAGGGCCGTCTCTCAGGCTCAGCTCCGTCAGGTTTTATGCGGGAATCTTCTGTAATGAAGATCCTGCCTGCTGCTGGGGGATTCCTGAGTCCTGGGCCGCTGCCGCCTCAGCCGCCGCCCACGCCTCTGCCTCCGCCGCTTCCTGCCCCCGTCCCTGCCGCCGCTGCTTCCTCCCGAGGGGGCCCGAGTCACAGACGCCCTGCTTCCCCTCTCCTTCAGCCCGGCCTTTCTCACTGACCTGCTTCTGTGGGCGGAGGGACTTTCCCGGTTGCTTCAGCTTCCGTCTCTGAAGCCTGCTCGGATCCGCTTCTCTGAGGCCTCGGCCAGGGCAGCGCTGGGGGTCGGGTTTACTCTCCGGGGCGCGCCGGACCCTGGGGACGGGTCTTGAGGGCTCCCTGGGACGGAAATCTCCTCCACTCTGCCTCTGCACACCTTGCACTCACCCAGAATCTATGGGGGACTCTTTCTACACCAATTCCATGGGCTTTGGTTTCGGAGCTCGTAAACGTGCGTCCTTCTACTCCGCCATCTTGGCTCCGCCCCCCTCCTTGATATCTTTTGCAAATTCCTCAACTACAAGCATTTTTACTGGTTTTCCCTCAATCCTGGAATTCTTTACCTCATCATTACCTCTTGGTTTATTTATTTTCCCAGGATTCCTTCAAGTTCCAGATAAAATCTTATTCTCTACATTGATTCAGTAAGGATGAACCAATCACCCTTAGTGCTAGTTCCTTCCTTCTTTCAATTTCCTCTCACTTAATCTGTCTTATTTATCTGCTTGCATGTGGACCTCTCAATTAGATCATGACCTCATTGTGAGAAGGACTATATTTTTTTAATCTTTCTCTGTATCCCCAGGTCTTAACATTCTACCTGGCACAGAATGAGTTTTTAATTAGTGCTATTTACTAACTCAAAAACTAGATACCAGAAAAGGCTATGGAAATGATAAATAAAGCTGTCAGAGGGTACCCACCATGGGAGCATGACATTTGTGGAATCAAAACCAGGAAGAACTGCTGGAAAATGAAGACTTTAACTGGAAAATTCTGAGCCCTATAGTAAGGAAGACTTTAGGAATTTATTGTTCTGTCTACCAGTTCTCTGATGAGAGGAGATGAAACTAGAGGTACTGAGGTGTGGAGTCTCAATCTCCATAATAAAGAGGTTTCTAGTAACAAGCTTATGCTGGGGGAATCAAGATGTTAACGAGTTAGAATATAAGCAGAACACCCCAGTTGACTCCAAAAGGCATTCACACCTACACAACCCAAACACAATGAGCAACAAACTTTTTTTTTTTTTTTTAAAGAGTAGGAAGGCGGTGCAGTAGAAAAAGCACCATCCCTGGAGTCCGGAGAACTTGAATTCAAATCTTGCCTCAGAACTTATGAGATTTGTGGCTTTGGTCAAGTCAATTAATCTCAATTGCTTCCAAAAAGAAAAAAAAGCAAGTAAAAGAAAATAAACAGAACAGCTGATGAAAAAAGATCTGAAAGAAAAGTAGCTAAAGTCCAAGGAAAACATAGTACTTTAATTTTTTAGTTCAGTTGTCTCTAAAATTCTTCCATGCAGAATACTCACTTCCCTGTTGAAGCTATATACATGAGATAATGCTTTATTTGAATATTTCAAGAAACAATAGATGGGTAGTTAAGGGTACAGTGCATTTTGGTTTAAATAAGCAGACTTTAAACATGACTAAATTATTAATGCAGAAACTGCTTTCTGCAAAGTTGTTATTTGTCCTCCATTGCTAAAGAGAGCCAATGACATCAAGGGATAAGGTCTTGACTTGGGCATGAATTGGATTTAAGTGAGGCAGAGTCACAGAAAGCTGTCAAGCACACTCTCTCTTCCAGAGTCCTCAAAGACCAATGGCAAGATAAGTCAGAGTGACTAGAAATGGCTCAGGAGTCAGTGGATGACCTTGGCATCTTTGATGTCTGATCAGTAGCTAAGCACTCCACAGCACCTATTTCAGCTGCTTTCCTGGTGGTTGGAACAAATTGTTCTCGTCTGACCATTCTACCTGAGGGGGAAAGTCTTACATGTTTGGGGTAGAATCCCCCTAACTCATCTATGAGTTTAAAGTCTATCAGGTAACCTCAGTCTAGTTTAGCTTGTCTTCTCAGACAGTTTTACTGGGGTGTTTTCTTGACTCTACAGGGGAGACTTATTGGACACCAACAATGGATGAGCAGGTCCATAAAAGGTTCTGCAAGCCCTCATACCAGAGACAGCCCTCCCTTGACACTCTATACACAAAACTATAACAAAGCTTTGCCGGACAACCATAGAAAAAAATGTTGCTGTTGTTGTTCAGTTATTCAGTCATGTCTTACTCTTTGTGACCCCATGGACCATAGTATGCTAGGCCCTTCTATCCTCCACCATCTCTGGAAGTCTGTCCAAGTTTATGTTCATTGTTTTCATGATACTATCTAGCCATCTTATCCTTTGCTGTTTCCTTTTCCTTTTGCCTTTGTACACTTTTTAGAACCAGAGGATATCACAACCTTTGAGAATCAGTCCTCATTAGAAATTAACAAAAGGTGTGGGCTTCCCCTGATCAAGCTTCCCTTAATGGGCAGGCTCATCAATGGTTGGGAAAGATCTTTAACTCTCTAATTGACATTGCATTATGAAAGCTCATATCTTAAAGAAATCAGAAGATTAAGAAATAAAAGATCTTATAAGACTATGAATAGGGAGAGAGTTCATGCTCTTAGGTTCTACCTCAAAACCATGAGATTGCTAAAAACAACATGAAAGGAAAATGATAAATGCTGGAGGAGTTGCAACAAGATTTGGTGCATGGCTATTAATACACTGTCAATGGAAATTTGAAATTTTGGTCTAGGCATTCTGAAAGAAAATTTGGAACTATGCCCCCTAAATCATTAAGCTGTACAAACAACTTGACCCAGAAATAAGACTAAGTAACCTATACTATAAAGAGGGAATGAACACATATGCACAAAAAAATTTATAGCATCTCTTTTTGTAGTAGCAAAGAACTCAAAGTTAAGATTCTCCATCATTTGGGGACACCTAACAAATTTTGGTACATGAATAGAATGGAATATTTTGGGCCCTGATAATGGCAAAACAAATGGTACTGTGGACAACTTAGAGAAATTATATCAACAAATGTAGAATGAAGTAGCAGAACCAGGAGAATAGTTCATATAATCATATCAACATAGTAAAGAAACAATTATTTAAAGACAATTCTGATTAATTCAATGATCAACCAGAACATCAGAGGAAGAATACCAAAGCACCCTACCTTGTAACAGAGATGTGATGGTTATAAGATGGGACTGTATTTTTGGATATAGCCAATGACAGGATTTGTTTGGTTTGACTACCTAATTGCTATATGAAACAAGAATTTTGTTTCTTTTTCTTTTATTTTGTTGTAGAAGAGGTGGGATACAGGATTTCTATCCCCATCCCCATAGTACTCCAAAAAAAAGGAGAGAAGAGACTAGACGAAAACCAGAAAGAATCATAGACAAGTAAGACAGCTTGGCAAGTAATGTGTTTAATTTATTACATACTTTAAAAGAAAAGCAATCTCTACATAATGGCAATTCATGACTTTATGTACAATATTCTCCAAAGTATATGGAAATTTTCATTTTATCTGGTCGTTGTCAGGTTCAGAAAACAAACAAGAAAAGAAAGAAAAAGAAATTAACTGTCAGTAGCAAAGAAGGCAATTCCTGAATCAGGAGGACTAGGCACTACAGCTTATAAAATGTATGACTATGGGAAACTTACTTTTTCTTTCCATTTCTATAGTTTCATTTGGATTATAAGTAACTTATTGTGCCTTACTCATAGAGTTAGGAGGAAAGTGTTTTCTCAACCTTAAAGCACTACATTATTGAACTATTTTGATAAAGACAGGGAAGCATCAGGACAGCAGAATAGCCTATATGGCATATTGTCAGAGGGAGTGGTTTGTGGAGGTATTGGGCAGAATCTTAATTCTTGGGTTCTTGACAAGAAGAAGGCTTGGCCCTAATTCTAGAAAAACTAAATTGGATAGTGAAGGATGGATATGGAAGAAGAACAAGACAGGGGTCAAGTACTGAGAGTTGACAGAGAGAATTAAGAACTCAGTAAAGTATTGCTGTGGTTTCAGGGTCAAAGAAAACCAGCAAAAGGGTGATACAGTGCCAAGCTTTTCAAGTTTGTCCAGGCCTACACTAGGGGTTAAATGGGTGATGGAGTCTGGAGCAGGACTAAGCATCAAGTGGGGAATTCAGACACTGGAAGTCAGGCATTTCTAGGAGGGTGGTTGACACTGGAGGAGGCTGTTTGCTCCTCTTAGTTTTATGACTTTTCCCCTTGATTGGAATCACCAACTTAAAATCTAATATTCATAATAATTTATAATTAGTTGGCCCATCTCTTTCATTTAAACATTTAGTGAACAATTTATTATTATTAGTAGTAGTATTAATCATAAATGCTTGCTTTTTTAAATTGAAGATCTTTTTGCTAAAATAGAAATAATGGGATACCTGGGGCAAAAACTGCCTAGAAATCAGGAGAGAAAATATCACATAGTTTGACAAATATCTTAGATCTTCAAAGTGCTCAGTACAAGGAAAGGTAGAATCTGATGGTCTAATATTCTTCAGTGAAAATCAGCTCAAGAGGTGAGTTAACCTACTTAGCTTGGAACCCTGCCCTGCCCTCCCAAACCCTGCCCTGTTCTAGAGAATATTATTAAAGTAACATAAGATCATAAACTTAGAATTGACATAGGACTTTAAATATCTTCTATGCAGGGGTTTTTAACCTTTTCCTTTTTTTTTTAGTCATGGAACACTTTCACAGCCTGATGAGGCCTATTAATCCATTCTGAGAATAATATATTTAAAGGCATAAAATAAATTGCATAGGATAGCAAAGAAAATTAACATTAAAATATAGTTGTCAAAAACTAAACAAAACTAAAAAATTAAGATCACAGATCTCAGGTTAAATGTCTCCGATCTAGTCCAACATCCTTATTTTACAGATGAGATAACTGAACTAGAGAGAAGATAAATGACTTGCCCAAGGGTTCACAGGTTAGGGAGAAATAAAAGCAAAGGAAGTCATGTTATTTCAGCTTTATTTCCTGTCTGAACAGGGTAAATAAAGTGCAAGAAAAACCCAAATGTGATCACAAAGAGTTGGACATGACTGAAGAAAATACATGTATTCATATCTATACACACATATACATATATACAGAAGTACACATACACACACATATATGTATATGGAGAGAGAGAGGGGGAGAGAGAGAGAGAGAGAGAGAGAGAGAGAGAGAGAGAGAGAGAGAGAGAGAGAGAGAGAGAGAGAGAGAGGAGTAGATCAGTGGAATTCTCTAGTTCATCCTAACTCTAAGGCAAGCCTATTTACTACACTATGCTGACTCTCACAAGTTCTTTACTTTGGTTAAACAAACGAACTTCTTCAAGAGTGTAGGACTGAAGATGGCTATAAAATAGTTTCCATGCTTAGAATTTAGGGCCATAAATGAACTACAAGCTCAGTATGAGTCACAGTGTGACATGAAAATCAAACAAAGTTACTGTTACTGAAGACTACATTAAGACAGTCAGGTATAGGGGGTGATGGCTCTGTTGTCCTCTGCCCTGGCCAGACCTCAGGTCTGACTTCTGTCTGCTTCAGTTTCTTCAACTGTGAAATGGGGATAATAGTAGCACCTACCTCTCAGAGGTCTTCTGGGGCTCAAATATTTGCAAAACACTTAGAATAGTAATTGGCATATGGCAGATGATGCATAAATGTATATTCTCTTCCTTTCTACTTTGTAAACTCGCTAATTTTTTTAAACCTCACCTTGAGGACAACCTTCTAGAAGAGGACTTTCTTAATGGTCCCAGGGTGTAATGCCTTTCTTTTCAAAATTACCCTGAGTTTAATCTTGCATATATCTCATATATGACGTGAGTTTATATGTTGCTTCTCCTAAATAAAATGTATATACCTTAAGAGAAAGAACTATGTTTCATTTGTGTATTCGTATACCACAATAACTGGCATATTTTGTTGTTCAGCTTCTTTTCATTCATATCCAACTGGAGCGGTTTACCATTTTGTTCTCCAGTTAATTTTGTAGATGAGGAAAGTAACACAAACAAGGTAAAGAGACTTGCCCAGGGACACACAGCTAATATATATCTGGGACCAGATTTGTACTCAGAAAGATGAATCCTCCTGATTTTAGGCCCAGCACTCTATCCATTGTACCACCTAAATATTTATGGATTGCATAATTATATAGCCTGTATATATTTAAAGGTAGTATTGGAATACATATCTAAAAGAGAACATTAAGAACCCTGTTTATGGAGATGGTTACATGGCAGCTAAAAGTTGTATAGTCTGGTCAGATTTGCAAAGCAATTTATACTTGCTAATTTCCCTCAAATTCCTTCCTCATTTTAAGATAGGCACTATTATATATCTCATTTTATAGATGAACTAACTGAGGCTCAAGGAATTAAAAGACTTGTTCAAAGTCACAATCCTCTTTCTATATGTACAGCTTTTAATAAACTGTCTAGCATATGAGAAGAAGGAAGAAAAAGAGAGAAAGCAGGATTGAAAGAACAAAGGAAAGAAGAAGAAAGGAAAAGGGAGAGAAGGAAAGAAAAAAAGATGAGAAGAAATCTTGAGGATAATTGGGTTCCTATTGAAATATGATGACTTGCGGTAAGTTGGTATAGAGTAAACCCAGGAGACAGACAATGCAGATGCCTACAGGTTATGATGAGAGGAATTGCATCTAGCATTGATGCTACCATTTTAAATGGAGCTAGATTTATTAAGACTGATGAACTGAGGGATTTCAAAGTTTGTAAAAATCTGCCATCTTTAAATTTTTAAGGGGAAAAAGATCATAAAATTCAGTTGAACTGATTACCTAAAAAACACAATTAAAAGAGTCTAACAATGAAAATTAAGTGGCAATCATTAAAAAACAGAAACTGTTTTTAATCTGATTAACTTTTTAAACCATTTCTCCTTTAGTGGTAATCTAATTTCTTATGAGTCTCTAATTTCTCTACTTTTACCCTTTTATTTAAGCAAAACAGTAAATTGGCTGAGGTCAATATCACATTATTTTCATAAAGGTGAAACTTACAAATCGTTTCTTATTAGCAGGAACACACAAGAAAGTGGGGGGGGAGTTGAATCAGATTGGGCTTTTGTACGTCAAGAAAAAAAAAATAAACTGAGAACCTTAGATTGTTCCCTTCTGAGTCCCCTGGTGCCATGGTTGGATTAATAAAGCTCAGAGCTTGGATTTTTATAGTAGTCATGAATTTATCATAAGGTTGAAAAAGAGAGAAAGTTGAGGATTTCCTGGTCTCATTTCATTGAGAGCTTGCACGTGACTATACCAAATGTCTCTAGTTCCTACCTTCTCATTTCCCAAAGGACATGAAGCAAAATTTGCTTTTCTGTGCTGGGATCCTAAACATTTAAATCCAGGAATTGAAATTCACAGCATATCATTTCACTGGAGCTTTAGCACTCCTTGGGATAAAAGGAATAATGCAGCTTTGACAGGAGGAAAGAGGGCTTCTCAATATCTGACAATTGCTCAGCCCCAGAGGAATAATTACCGTAGCTAGATTCCTAAGGAAGGGATATACTCTCTCTACTTAGGGTAATTGTAAAAACAAACCCATTTATGGAAAAATGTAATTGCAGAGGGCATAGATCATTTTCATATTTCAGTCTGAACAGAAGATGGTAAAGGATAATAACTATGACATAATGAATTTTCATTAATTATGTTTTAAGAAAAAAGTTAAGCAGATAAGAATTAATTTAGATTTGCTCCCATTTCCAAAATAATACCTTTATTATGAAATGCCCACTTTTAAATTTTTATTAATATTTTTCATGGATTCCTATAGTGCATCAATATTGTAAATTGCTTTACAAAAGTCTTTTTCCCCCTTCTTGCACACTCAAGCTGTTAATACTGCTCAGAGTAAAAAAGGAAAAAATCAAAAAAGGCCACTTGGGAACACAGTATAGTGATCTGAATTCAAGATAAAGCACAACACATCATAATCCTAATTACCAGATTCTAATTAAACCATAGGGGAAAATGATGCCCCAAACAAACTGGTTTCCACATTCTTCATATTTCAGAACTAACCATCGTGATATCTTTTCACAAGCACTCTGATGAACTCTGTCCTTGTATTCTTAAGACCTAGATTAGAGGACGTTCAAAATAATCACAGTTCACCAGATAAAGAATAGGATGGTGACAACTTATGGTTTGAATTTTAAGGCCCTTCTCAACTTTGCTCCAACCTCCTTTTCTGGTATCTTTAATCACGCATATTACAGCTCAGCTGAACTGGCTTTTTAGATGCTCCTTACATACAAGTCACCTCTAACTTCCATAACTTTGCATGGGTGGGAGCATATGCCTAGACATGTTCAGGGTATTTCTAACTCAGAATCCTTTAATTCCTTTAAATCTCAATTAAAAAGCTACCTACTATGTGAGCCCTGCCTTTCCTTCTGAATTGACTTGGATTGATTTTTGTACACTATGTGTGTATCTACATGTCTGTAAGTGTGTGTACAAGGACACTCTCAGAGGGTGGCACAGGACTTCTCAGCATGATATCCCTGCATCAAAGAGGGCACTAGGAGTCAAGCACAAAGGAAAAGTGAGATCCACAAATCTGGAAACATCTCCATGCCAAATGTTCAAATGGAATTTGTGCCTGACCTGTGGTACTGAGCTCATGTTGGACTGATCAGTCACAGCTGAACACATTGTACCTTAACCTCAACATTGTGATGTCATCAGTCCACTTTTAACACAAAGGACAAATAGCAATAATGTATGTGTACACACATATACATGTTCATGCTTTCTTCTCTGGTCAAATGTAAGCCCCTTAAAGAGGGAAACTATTTCATTTTTCTCTCTGTAGTCACAGAACCTACTATATTGCATGGTACATAGAGATCAAAACTAGATATATGATTTAGTGGTACAGTATAAGGAGTTCCCAGGTCAGGAAAGTCTCTCTACCAATGTTGGTTGGTTAGCACTTTCTCTGAGAAGTTAATTAAGTTGCCTAGGATAAGCCATCATGTATCAGAAGAATAATCTTGACCCAAGAATTTCTGGTTGCTTTGCCAGTTCTTTACCACTATGCTATGTGTCTTCTCAGTCAATAAACATGTATTAAGCACCTATTATTATATGCCAGACATTGTGGTAAACACTGAGGACACAGATAAGAATAAGACAGCTTCTGCCTTCAAGAAGATTATAATTTAATGGGGAAGACAATACACAAAAGGTAGCTGAAAGGGGTTAAGGTGCTAGAGAGTAGAAACAAGTATGGAGTCAAAACTAAGCAGAGCAGTTGATGAGAAATGAAGAGTAAGCTGGAGAATTCTGAGCCCTGTCTGTGTAAAGGGATGTTTTGGGAAATTTATTACTCTAACTTCTAATTAGAGGGGAGAGACAACAGAGGCTGCTGAGGAGGTATCCAGTATCAAAAGTGAATCAATCATCATGAGATTTGAAGAGATGAGTCTATATTAGGGGAAGCATGTTATTCCTAGAATCACAACCAAGAAGAATAGTTGATAAGAAATGAAGAGGCTTCTTGTGCCTGGCATACAGTAGGCACTAAATAAATGCTTGCTCATAGATTATATTAGATAACTTTCCAGGCCACTGAGAGGTAACTTACTTGCCCATGATCTAGCTAGAATTCATAAGAGGAAGAACTTGCTCCCAGGTCTGATGGTAGAATATCCCACTACAAATTTAACCTGAATTTAGAGAAGAAAATGGACTAAATAACTGATGAGTGAGATTAAAATATCATCATGCTAGAACCAAATACCCTCTACAAAGAAGTCAGGACAAATTCTCATATTATTAGGCTACTACACTGTTTCCAGAAAAAAAAAAGGCTGCCATTTCCCACTCACTGGTCGTAAGAATTTCAGGGTAAATACCCTGAATAGCCCATTATAACCCTGTATATGCCAGGCCACAATTCAATCCAAACAGCAGAATTTTCAGGAAACTACTTCATCAACTATAAATTTATCTAAGGTGAGCCAGGTTTGACTCCTAATACCTTAAGGCCTTGTTTCCATGGCACAAAGTTACCCTTGATGAAATAGCTATGCAATAAACAAAACAAAAATGAAAAAAAATATTCCCATTGATTTGAATTGTGTTAGTCTGAGACTTAAATAGGTTTTTCTTAATTTTCCGTTGTGTTTTTATTGTGTTGTTGTTTTTTGGTCGATGGGATGGGGGGGTGAGGGGAGCTGAAGTACTCAGCAATTTCTACAGACCTGACCTATTGACTCACCCAACAAGACTACAAAGCACAGTAACCTCTCAATATTGCACAGTCAATTGAAATACTGTCAATGTTGATGCCAAGCAGAATATTTTCATGAGATATAAACTGATTTACTATGAAACAAAATGCCCCATTTTACCACTGAAAAGAAGGGTTCTATTTTGCTATCTGGGCTTCAACATACAATTCCCTTCAGACTCAATCTTCACCCATCAACTGTCCAATCAGACCCCATCTGTAGAGATAGAAAGTGTAAGGGAAAAAGAGTGAGGTCTTATGAAAATATTACAAAGACCATATGTGGTTCTTAGTAACAGTTAATGATATTCCTTGTTTCTCTGGTAACATGGCTCCTTGATATGGGCTGGGGGAAATTGGTGACATCTGTATGACAGCTGCAAGTGGACTGATTCAGAGTGACAATGTTCCTGCTGCTGCTATGAAGATATTCTTGAGAAAAGCAATCAATTTTTTTTATTTTAATTCTCTGAGCGTCTCATGATTTGGTTGTCTAAGTATTACACACACATACACATACATGCACGCACAAGCATATATATTCAGATCTAAAATCAGTACTTTGTGAAGGTCTCCTTTGCTGCTTTTCATAGACTGAAAAATCTTAATTCCCAAAGGACTGTTGACCTAATAGGTAGGTCTCTGAGACTTGTAGCAGAGGGAAGGAAGGAAATGTAGGATAGATAGGAAGGGGTAAGATTTTTAGCTGTTCTATTAAGTGACAGTGAAATTTCTCTGAAGTAGAATAAAATTCTTAAATCAAGAATTCAGTAAAGAGTACATTATAAACTCTCTCCTTTGCTTTGAGTCCCAGAAGGCCCTTGTTATGGGCTTTCCTCAAAAAGAGAGACAAGTTGCCGTTTGTTCCTAAGTAACTTCTCTCCTTTCTGCCTGCTGAAATTGTATGTACTTTTATGAGTTCTAACTGCACAAGTTACTTTGAATAGCACTGTCAGATCAGGAATTTAGGCAAGTGTTAAGTATGTTAGGTTCGTCTTTAACATTGTACTCCCATATCAACCCCTCCCATTCCTAATATCTCATTTTATTTCCCTTCCTCCTCCCTTGAACCTCATAATCTCCAGGATCCTTTTGCTGCCCTAAGCAGCCTCCAATTAAAGGAGTACAGCACTACGATAAAGTCAGAATTTGATTAAAAATGTTCTGGACATCTCGAATTTATCTTGCAGATTCTGTGGCTGAAAAGACTTTTTCTCCCAAAGTGTCACAGGTAATAAGCATCATAGGCAGGATATGAAACAAGGTAATCTGGGTTTTTAGTCCCAGAACATTCCACCATATTATATAACAGTCACAAGTTTATATTTGCCAAATACCTGCAAGCTGCAGCATCACCTAGATAGGTGTACCTGTAATATCATCAGGTCTGGGAGCCTATTGAGCTCTCAGCTCCAAATCCTATTTTATACAAAGAGGTTAGGGGCTGATGTGAGTTAAGTAAATCAGAGCCGTGGGGAGAAAATCAACTAGGACTCTCAGCCTCTGGGATAGCAATAAGAGTAGCAGTTCTAGGGTCACAAATATTGTAATCCTAATACCCCACTCTAGGTTGAAACAATTACCAAACAACCCAGGAATTCAACAAGAAAAGCAGGAATAAGAAATTTCCAAGGTTCCTTGCAATCTCTTGTTTCTTGAGCTAAAAGTGGAAGTGAAAAAGTTGAAAACAATTTTAGTTGTGTGTTGGCTTCAGGGCAACAGACTAAGAATTCTTTATAACCTAATCCAGACAGTCTCTGCCTCTGCCTCTCTCTCTCTCTCTCTCTCTCTCTCATTTTCATGTGTGCGTGTGTGTGTGTGTGTGTGTGTGTGTGTGTGTGTGTGTGTGTGTGTATACTCTGAAACTTCTTCCCAACTGAGCCATTAGAGTTCCTTCTACTGTTTTCCTTGGATATTTCCTAGCACCTGATTCATTTTTTGAAACCCACTCAGTCACTCTTTCCTTCAGGACTATCCTGAAGGAAATATCAATTCCTTTGTTTACTCATTTTATATTTCCTTTATTTTATTTCTCATTCATTAGATATGCCATGGATAGGATAAGATTTATTTCTATATTTCATAGGACAGTACCAATTTTTAATATGCTGTCCCATTCACAACTGGAAAGAAAAGTGGAAAAAAAGGAAGGAAGAAAGGAAAGAAGAAGGGAATGAAGAAACGTTTCAGTTTTTGGTTTGAATAATATGATCACTCTGTTCATGGTCACACTTTTTCCTCTTAAAAGTTTGTTCTTGTTGTGACTTTGAAGTAAACATTTCTTTTTTAAAGATACCATGACTACCACATAGTTAAGTGGAACTGGGGTTCAGGGAACCATTAAAGTGAAGGAATACAACTAGTGGATGTTTGAGCCAGTGGCAGAGACAAGACAGCTTTAATGGAGAAGTGAAATGTGACCTTCATAGAGTAGTTGTTATATAAACAAGTCAGTGTACCTCACATATTCAATGAACCCTATTTGTAAAACCAGGTTTATGTTACTTGGAACAATTAATGGCAGGAAAAAATAATTACTTTGAGGATCATTAAGACAAACTAATTTAAATTAAGGTAAAAATAAAGCTTATGAACCCCTATCAGTATCCATAACTTTAATAGAAGTATAGCTATGACTTTGGCCAGTCAATGGCTAACTGTTCCTCTAATTTTATCATTTCTGATGCAAAACTTGATAATGGAAAGAGTAAAATGGTATAGATGTTTACTTGTATTTTGTTCAGGGCTTTAACACCTCATTATCTCTGTTACCTGTTCCATATCTTCTGGAATTTCATCAGTTGGGTTGAGGAGAATTAAAACCAACAAAAAAACTTTTTTTTTTTTATTTATTTATCTTTTTACATTCATTTTCACAAATTTTTGGGTTCCAAATTTTCTCCCCTTTTCTCCCCTACCCTCACCCCAAGCAATCTAATTTTCCCTATCTCCAATCTGTCCTCTCTTCTGTCATCCCTCCCTTCCCTTGTCTCCATCTTCTTTTTTCTCCTGTAGGTCCAGATGACTTTCTATTCCTCATTAACTGTATGTCTTCTTTCCTAGTTGCAACAACAATACTAAACAATTGTTCCTAAAACTTTGAGTTCCAAATTCTCCCCATCCCTCCCTCCCCACCCATTCCCTTTGGTACAGCAGGCAATTCATTATAGGCCATATCTGTGTAGCTTTGCAAATGACCTTCCTGATAGTCGTGTTGTGTAAGACTAACTGAATTGCCATCCCTCCTAACCTGCCCCTCATTGTTTCTCTTCTGTCTTTTGATCCTGTCCCTCCCCAAGTGTTGACTTTCAGTTACTCCCTCCTCCCTTTGCCCTCCCTTCCATCATCCCCCCCCCCAATATCTCCTTCGTCTCCCCCCGCTTTCTTATACTGTAAGATAGGTTTTCATACCAAAATGAGTGTGCATTTCACTCCTTCGTTTAGTCAAATGTGATGAGGGTAAACTTCTTGTTTTTTTTTTTTTTTCCTCAGCTCTCCTCTTTTTTCCCTCCACTAAAAAAATCTCCTACTTGCTTCTTAAATGACATATAGTTATCCCCTTCCACTTCCCCCTCTTTCCTCTCACTACATTTCTCTCTCACCATTTACCTTAATTTCTTTTAAGGTATGGTCCCATGCCTATTCAGTTCAATCTGTGCTCTCTGTCTCTGTATGAGAATGCATGTGTGTATGTGTGTGCATGCGTGCTACATGTGTATGTGTGGTCCCACCAACTACCCAGATACTGAAAAGTTTTAAGAGTTAGAAATATTGTCTTTCCCTGTATGAATGTAAACAGTTCATTTCTGGTAAGTCCCTTAATACTTCTCTTTGCTGTTTTACTTTTTCATGCTTCTTCTCATTCTTGTGTTTGAAAGTCAAATTTTCTTTTCAGCTCTGGTCTTTTCATTAAGAATGATTGAAAGTCCTCTGTTTCATTGAAAGACCATATTTTCCCCTTGAAGTATTATACTCAGTTTAGCTGGGTAGGTGATTCTTGGTTTGAGTCCTAGTTCCTTTGCCTTCTGGAATATCCTATTCCACGCCCTTCGATCCCTTAATGTAGAAGCTGCTAGATCTTGAGTTATCCTGATTGTATTTCCACAGTACTGGAATTGTTTCTTTCTAGCTGCTTGCAAGATTTTTTTCCTTGAGCTGGGAGTTTCTGGGAATTTGGCCACAATGTTCCTAGGAGTTTCTCTTTTTGGATCTCTTTCAGGTGGTGATCGATGGATTCTTTCAATACTTATTTTGCCCTCTGGTCCTAGAATGTGTGGGGCAATTTTCCTTGATAATTTCATGCAAGACGATGTCTAGGCTCTTTTTTTGATCATCGGCTTTCAGGTAGTCCCATAATTTTTAAATTGTCTCTCCTGGATCTATTTTCCAGGTCAGTTGTTTTTCCCATGAGATATTTCACATTCTCTTCCCAATTTTTTCATTCTTTTGGTTTTGTTTGGTGATTTCTTGGTTTCTCATAAAGTCATTAGACTCCATCTGTTCCATTCTAATTTTGAGAGAATTATTAAATTCCGTGAGCTTTTGAGCCTCTTTTTCCATTTGGCTCATTCTGCTTTTGAATGCATTCTTCTCCTCATTGGCTTTTTGAACCTCTTTTGCCAATTGAGTGAGCCTATTTTTCAAGGTGTTAATTTCCTCAGCATTTTTTTTGGGTCTCCTTTACCAAGATATTGACCTTTTTTTCATACTCTTCTTGCATCTTTGTCATTTCTCTTCCCAGTCTTTCCTCCACCTGTCTAACTTGCTTTTCAAAAATCCTTTTTAAGCTCTTCCAAGGCCTGAGCCCACCCAACACCCCCCCTGGGGCTGTCTGGGGGTACTGAGGCCCCCGCCCTCCACGTCTTTCCCTGACGGCAAGGATACCGTCCTCATCATCAGATCCAAAGGTCGGGATCATTTGCATTTGTTGGAAAAAAACTCTCTAAAGTCTTATTTTTCTTCCCTTTTCTAGGCATTTTTCCCAGCCAGTTACTTGACTTCTGAGATTCCTTTCCACCTCCACCTGGATCCGCCCAGCTAGTGCTTGGCCTCTGAGATTCAAATGCGCTTTCCAGAGGCAAGCTTTAGTTCTGGCGCAGGGGTGGGGGCAAGGCCGCCTCCTAAGTTCGGCTCCCTCAGGGGGCTTTCTGCAGAGACTTTCAGGAACGGAGCGGGTGGGGGCGGGTGGGGGGCCCCGCCTCCTATGTTCAGCTCCCTTGGGGGTTTTATTCAGAGGCGTTCAGCCGTAGAGCAGGGTGGGGGCAGGGCCGTCTCCCCGACTCAGCTCCCTCAGGTTGGAAAGACCTTCAGTATTGAAGATCCTACCTGCTGCTGGGGGATTCCTGAGTCCCGGGCCGCTGCAGCCTCAGCTGCCCGCCCACACCTCTGCCTCTGCCTCTGCCGCTTCCCCTGCCCCCGTCTCTGCCGCCGCCGCTTCCTCCCGAGGGGGCCCCGAGTCACGGAGACGCTCCGCTCCCCTCCCCTATCGCAGCCTTCTTTCTTACTGACCTGTAGCTTCTGTGGGCGGAGGGACTTTCCCGGCTGCCGGTGCTTCTCCCGGAGCTTCCCTCTCTGAAGTCTGCTCGGGTCAGCTTCTCTGGGGCCGCGGCCAGAGGTGGGGGGTGGGGTCCGCTTTCCCGGAGTGCGATGGGACCCCGGGGACGGCTCTCCAGGGCTCAGTGGAACGGAAATCTCTTCCCCTATGTTTATGCACCCCCCTGCAGAGATTCAGAATTTATGGGGATCTCCTTTTACCTCAATTCCATGGGTTGTGGGCTCGGAGCTCGTAAATGTGAGTCCTTCTACTCCGCCATCTTGGCTCCGCCCCCACCAACAAAAACTTTTTAAGGAAGACATTATAATAATGGAATTTTAGTCACTGTGACATAAAGGTTAAGGAAACTACATCTTTCAGGTCCTTCAAATGTTACCATTTAGGCAAATGTGTATATAGAAAATCAGCTCTATTATCATAATTATAAAAAAACTATCAAAACTATCCCCGACAAAGATGTCCTCTACTGATTAATTAGCTGATGAAAGAGGTGCTGCAACCACACACATTTTCCCTACCCCAGTGATATCCCAAACTATATCTTCTTCAAAGACTAAACAATCTGGATAAATATAGGATAGTAAGAATTTATTTTTTTATTTTCTTTTTAAGTTTTCCATTTGATTTTTTAACTATTTTATTTTATTTGTTTCCAGTGCTCTACAATCACTTCCATATAGCTTAAATTTTTCCCCTCCCTCCCCTTTGTTTCTCCCTCTCTTTCCACTCCCTCCCTGAGATGGCATACAATTTTATATAGGTTCCACATATACATTCGCACTTAGTTATTTTGTATAGAAGAATTAAAACGAATGGGAGAAATCATAAAACAAAACAAAACAATACAAAAGAAAATTGTCTGCTTTATTCTGTGATCTATTCCATAGTTCTTTCTCTGGAGGTGGAAGGCATTTTGCCTTGAGAGTACATTGGGAATTTTTAAGTCCTTGCATTTCAATGAAGTACTAAGTCTATGAGAAAAATTCCTTACACACTGTGGTTGTTGCTGTGAACAAAGTTCTCCTGGTTCTGCTCTTTTCACTCAGCATCAGTTCATTTCATCATCAGATCTTTCCAGGCCTCTCTGAAGTCTTCCTGTTCATCATGTCTTATAGTACAATATTATTCCATTGCATTCAAATGCAACAATTTATTCAGCCATTCCCAAATTGATGGGCATCCCTTTGATTTCCAGTTTTTGGCCACCACAAAGAGAGCTATTATAAATATTTTTGTACATGTGGGACCCTTTCTCATTTTTATGATCTCTTGGGGATACAGTCCTAGAACTGGCATTGCTGACTCAAAGGGTATGCACATTTTTGGAGCACTTTGGGCATAGATAGCAAGAATTTAAAAGATTTAATGGGTGAAGAATGCAGGTGAATGTTTTTAATCTAGTTATAGAATTGTTTAGTAATTATTTTTATATTAGAGTCATTTTAATCCAGAGAAAATGGAATTCTTATTGCATATTTACCACATCCCTAGAGAAAAAAAGAAGATGCTTTAGAAGTTAATATACCTGTGTGTTGATGTCAAACTATTTGTTTTAATTATGAATATATTAGTAACAACAAGAAGATTTTCCTCCATTAGCATCATTTATATTTATTAGAGGTTCAAATCAATTAACAAGTGAATCCTTCCACATACTCTTGGGGCACCTAATAAAAGTGACAAGTTTAGTGGCCCAAATTTCTATTTGCACTGTGATATAGTAGAAAGGATGCTAGTTTTGGAGTCAGATGACATATTCAAATCAAAGCAATGGGGAAAAAAATCTTACAAAAAATAGGCATGCTAGGATTTGGTTGTAAGAGGGAAATAAAACATTGACCCAATTAAAAGAGATAATCAGGGAAAGGATATTTTGTTAAAATATACCATAGAAAATGAATTAATGATACAAATTTTCACAGCAAATTTCTCTGATAAGGAACTAATTTCTTAAATAATATAGGAAACTGAGTCAACTACTGATATATAGAAAGATATTTGGGATGGTTTTACGTATCTGTGTGTGTGTATCTGTGTGTATATTTGTATCTAATGGTAGCTGTCTCTAGGGAAGGGAAGAGGGGAAGAAAAATAGGAAAAAAGAGATTATAGTTTTATTATATGTCTAAAAAGAATAACAAATTGTATATAATAGATTTGCAACATCATGTACAATCATCTTTTTTCTACTTTGTTGTAGAAATGCTTATTTTATTTTTTATCTTCAGAATAAAATAAATAAACTTAAAAAATAAAACCCATTCCCCAACTGATACATGGTCAAGGCATATGAATAAACAGTATTCAGAAGCAAAAATCAAAAATATCTATCATCATATAAAATGTTCTAAATCACTACTGATTAGAGAAAAGCAAATTAAAATAACTCTGAGATAGCACCTCATGTTCATCATGTTAGCTAACATAACATAAAAGGATAATGATGAATGCTAGTTGGGATGTAGAAAAATGGGTGACAGTAAATGCACTTTTGATGGAGTTATAAACTGGGCCAAACATCCTGGAGAACAATTTGGAAATACCCTATGGTCTGTAAAACTGTGCATACCCTTCGATGTAATAATATCATAATTAGGTCTGTGTCCCACACACAAAAGTGGGCAAGACCTATATATACAAAAATATTTATTGTTGCTCTTTTTGTGGAGAAAAAGATTAGAAGTTAAGGATCTGTTCATCTGCTGAGAATGGCTTAACAAATTTTGTTATGTGATTGAGACTGTATACTGTTATACTATGAAATTATGAGGGGGATGATTTCAGAAAAAAACATGTAAAGACCTATATGAAATGATTCAGAGTTCTATTTGCACTGTGATGTGGTTGAGAAGAACCGGGAGATCACTGTGCACAGTAACTGCAATATTTTAATGATGATCAACTCTGAAAGACTTAACTACCTTGCCCATACAATGATTCAAGACAATTCCAAAGGACTCATGCTGAAAATTACTATTCATCTCCCAAGGGAGAATTAGCGAACTTTAGGTGCAAAGCTAAGAATAATTTTTTTCATTTTATTTTGCTTGCTTTTCTTTGCAATATCACTAATATAGAAACATGCTTTGCATGATGCATATGCACATGTGTGTCTATATGTATATATAATATGAAATATGTATAATTGATACACTGTTTGCAGGGGAAGGACTAGAAGGAGGGAGAAAACTTGGAACTCAATTTAAAACAAAATGTATAAAATAACTTTTAAAAATATATGAAGTAACAGAAGCCCTCATAAAGCTGGCTTGTAAGGAACAAAAATTTCCAGGCTCTTATGTCAAACATGCATAGTTCGAAGTACCAAATAAAATTGTTAAATTATTTGTGACATTTGGCATTATAGATATCAGATCCAGATTATACCCCCAGCAACACCAATATATTTCTCATCTTCAAGTTCTCCCTATCTATCAGTTCCTTCTTTTCTACCTACAAACACACAAGTCTTCCTTATCCATTAAAACAAAATAAAATCCCAGCATCACTACAGGAGTATACATTTTTTGAGGAGGAATGTGGCAAAAGGGATAATTTATGACCTTTACTATGTCTTCTCCACAATGGTCCCCAAATTCAATAAACAAAAGTGCCTCCTTGTTTCTCCAGGATCCAATATAAAATCTACTATTTGATTTTATTCAATCTGGCCCCTTCTTACCTTTCAAGTCTTCCTTAGACTTTACTCGACAAATATTGCTTCAATGACATCAGCCTCTTTCTTGTTCTTTGCACACAATAAACCATCTCCTGACTCAAATAATTTTCATTGTCTGTCCCCATGCCAAGAATACTCTTCCTCCTCATTTTTTTCTCCTAGCTTTTCTGATTTCCTTCAGTTCTCATCTTCTGGGGAAAAAATTATTCTCATACTTAAGTCCTTCTAAGACTATTCATAATATATCCTGTATATATAATGTTTATATCCAGTTGTTTACATTTGATCCCTCCCATTAGCTTATGAGCTCTTTGAGAGCAAGTACTATTTTATTTTTTGCTTTATTTTTCTTTCTCTCTCTAGAGTTAGCACAATACCTAGCACTTAGTATGTACTTAGTCAATTCCAGTGGATTGACTGAATGATCGGTCTCATATTCTCTCCTGGATATTGCTCCACCTGCTCTCTGTAGGATGATTCTCCATGATCCCACTGCTAACTCCTAAGGTCTGTGAAATACCTCCACCTCCAGCTTACAGCTTAGCAGACTTCATCAGTGAAGGTACTTCCAAATTCTGCTAGTTTAAAATTTTTAGGCTTTCTGTAGTATGTTTATGAAAAAGAAAAAGAAAAAAAATGCCTCTATTGAGACCTTTTATTTCCATACCAGAGGATTCTCAGTCCTATATGCCAAGCTCTTCATAACAAAGAGAAGAATAATTCCGGCTGGTTAATGACTTTAAGTTTAGTCATTTCTTCATACTCCTCTCCTTGGCATAGAGTTTGGTCACTTTCATCAGGGATTCCAATGTAGTTTTTCATGATTTTGATATATTTCAGAAATTTTTTTTTTATCTTGGAAGAAAAGACTACAAACCAGGTAAGAATTTTTTCTAACCATTATTAAACAGTTTTGAGGCTTTAGGAATCCCCAATTTTAAACCAAAATTCTCTTTTCTCATTCACATAGAT
Organism: Bettongia penicillata ogilbyi; assembly: GCA_023548195.1. NCBI lineage: Eukaryota > Metazoa > Chordata > Mammalia > Diprotodontia > Potoroidae > Bettongia > Bettongia penicillata. The sequence goes on along the minus strand of JAJHZJ010000049.1, from coordinate 7,588,253 downwards.
AAATTAATATAGAAAAGATTAGAGACTATTCTAAGCCCAAGGGACAATATCCCTATGTTCTCATTTGCATTCCAGGTCCTTTAATAAGCACATGTGGGCATTCAAAGTCTGAAATTTACTATACCCAGTACCTTTATGTCAACAAACATAATTTAATATTATATAGAGTACACAATTGAAATTTCCTGAATTTATATGTGTCTTCTGAAAGGAACTAAGAGGGTAGAGGGAGAATACCAAGAAAGTAAAGGCATAATAATAAGTAAGTCACTTTTTCATTCTGAAATTTCAATAACTTCATAAAATCATATTGTCTGTTGTCTCCTCTCACCAAAAGATGGAAAGAAAGGATGTGTAATAGAAATATTTTCCTTTTTAATTGTGCTAACTGAAGTCAACCTCTCAATCTAATTATTTCAGCAGAGAAGTTTGTCACTTCAGTAGCTTTGTTGCAATGAAATGAGCGAAATGTATAGCAGAAAGAATATTGAATCTAGAGTCAGAGAAAACAGATTCAAATTCTGCCTCTGCTATTAAGTACTTTTGTATCTGTGAGCCTCTCTGAGGCTCAGTTCCTTTGCAAAATGAGTGAATAGGAACTGTGGCCCTTAAAGTCCTTTTCCTCTATGCATTTAAGAGGGCATGTATCTATAAATCACTGTATGATGACAAAATAAGATAGCCAGCTTTGGGAGAAAAGCATTTATAGGGACATAGTATGTAGGACAAAGAAGGTGATTACTCCTCTTTATGTAGCCTTCTAAAAGCAATATGTTAGGTTATGTACTGGTTTTAAAAATGGCACCTATTCCTTAAAGTTTATATTGAAATGTAATCGAACTTGCTAGTTTCAAAGGTTTGATAGAGAGATATAAAGATATAGAGAGATAAAAGATATAACAGAACTCATGGTGCAAAATACAAATAAAAGGGAAATGTTACATTTGTCTGTAAAATATTTCAAGGCAACAACATAGAGAGGGGAGAATAGATTTTTATAAGTTTATTAAGGGAAGTATTATAGCAAGAACAGTTATCTGAAATAATAATAAAGTATTTAAAATTAAATCCATGATAATCATCCATATGTTGACAGGAACTTTCAAGAAATCTGTTTGTTTCAACTGAATACATTTTAGCTTTACTTTTAACTCTTGCTAGGAATTCTGTTGAAGCTAGTGCCTTTGTTGCTTAGCCCTGGAATGAGTGTTTATTGGAAAAAGTCATTTTTAAAAACTACAATTTGTGTCTCTGACGTTAGGTCTCTTTGACAGGGTAGGCATAACCTCTCTTCTGGAATGTTTGCAGGGTACAGTGCTCATAGTTTTCTGGATGGAAAGTATGTCCAAAGAAGTCTTTCATCATTTTTATTTTCTTCTTCTTTTTTTTTTTTTTTTGGTCTCAACTACTCTTCTCAAAGAAAATTTTCTCTTGGACAAAAAGGAGAGAGCAAAATGTCAATTAGGTACTCATATCAGTAATCAAATAGCTAAAAATGCAAGCCTTGACAACATTGCTGGTTTAGATCACATCTGCAACTGATTCTTTTGTGAATAAAGTTTATAGGGCTCATAACTCCACACCTCATGATAGCATTTTTTTTTTCTGTGTGACAATTGATTTACCACAAAACTAAATGCTAAGTTGCACTTGACTTTCCTATAAGTTTACTATTCAGGCAGCCAATACTACTTCATCATTTTTGGTCACATTAATTTTATTCCATATTCACATGATGCATGTTATATCTATATGAATGCAAAATGGGCTTTCATGGGAATACATTTGACTTCCTAAAATTATGTTTGGAAATATTTTCAATACAAAAACACTGTTAGCCTCTATACACTAGCCATTTTAAGAAAGAGATGGGGGGAGTGAGATAGAAAAAGAGGGAAAGAGAGAGAGAAGGAAGGGAAATGGTTCAGGGAAAGAGAGAGAATTAGAGAGGGAGGGAGATGTGGGGAGAGAGAGAGAGAGAGAGAGAGAGGAGAAGAGAGAGAGAGAGAGAGAGAGAGAGAGAGAGAGAGAGAGAGGATTAATTGAAAGTAACACAGGAAAAGGGAAATGGGAAATTTTTCACACAATTCCTCCAAAACTATTTATAAGAATTAGTAAGCCTTGAAATGGAAACTTACTTAAATTAGAAGCCTTTGGCCTTTATTCAGTCAAACCTAATTACATCTTTACTGGAATAAGGAAAGGTTATGCTGTAATTTGATACTTTCTTTTGAATTCAATTAAACAATATTTAAATGTATTTTCCCATATTAGTTTTCTAATGAAAAGGACTACTTTAACTTTGAAGACAAGAAAGATATTAGTGAAACAGTCAAATTCAGAAATAGTTTTTGGTTGAATTACATATAAAAACAGGTTTGGTAGTGTTCATTAAATAAATGTTAGCAATATATAATTCCCAAGATGGGAAAAAAGAACTAGTGATTAAAATTATATTAGTCAGAAAAATTTTGCTAATGTTATAGTCACTGAAAATAGAAAAAGTGGCTAGGAAGCACCTAGTCATCGTACCATTCATCTTCTATTAACTAGTTTCTACTCTCTGTCCTCAGTTCTTGAAGAAGATCATGACGTCAAGGAGGTGATGCCATGATATGACATGCAAGTGGATTGGATTTGAGCTGTGCAAATCACCAGCCTCCCTTTAACCTTCAGAGTCATGTAGGTCCAGTGGCCAGATATTGATCAGGATGACTTGACTGGAGATGACCCAGGATACAGAGAGGGACCTTGACCTTTCCATGATAAGGTCTTTAACAGGTCTCAATTTGACTGAGGGAGTGCCCATTTAGTAATTAAGGCTTCATAGGAGGATGATGGAATGAATTTGTCTTTAAGGTCCACACTTTTAAAGTATACTATGGTGTAGATTGTGCTATAGGATATATAATGAAATAATGAAAATCAGTGAATTATTAATTTGCTAATTAAGACTAGAAATGTTGATTTGAAACAAAAGGAAGTTTTGAAAGGAATCACGGAATGGCACTCTGTCAAGATACTAAAATTATATTATGGGTTGTGCTGATATAAATCAGGAATAAGAAGTCAAGATGTTTTTTTTGTGAGTCTTAAGAAGGAAAGACATATTAATTCAAACACTGAAATGAGTCTTTTAGTCAATAACCAGTGCTTTGACATGACAAGTTACCAAAGACATTTAGAGAAAGGTACGAGAATAGATTAATGCTTTTTAGAAAGCAATAAACACTTTAAAGAAGTGACATAAGGCCAATAAAATGAAACATAAAGTGGAAATCCCCCTAGAAATCAGTCATTGCTGTTATCCACCTATATCAGCAATGTTCTAATTCCTTCCCATTTCAGAACCTGGATGCATACAGTTGTAGACTATTTATAATGTACTTTAAAATGATCTGATGGGGAGCTTTTTAGCCACTTGACATGGAAGGATGCTTCAGGCTAGGGGATAATTGCATAGTATATAAATGACTAATAATCATTTTTGAGTAACTTTCAATGGAGCTACCTCTACTTTTCCTTCTCTCCACCTCCAAATTAGAGGAGATTTGGAAGTCCTCTCTCACTTAATGAGACGTAGATGAATATATGTCTAATCACCACCTTTCACAATCTCCAATTAACAATATAGGCATCATTAGGCCTTTGACCTCATGGCCTAATAGAGCTCTCATGAATAATAAGTCAAATACAGATTGGTTAGAAGCAGAAGTGCTGATACTCATTAGTAGAGTTCAAACGATCACATTTAACCTACATTAAAACTGAACAACATTTTTTTCTAAAAATATATTTTCATGGGAATTTGTGTTTATGGTCAAACCCAGTAAACTTTTATAGTATGGAGACTTGGAAATTTTCAGTTTTATGAATTTTATGATTAGTTGCTGCAGTTTTCTAATGCTGAAGAAAAGAGGGGAAACAAGCTACTTTGCATATATATAGTCTTTGATTCTCACCTCCATGATTCTATCTGACTATGAAAGGTATGGAAAATCCTCAATGTCATCATTGTCAGCTAAAAGTCACCATAAATGAGCACATGTTTGGGTCTCTGACTTTGAAGTTACAGAGCTTTTCCTCTTAATGAGGAAAAGCACATAGTAATCTTAAGAGAAATATGCTATTTTGTTAGCAGAGAATATTTGAAGCTGGTGCTTATCTGAAAACTCTGTATATCAGTTATTATAGATCAAATTGAATGGATTCCAAAGTTTTCTAAGTAATTCTAAGTGTTAAATTTGTGCAACTCAATTATTTCCAATCCCTAATAACAGAGTCCCTCTGAGGATTTTCATTCCCCCAAATTAGATGATAAACCAAAAGGACATTGATAACAACGCTCTCTGGCAGGAAGGTAAAATGAAATCACAATATCCTTATCCAGAGAGAACTCAACGGGCATTGTTATTAGGGCCAGTATTGCAATTTGCATGGAAGCATTCAGTTTTATCTTTCAATGAATTGTAATTTAAATTCTTTATATTTTGTGGATGAGTTTGGTCTTTGGAAAAAAGATGGTCTAAAATTAAGTACAGACCTTGGGAGATGATTTGAGGGTCTGTGGGGAGTGCAAAAATGAGCATTTTTGTTTTCAGAACTTTTTACTGAAAGAACTTACTTAACGTTTTGTAGGCATCTAAATTATCTGCAGTGTATTTCTTTTTATTATTATTATTTTATTTATTTTCAATATTCTGCAATCAATTCCATATAACTTAGATGTTTTTCTCTCTCCCTCCTCTTTTCTTCCCCCTCCCTCCCCCCTCCTTCCTATTAAATACATGCAGTGAATTTCTTAGTGTAACTTTCTATGCTTCATCATTTAAACTCAAACCAGATGTAATTATAGCTACTCAGGTATATTTGTAGACCAGCAAAACTTACAAGTTTAGAATTAAACATTTACACACATATGTGTATGTGTGTATGCATGTGTGTAAATATGTACACATTCCTTCTCTATCATAGTTTAATGGCTATACTAAAGTTGACTTACTTATGAGACATATATGTTGGTAGAATGAACCTGGTATTCAGATAAGACATTAGGACTGATTTTATCTATATATGTGTATATATGTGCATATCTGCATAGATAAATATGTGTGAATGTGTTCCGACTGAGTATGGTAATCATCTGAGTAGAAATGATAGAGACAAATACCAAATTTATATATCCAGGGCTGACCTCTCCTCTGAACTCAAGCACTATATTACCAACTGTCTTCTAGAGCACTATACCTGAATTTCCCATAGGTACTTCAAACTTAACATATCCAAAGGGGAGCTACTATATTTTTTTTTTACCATCTTTCCTCCAAATTAACCCATTTCTGTTTCTCATAGTAAAACCACTTCAGATTCACAACTGTGGAATCATCGACACTTCTCTTTCCTTCAACTCCCATATCCAATGATTTGCAAAGCCTTAACAATTCTATCTATACAAAATCTTACGTACATCTTCTTATCATTGTTCATGCAGTCTCTAATGTAACTGCACATGGTTTGATTAGCTGCTTCATGAGGGAAAACAGCCTTCCCTCTTCAACAGGGCTAAAAAAGGGTTGTATTTCTTCTCAGCTGGGGAAGAGAATATTCTATTGCATTATCTGAACTGAAGGATGGAATTTTCCTCTATAGGAAGATTTTTTTTTTAAATTTCTCTCAAGAAACACAATAGAAGAGAGTAAGTTTGAGTAGCATAGTAACCAGCAAAAGTGGCAATGCCAAGTAAAGTGATCATCTCAGGAGTTTGACTTTAAGTCTTATAAAGGCTATAGCATGTTCTTATTCCTGGCTCAAAACTCTACTTACTTAACAGAATCCATCCAGCCATCAGTGAATGAATTCTCATTTTTCATTGGAACCATTGGAACAGTGGTGAATTTCCTCCACTCTGTGTCTCTTTTGTTTCATTCCCAGATGCAACAGGAAACTGCTACATTACTATGGATTTCTTTGCTGTCATAATTTTATTTAATGGTTACTTACAATTTTAACAGAGGTTTAGCAAAAAAAAAACAACAAAGATAATACAACTTTAGTTGCATCCTATTTCTGCGTTTCTGATATAGAAAGTATGAGAGAAAGAAAGAAAATCTGGACATAATTAATTATGCCAAATTCAATCAGCAAAGAAAATGCCATGAAAACAATTCCTTCAGATGTGGAGGATTTTGTGAATTTTATGTTTGTTACTGTGCGTGTGTGTGTGTGTGTGTGTGTGTGTGTTTAAAGTGTACAGATAAAGTAAGCCATGTAGAACTGGGACATTTGCCTCTTGCGTTAATCACATTATTACAAAAGACTCCTTGCTTTACACCAAGATTGAGTTTTCTTCTATATATTGAAGAGGAAGGTGCAAAAAATGGAAAAGAGACTTCAAGAGAATGTCATGTTTTGAGTCAGTCACAAGGAGTATTCATATTCAATTCTCCTTGTTTTCCTGGTTGGAAATGGGCATGAAAAATGTTCCTCTTCTTTATTGCCCAACACAATGAACTCATCACCTCTTGCCTGGAGTGTTATAATAGCCTACAAACAGGACTTCCAGTTTCTAGTCTCTCCTATCGGCATTCCATCTTACTCAATTTGATATACATATTATTTCCCAAAATATTACTCTGATTCTAACATTTTCAACTTCTCCTTACTGTGTCTGGTATAAACACATGCTCCTGGCCCTGCCATGCAAAACGTCATATAATTTGTCTTCTATTTAAATTTTCATTCTCTTTCAAGCACAATCAATTCTAGTAAAACTGGTCTGTGAATTGTTCCCTATACCCAACCTTCCACTCTCCCTGGCTATCCCACACTCTCTATGACTCCATCAAATCCCTCATTTTCTTTGAAAAGCAGCTCAAGTGTCTCCTTCTATTTCTACATGAGACTTTTCCTCATTTGCCTAAGTATAAACGTTTTCTTCCTTCTGAAATTTCATAGTATATACTTTGGATTAATTTACTTGAGTACATTTTGCATCCTCCTCACCACTAGAAGAAGCATACTCCCTTCACTTTTATCTGTCTCCCCCATGTGTATATCACAGTGTTTGACATTGAGTAAGCACCTAATGAATGCTTGTTTTTAACTTGCGTTTTGGTCTATTACAGCTCCCTAGATATAGAAAGTACTTAACATTCATTTGTTATATTGAACCCATTAGAGTTGATGAAATCAAATCACCAAGTGAGACAGTGCAAAGAAAAAAGAAGGCCCAGGACAGAGTATTGGGAGATGGATGACCACACTTGAGTTGAGGTGAGAAGGCTAACAAACCAGCAAAAGAGAATGAGAGGAAGGCCAATAGAGGTGATTATCATAAAAACAAGGAAGGAAATTTTTGTTTGTTTTTTTTTCAGGAGAATATTCACAGAGGCAAGTATATGGTAGAGTTAAGGGGCAATGAATAAAATAATAAAGTGTGGACAAGAGGAAATTTGGGAAGACAAAGAGAAAGATGGAGAGAGAAACAGAGAGATAGACAGACAGAGACAGAGAGACACAGAGACAGAGACAGAGAGGGTTGGGTGAAGATGACATTGGAGATTTCAAGAGTTAATGCTTGGAAAAATGCAAACTTATTACCCTAAATAAAACTGGAAATATTGTTTAGAATTTCCTCAATTTCATGCAAAGAAAATTCATGTTCATAATCTGCATGTCTTTTTAGTTGATGGATCCATTTTCTGCCAGAGAAGCAAATAAAATTTCTACTTCAATTCCTCTATGTTTTGCCTTGCTTTTTTTATTTGTCTTTTCTAAATTAAAAAAAAAAGGACACATACACTACATGACAGAGGTCACATTTTCCTTTTTGATAAAAATGAAACAAGCAATGTCATAATTTACCCAAAGAAAGGTAGCACTGTGGCATCTCGGAAAAGATATTTCATCAATATTAGACAATGGTTTAATTAATGGAAAAATATTCTTTCCATAGATTATGAACAGATCCAAAAGAAAATCACCAGTCGTGTCTGAATTGGAATGATATCTTCATCTGGGAGAACAGAATGTTTTGTCATTATAAATTCCATTTTGCATCTCAGAGCAAAACCATGTTTTGTTTTCACTTTTGCCATTCTTTTTTCTCTTTAATGTAGAAATAGAACTACCAAGACAAGCGAAATAAGAAAGAATACTAATATGGACCAAGTTCAACTTACAAATGATTAAAGCTCCTTTTCTAAAACATACTGTGTGACCATAGGCAAGTTACCTAATTCCTCAATGCTCTAGGCAACAATCTGAGATTTTACCCCTTGGCTTACCTGTTGATTTATCTCACTAGAAAATACATCAGGAGTTGCCCACAACAATGAAATCATAGATCTACATCATATACCATCTCTACCCCCAGAAAAGTCCACAGATTCCAGTGAATATGATGTAAAAATATAATAGATTCAAGAGAAAGAAAATACTAGATATATTTTAGTCCTACAGCCTGATTTTTCTTAAATCCTTCTTGCATAATTCTGGGTCTGGGAATATGATTCAGTGCTTAATTTCTGGGCTGTTGGGATCAGAAACGAACCCAGGACCTGAAAGTAACTAGGTCTGGTCAAGAAGAAATTGGACCCTGGCAATATTCAGATTAGTTCAAATGCTTCTTTACTATGACACTAACAATGATGAAGATTTCCCTAATTTTGTGAGCCCTAATTTTGTGGAAACATATATTTGCATATGTATGCAAATGTTTGTATGTGTATTGCCTTTCATTAGATATGTTAAAATACACAGTATATACAACTAATAGAGGAAAAAAACAAAGATTAAACTAAACTTTGACCTTTTTTAAGTAAATTGAAAGTTCCAATATGAGTTGTCCTGATCAAGAAGGCAAATAGTTTGGAATTACTCTGATTTAGGAAGACTCTGCATATATGGAGAGGAAAAATAAAAAGTAAACAAGAAAAAGAGCATTTTTGCATGAACAGATCCATTGTCTGACTGCTCATAGGCATGTCCAAAACCATCATTCATAGTTCTAAAGGACCTGGGACTTCTTGTAATATTAAATCCTTTGCTAAACTTAAGCAAAGGAAAGCTTAACATCCTAAATTTGCAATTTGGTGAAATTACCTAACCACATTTAAAACTTGAGTTTTTAATGAAGAAGCTATCAGAATGAAAGTTGCTACTTCAATGCGCTCACCATAAGCAGAAAAAACTGATAATATGTTTAATTAGGAGCATGAAAATGTCCCCAGATTTTGTATTCTTCAGATTATAGGAAAAAGTAGCTATAGCTTGAATAAAATTCAATTCTACCAATATCTGTTTTGTGCCCACTATGTGTAAAAGACTGTGATCGACACTGGAATTTCAACCGTCAAAATAAAATGGTCTTCATGAAGTTCTCAAAAAGCTTGCATTATTATACTGGGAAGATACAATACGTATATGAGAAAATGAATAGAAAGCAAAGACAAAGCAATGCAATGTAATTGCAAAAGGGAGAGTGCTAATAAGTGATTATAGTGAACTATCAGGAAATCTACTGAAGGAAACTAGGGCTTCTACTAGGTGAAGAGAGAGTTTATTCCAGAAATGGAGGATCATTTGGTAGAAAGACATAGATCATAGACATGCAAAGAATATCTAGGAGGCTAGTTTATTTTAAAAAAGGATGTGGGTGAAGAAGAATAACATCAAATGATCAGAAAGCATTTTTTAAAGCAAATACTATGTATTAGACACCAAAGATATGGATAGAAAAGTAAGACAGTCTGTCATTCCATGGCTTCTGTAACTGATTGGATGGAGAGGGACTCACCAATTAAAATCCTTTTGATGAGGCCTTTTGGTCCACTACCTCACCAAAAGGATTTTAATTGCTGATGCTATGTAGAGAGACAGAGAGAGAGAGAGAGAGAGAGAGAGAGAGAGAGAGAGAGAGAGAGAGAGAGAGAGGGAGGGAGAAAGGGAGAGAGAGAGAGAGAGAGAGAGGTATTCTCATTGACAAATATTTCCCTTTTCTATGTTTTTTTTCCACCTGTAATTCCTGAAATCACCTAGTATAATTCTAACTCCTCTTCCACAAAGAAGTCCTTCAAATATTTAAGGCATTAATAACATCTTCCATACATTTTCTCTTTATAAATTCAATGGTAGTTTTGGGAGATCTTGGCATGCCAGAAGGCTTCTCAGTATGAATTTTAAAACATACAGTCTAGAGAGTCTCCTGAAAATATTCTCAGTATGGAAAGCATTATCACCAGCAGGCTGGCCATTAAGGAAAATAACTCCCAGTTTTACATTGACCTTATCTTTTTTGCCATATAGATGACAGAATAGCAGAAAAGAGGAGAAAGTATAAGAATTATACAGTATTTACAGCATCTATTTTGTTGGTCTTCCACCTACAGAGAAGTTTAGCATTTGTCACACTGAGTGAGGGGTAAAGAAATTCTAAGAACTCCACGTAATCAAATTAATGAAGTCAACATGTGGTTTATTATTCAGTCAATTAGGTGAAACAAGATTCATAGGAACAGAGTAAAATGTTCAAATATCTTTAAAATAATTGAGGATCATTACTATTAATAGCATTTGTACAGTGCACTAACATTTGCAAAGCATGTTGTAGTCTCATTTTTTCCCTTATAACAATACTGAGAGGTAAGTAGCATTATTATTTCGATTTCACAGTTGAATCTGAGGTAGACAGAGGAGGTTAAGTGGCTCACTCAAGGTCACACAGATAGTAGGCATGTGAGGCTAGGTTTGAAGTAAGGCTATTCTCCTTTCAGGGCTAGTATTCTATGTCTACGCTATCACTAAGCTGACTTTAGAAATGGAAGGTATCTTAAGGCATCACATAATTTTACTCTCTTATTCATATATGAGAAAAAAGATGACCAGAAGATGAAGAGAGACTTAAAACAAATCATACAGGTTAATCATCTTGGATACAAACCCAAGACCTCTAACTCCAAATCCAGGCTTCATTGCTGATACCTTAATTTTTAATATTCAATCATTTTTGGATATTAACACATCTATTGTTCATATATTTATATTAATCCTTGGTTACATTTATCTTTCCACCTGTTGCTTTTTAAAATATAAACTCAATAGACAGTTTCATATGCAGTCACATAGATTTCTTTAGACGCCATTCACTTTTCATAATTTTTTTTACTGCCAAACTTTTTTTCCCCTTAGAAACCCCATCCCCTCCAAGCCATAATTCCTTTTAGATTTGGTCACAAGACAATCTTGATCTCATCAACTGAGATGTAGGAATGAGACCTGTTCTTTCACTGGTCTGTTTCTTTCAGTCTCTATATACGAGGGGATGTGACAAACCCTGAGATTCATAATGAGACTCCTAGAAAGTAGGTCTTTCTAATGACAGATTGACATTCTGTTAAATGAGTGACAGAAGAAAGTTTTTCTTGCAGTCCAAAACACTGAAAATATTACATTTCAGGAAACAATCTATACCAACTCCTGAAACATAGACAGAAGCAGGCTGCCAATCTAAAAACCTACACGTTTTCTGAATATTAGAGGAAGGAAACCAAGGAATTATGGCAGGAAGAGATTTTTTTTCTAAAATCATAGGATCATGGAGCAAGAGTTAGAATGGACTTTTAGAGGGTATCTAGTCAAACTCCCTCACTTTTTCAGATGAGTAACAAAATTGGGGTACAGAAAAGTTACTTTTCCAAAATCATACAGAAAGGTAGGAGGGGAAGAACGAAACATGGGTTACATACCAATCACGTTCAAGGAAGTATATTGAGCACTTTTTGAATATCTCCTTTAATCCTGAAAACCATCCTGGCAGAAAGGTGCTATTGTCATCTTAATTTTACACTTGAAGAAACTAAGTTAGACAGTACTTAAGCAACTTGCCTCTGGTTGTACAGTTAGTGTGAGGCTGGATTTGAATTTAAATCTTTTTCATGTCAGGTCCAGGGCTTCATTCACTGTGCTGCCCAGTTGCCACTCATATAGTCACTATCAGAGGCAGGGTTTGAACCAAGTCCCCCCTGACTCTAGGTCCAGTGACTTATCTGCTATATTAAGGTGAACCATACCTGAAAATGTTCCAATAAGACACAATCCTCAATATTGTGAATAGTGAATAAAGTTAAATCTTTTTTTACATTATTATTTTTATATAGTTAATTTCATTAAATATTCCTCAATTACCTACAAAAATATTAACATTCAGTTTAAAAAATTTTCAATCTAGTATTCTCTCCCTCTTTCTCACCCCTCCTACACCCCTTGAGAAAGCTAGTAATATGATACTAGTATACACACAAAGTTACACAAAATACATTTCCATATTAGTCATGTTACAAAATAACACATAGGCAAACAAGAAATATATCTATCTATCTATCTATCTATCTATATATATGTATATATATTTTTCATCATGGGTCTTTTGGGATTGCATTGATTCATTGTCTTGATTATAACAGCTAAGTTAATCTTATTATTTCATTTACAATACTGCTGTTACTGTATCCAGTGTTCTGGTTCTACTCATGTCATTTCGCATCAGTTCATGTAAGTTTTCTCAGGTTTTGCTGAAATCATCTAACTCATCATTTCTTATAGCACAATAACATTCTATCCCAATGATATACAAGTTGTTCTGCCATTCCCCAAATGATGAGTATCTCTTCAATTTACAATTCTTTGCCAAAAATAAAAAAAAATAATTGCTATAAATCTTTATAAATATTTTATACATCTGGGTACTTTTCCCTTTTTATTAATCTCTTCAGTTACAGACCTGGTAGTGGCATTGCTGGATTGCAGGGTAGATAGTCTTGTACCCCTTTGGATGTAGTTAAAAATTGTTCTCCAGAATGGTTGGACTAATTCACAACTCCACGAAAAAGGCCTTCATGTCCAGCATTTAGAATTTTCCTTTCTTTTTTGTTAACTAATCTGATATATGTGAAATGGTATCTCAAATCTGTTTCAATTTGCATTTCTCTACTCAATAGTGACTTAGAGCATTTTTATGTGATTAGAGATAATTTTAATATTCCCTTTTGAAAAATGTCAGTTTATATCCTTTGATCATTTATCAATTGGGGAATATCTCATTTTTAAAAATAAATTTCAATCACTTCCTTATATACTTGAAAAATGTCTTTGATAAGAGAAAACTGATGCAAAATTTTTTCCCAATTTTTCTGTTTTCCTTTTAATTTTGGCTGCATTAGTTTTGTTTATGCAAACCCTTTTTATTTCATGAAATCAAAATTATTCATTTTAACTCCCATGATTCTATCTCTTGTCTGGTCATAAACTTTCCACTATACATAAATCTGTCAGGTACATTTTCTAGTGTTCTCATTTATTTATGACATAACTCTTTATGTTTAAATCATTTATCCATTTTGACCTCATCTTGCATACGAGATGTGGGTTTATGCTAATACTTTGAACCTAGTACCACCAGACTATAGTACTTCCTTTTTTCTTTGATTCCTTTCTTATCTTTGACTTTTTGTTTTCCCAGATGAATTTTGTTATTGTTATTAGTGCTGTAAAGTAATTATTTGGTTGATTTGTATAGAGCTGAATAAATAAATTAACTTATGTCTTGTTCAGTCATTTCAGTCATGTCTGACTCTTTGTGACCCCATTTAGGGGTTTCTTGGCAAAGGTACTGGAGTGGTTTGCTATTTCCTTCTCCAGTTCATCCTCCAGAAAAATTAAGGTAAACAAAGTTAAGTGATTTGTCCAGGATCACACAGTTATTAAATGTCTGAGGCCATTTTGAGCTGATGAAGTTGAGTCTTCCTGATTCCAAGGCCAGTTTTTTTATCCATTGCAAAATCTAGATGCCTTTACTTTGGTAGAATTGCCTAGTTTGTCATATTGCCTTGGTCTACCCATGAGCTATTTCTGTGATAAAATATGTTTCCTATTGGTGTGAAGAGTGTTTTGTAAATATGTTCATATATTCCCAGGGTTGGTCTTGATGGACTGTTAAGCATTTCATATTGTCTGCAGTTATTTTAAATGGAATTCGCCTATTTCATCTTACCGGGTTGGTTGGTAATATACAGAAATGTTGACTTGTATGGGTTTATTTTACATCTTGAAACTGTCTTAAAGTTATTAATTTTTCCCCACTGGTTTTTTAGTTGATTCTCTATGGCTCTCCAAGTATATCATCAAATCATCTGCAAAGATAGTTTTCTTTCCTCATTGAATTTAATAAGTTATTTTTAGTGAGCTTTTTGATTCTCTATGGCTCTCCAAGTATATCATCAAATCATCTGCAAAGATAGTTTTCTTTCCTCATTGAATTTAATAAGTTATTTTTAGTGAACTTTTTAAACCAAATTTCCCTTTTACTAATTTTATTTTTAAGGAGTTACTTTTATCAGAGAAGTTTTGTACCTCTTTTTCCATTTCATGTATATCTCCACAGTATTTTTGTGGCTCTTTCACCAATCTGCTCTTTTATTCCCATAATTTTCTTCCCTTGCTCTCATTACTTTAACTAATTTCCCCCCTATTACTCTTATTTGATTTTGTAAATAAATTTCTAGTGCTTCCAATAATTCTTGTTGGGCTTGTGTCTGCCTGACTTTTTTTCTTTGACCTTTGCTTTTAGATATCTTGGCTTCATTGTCTTTTTAGTTTGTGTCTTGATGTTCTTCATCCCCACAGTAGATTTTTATAGTCAGGTTCTTTTTTTGTTGTCTGCTCACTTTTTGATCATATTTCTTGAGTTTTGAACTCTGTGTTAAAGTATAAAGGTTGATACTATAAACAAACTAGGGGAGCAAGGAATACTTTATTTGTCAGATTTATGGAGAATGAAGGAATTTATGATCAAATAAGACATAGAAAACATTATGAAATGCAAAATGGATAACTTTGATTACATTAAATTGAAAAGCCAATGCAAAGAAAGTTAGGAGGGAAGCAGAAAACTGAGAAAGGATTTTTACAACTAGCACCTGAGATAAAGACCTCATTTCTAAAATACATAGAGGATTAAGTCAAATTTACAAGAATACAAGCCATTCTTTGATAAATAGTCAAACGATATAAACAGGCAGTTTTCAAAAGGAGAAATTAAAGCTATCTACAATCTTTAGAAAAAAGCTCTAAATCACTATTGATTAGAGACATGTAAATCAAAACAACTCTGAAGTACCATATCACTCCCTATCAGATTGGCTAACATGACAAAACAGGGAAATGGTCAATATTAGAGAAGATGTGGGGGAGTTGGAACACTAATTCATTGTAGGTATAGCTGTGAGCTAATCCAGAGATTCTGGAGAGCAATTTGGAACTATGAACAAAAGATTACAAAAATGTGCATACCCTTTGACCCAGCAGTATCACTCCTAGGACTGTATCCCAAAGACATCATAAAAATAGGAAAAGGACCACTATGTACAAAAATATTTGTAGCAGCTCTCTTTGTGGTGCCTAAGAACTGGAAATCAAGGGGATGCCCATCAATTGGGGAATGGCTGAATAAGTTGTGATATATGAACGTAATGGAATACTATTGTGCTATAAGAAATAACAAACATGCAGACTTCAGAAAAACCTGAAAAGACTCAAATGAAGTAATGCTGAATGAAGTGAACAGATCTAAAAGAACATTATACACAGTAACAATCATAATGTCTGAAGACTCTTTTTGATAGACTTTAGCTCTTCACAGCAATGTAAGGATTTAAAACATTTCCAAAGGACACATGACACAAAATGCCTTCCATGCCTAGGGAAAGAACTATGAAGTCAGAAGGCAGAATGAAAAACTACTTTCTCCTTTGTTACATTTTGCTTTGTTTTGTTTTTCTCATGGTTTCTCCCAGTCATTTTAATTCTTCTATGCAACATGACTAATGTGAAATTGTGTTTAATAGGAATGTATGTGAAGAACCATATACAATTACATGTCATCTTTAGGAGGAAGAGGGAGAAAATTTGAAATTTTTGCAAGTAGTTGTTGAAAGCTGAAAACAATAAATTTGGAAAAAAAAGAAAAAAATTCCAAGATGATATGCACATATACTTCAGAAATTCCTTATAATCTCTCCTTCAACAATGAGTTTTTTCTCTATTTTATTTTTAGTATAGATTAGAGAGATTTGGTATTGATTAGATTTTGGTATATTATATATATCTGCACATCTGCACCACATTTATGTTGTATACATATGTTTATATATATATGCATATATGTATGTTTATACATATGCATATGTGCACATACACATATATATATATACACACTCATACATACATACACACATTAAACTATAGTTCCTTTCATTGTTCCTTCAACTTCATTTCATTGGATAAAGTAGCCAAGTAGTTAATTTACACAAAAGTACGTCTGACTATCTTATTCTACTCAAAGATCTCCTATAGCACCTATTATTGCGCTGGAGTTGGGGAAAAGACACTTTGTTTGGCCTTTCCACTATGACTCCACCATATTTTTTCAGATTTAGTATATATTACTACCATTCACAAGTCCATGTCTGAGGAAAATAGACCTACCAGATGTTCCTAGAAATATCTCCCATATCCATGTCTCTGCATCCCACAAGCATGGAATACCAAACATCTTCATTTTCCCATCTGAGACTCTTCAATGAAATAGCACCTCTAAAACATGGAATTACAGAGCTTTTAACTGTCTCCCCTGTGAACTTCATTTGTATTAAGATTTTTTCTTTATTTTATATTTACCCATACTTTGCACTCCTCTTCCTTCCAATCCCCATTTCTGCAATAGAGTCTAATCCTTTTTTTTATTTTTTAGGATAGGGACCATTTTAGTTTTATGTCTGTATCCCCAAAGCCTCATATGGACTGTCAAATAAAAAGTAATCAAGTGATGTTGATTGAATGAATCAAAGAATGAATAAATATGCATCCTATTTTTATGGCATGGCTAACAGATATCTGTATCACTGCTATCTTCATATCCTCCAAATTACTTTATTTTCCACTTACACATTTATTTTAGAAAACAAATTATTCCAGTAAAGTCCTGCAGTAATGTAATAACAAGGAACGAAGGTGGCCATAGACTCTTAAAGGTTGTGTTAGTGATATTAAAATTATGTAAAGATTATATTTCTGGTGCCTAAGGGCCAGTTGACTTACGTAATAGATACCAAACAACACAAAGCTGACTAATAGTACCTAATTGTTTTGGTATTCTATATATTTCTTTATCTTTATATGTATATATCTCTCAATGTTACCACCTCCCACATGAACAATTAAAAAAAAATACGAAGTGTTCAACAAATATGTGTTGTGTAGCAAAACAGATTTCTTTACTGGTAGTGTCAAAAAACCCATGTAACATTCTTCATTTCAAATTCTTGAGCTCTGTGATAAGACAGAAAATATGCTTTATCTTGAGTTCTTTGTCTTTATGAACATAGTTCAAACATCTTTCAAAGTTGCTTTTCTTTAAAATGCTGTTTTTGTATATATTGCTCTAGATCAGTTCTTTCCACTCTGCCTCAGTTCATGGATGTCTTCCCAGTTCTCTCTGAAATTAACCTTTTTTAATGCTTTATGGCTCAATAATTTTCCATTATATCTACATATCATAATTTCTTTACTCTCCATTGGGTGAGCACCAACTCAGTTTTCAGTTTGGGGATACTACAAAAAGAACTGTCATAAATATCATTGTATAAACAGGGCTTTTCATATTTACTTTGATATCTTTGGGTTATAAGCCAAGGTATAGTATTGATGTGTCAAAGGTTAGACAGATTAATAGACATAGATAGAGATAGTTCCAAATTACTTTTCCAGAATGGGTGGACAGATTTGCAACTCCTCCAATGTACATTGGTGTGTCTGTTCTCCCATAGACCCTTCAATATTTCATCATTTTCCTCTTTTATTTTAGTGTTGGGGACAGAAAGACAGGTTGGGAGAAAGAAGGTGTTAAAAATACATGGTTAGAAGAATATTTATACATACAAACACTATATAGTTACTTTTGTTTTATTTTGTGAAATAAGCAATGAATTGATACAATTACTATGATTAAAAAAAGACTTTCACAAGTTACAGGAAAAATAAAATAATTCGTAAATTTGCTCCTTAGAGTTATATGTAAGTTCATGGAAAACATCAAGGCATCATTAATATCCACAATCTTTCAATTGTGCATCTGCCTTCATATTTATGAAACTTCATATCCAAATACTGATTGCTCAAATGAATATTTATTTTAATTAGTTAGGAAACACCTCTGAATGATTGAAATTGCAATCAAATACATATCATATATCATAATTATAATTATATTTTAAATACATTATATAGAGTGTATACATATAATATGTATTTATGTATATTATATGTAATATGAACAACAAATATATTAACATCAAACACATAAAATGTGCAGTATATCTCATTCTATTTGTCATGTATTCTATAATTAGAATCTAGCATCCATGTAAACTAAATTACTAATTCTACTGTCAGCGTTAAAGTTTGCAGTAATTGTGCTCACTACCTTGAGTAAATTTTCACCTTTTTCTACACATTCTTCAAAAGTTTGGCTTTGGTTTGAAATTGTGATTATCTCTTTCTGAGCACTTCCTACAAGTAATTCAGTCTTGATCACTGACTGACTAATCTAGTCAGATAATAGGTTTCTTTTCTGCTTTTATTTTTTTTAACCAACCCCTTGACAACAATTTCTATTCCCTTCCTTTCCTAAGAGTCTTTTTCTTTCCTTTTCCCTATTAAAATGTGAGTTCCTTGGTGGCAGGATTTTTTTTTCCTTTGCCATTCTTTGTATCGGAATCCTTAGCCCAATATCTGATATATAAACAAATGCTTAAAAGTTCTTTGAATGAGTTGATTTTTCTTTCTGTCTTCTTCTCTGGATTATTTTGTGGATTTCTTAATTATCTTTATTTTATCCTGTATATAACTTGTTCATACATAATTTTTTTACATGTTGTTTCCCCATTAGATTGCAAACTCTTTAAGAAGAGGGACTTGCTTTTTATGCTCCTTTGGGGGAAATTTTTGCTGTTGTTTTTTGCCTTTCTTTGTATCACCAGCTCTTAGCATAGTGTCTGACACAAAGTTATTGCTTAATAAATGCTAGGTGACTTATCAGTTTACTTGGAATAGATCTTCCATCCTGCCTAGAAATCCCTCTAATGATCTGGAGCAAAGACATTGCACAAACTCTCATACCAAGGTATAGTGGAAAGTGTCCTGAATTTGGTGTCAAAGGACTTGGATTCAAGTTCTACCTTGACTACTTACTATCTGCTGAACTTTGGGTGAGTCACTTCACCTTTGGACCTCACTTTCCTCATCTGTAAAAAGAGGAATTTAGACTACATTGCCTCTAAGTTCCTTTTCAGACCTAACTTTATGACGAAACTTATAGTACTTATAACCACATAGTGTCTCACGAAGAAAAATCAGATAACATCAGATAAAAATCAGATGTTCTTTCTTGCATTTTCTATTCCAGTTAAAGTGAGCCAACTCCTTCCTCTACTCTTCCACTAGCATGGATTTGTGCAGTCTGTTCATAATACCTGGGAAATATAGATCAAAATAGCACCTCTTCATCTCTGTCCTTTGAAATTTTTACTTTCCTACAAGGACCATCTCTTCCATGAAATATTGTCTGCTCCCTCCAGCTAAGTCATGTCACTTTCAAATTTTCATACAGTACTTTGGGTTCTTCCTTCATTCTTATCACACTTTATTGTAACTTATTTGTGATTATTGGTGGCAACTCCTTGAAAGCAAGACCTGTCATTTTTCATCTTTATAGCTTTAGTGCCCACAACAGAAGCATGAATAAATGATTTGGAATTGTACCAACTAGGTGCTGATTTTTTTTTACCTCAAAAACCCTGGGGAAATGTGTTGAATATTACAAAATTTCGAAGTCACCACCCATTTATGACAAGTAGCACTGGACTGTACTGAGAAACAGCTGGCAGAAGACAATCTCGAAAAAGAGTGCTATGAAATAGACACACTTCATTGGCATTGCTGTCACCCATCAAGTTTTGTTCATCTGGTTAGAAGATTAAAATAGATCTCCAAGAATAGTAAAGGAATATAGAGTACCAAAATGTCTACAGGACGGAGGGGAGAAGATAAAAGGAAGAACTGTTTAAGAATCCAATAGTGTATGTGGATGAAAAAAAAAATCTGGTAGCACAGTAGATAGAACTCTGGGCTTCCAGTCTGAGTGACCTGAGTTGAAATACTGCATCAGACACCAAATAATTGTGTGACCATGGACAAATACACAACCTATCTCAGCTTCAGTGTTCTCATCTGTAAAATAAGGAGGCATAACTCAGTAGTGTCTAAATATTCTTCCTGTTTGAAGCTTGTAATTCCTGTGATTATATGGTATATTATACTGTAATGAGCCTTAGGAAAAGGACAACACCAGTTACTGAGAAACACTGCAGAAACATTTATAAATGTCTTGATTTTGTATTGTGAATGATGAACACGAATTTCATAAGTGGATATGAATGAGGCAGTGAACGTCCTCCAAAGAGACCTCACTACTCAAGGAGAGCTAACTGCAAAAAAAGTCCAAGTATAAAGTATCAGAAGTGAAGGGAGCCAATTACAGTGCCTAAGGCTCATTGGCACTACTTGGAAGTGGGCCCTGTAATCAATGTGCATGATAATTCATGCATGCTGCCAGTAACCAGTCAGTAGTTTCCCTTCATCTTTCCTATCCTCCTGATTCTTTTTGGGGAAAGGTGGAACAGAATTTGAAATTATATTCCCGGAACAAATTATTTAAATGACACTTGCTACATGCATTTTCTAGCAGCTATTTGCATTACATTTCATCACTAGTAATCCAAACTTTAAAATTCTATTTCATGGTTTCCACAGATATGTCCTTCACGAACCCGGTAGGTGGATGAGGATGAAACTCATCCAGAAGATTCATCTGGCCATTTAAGAGGGAAAAAGCACTTTTCCCTCTTCCTAATAGTTTTAATTTTTCATACTGACTTTCTCTTGAATTAGAGTAATTTCAAGCAGTTTCTACCTGATAAGTTAAACCTAGAGTGAATTCACTAATTTATTCAATGGAGTGGAAGGCTTAGGCCATTTTGACTTTTCCTCTGCTTATATAGACATATGCACTTAAAATAAAGACCAAACTTTGAGACTAAACTTGGCTTTTTATCCTTCCCCACTCCCCCATCATCACTGCATTGCTATGAAATCCCATCTCTACTCTGGTATAATTCATGCCTTACTTACTTCCTGACTTTATGTCTCTCTTTCTTTTGATGACAGCTTAACTTTCATTCACCGCCAACTATAAAACTCCCTCTCATTTGTAACATAGTCCTTTTATTCTATTATGGCTCTGATTGGTTAACATTTACAGACATCTTGCTGGCTAATCCATAATTTTAATAGCTTTATTGGTGTCATACTTTAATGGTGTGACCATTTGCCCTAGTAATATACAATCATCAGAGGCCAAATATGTCCTATTGAAGCTCAGGTAGCAAGAAAAATTTTGTAGTACAGTACATAGAACACTAGGCTTCCAGTTTGGGTGACCTCAGTTCAAATATTACCTCAGACACTTAATATCTGTGTGATCATGGGCAAATACATAACCTGTCTCAGCCTCAGTGTTCTCATCTATAAAATAAGGAGGTATAACTCAATGGTGTCTAAAGACCCTTCCTGTTTGAAACTCATCATTCCTTTGATTATATGATACATTATTCACAGGCACAAAAGTTTATTTAGGCTACATGCTACTTGTGCCTTATCTTTCCATTTTATTACTACTTACATGGTCAAATTTCTGTCCTTGCATAAGGATCAGAAATTGACCTTCCTTATGACCCAAATGTAATACCTCTGTGTACCATAGCATTGGAAGGTATAGGTTTTTTTTTTATTATTTTCTTTTAAAGTTTTTGCATCTGAGTATCTCTGTTGCTATTCTTTCATTATATTCTAGCTATCCTCTGCTACTTACATTAGTGGAGTCATCTAAAAACAGCATTCCTCTCCCTATAATTACTTT
The DNA here is from genome assembly GCA_023548195.1 of Bettongia penicillata ogilbyi. Taxonomy (NCBI): domain Eukaryota; kingdom Metazoa; phylum Chordata; class Mammalia; order Diprotodontia; family Potoroidae; genus Bettongia; species Bettongia penicillata. The sequence goes on along the minus strand of JAJHZJ010000049.1, from coordinate 7,566,166 downwards.
CAAAGCAGGGATGGTGTCTTATCTAAACTGTCTCTGTCTTGCACACTTTGCATAAAACAATCACTGAACAAACGTTATTTAATAATGCAATGTTATTAATGCTCATTGATGTTAATGGTGTTAATTACTTCAAGGAAGGTTATGGTAAAACTTCTATGCAATGTTCAATTTATGCAACATGTTGAGGATGTCCTTGATAAGGAGATTTGAAATCACACAGACTAATTCAAGGTTGTCTAGCCTATAGAAGGGAAACATGGGATCTGACTTCATGTATATGAAGGGTTATCTTACCCCCTTGGCACTGCAGGGTAAGATTAGTATCCAAGGGCAGAAGTTGTAGATAGGAAGATTTCTGATAGAAAAAGGAAGCACTTTTTAATAATTAGCATTGTCCAAAAAAGTAGAATGAAAATCATATGTTATCAATGGACTTCTAACAGAGCATAGGTGACCACATGGGGTTTTCTGCTGAGGTATGGGTTGGTAAATGACCTCTGATGTGTCTTCCAATTTAGAGAGTCTATGAATATCATTTTTCATTTCCCTTGTATACCTAGGGGCTAGAATAGTAAGTATTTAATAACTGTCTGCTGAATAGAATTGATTTGAACTGAACTGAATTGAATCCAACGTTATTGCTTGGAAAGCTTCTGCCATAATAGCCAAGAAAAGAATTTACCAAACTGTAACAGTTTCCTAAAATAATTTCTTGACATCTCAGGTGAGTACACATTTAACTTAGAGCATTTTTTTATATTGAGAATACTGTAAAATAGGTCAGTGAGATGCTACTTTTTCCCTAATGCCTCAGAACCAAGTAATGCATATTTATACAAGAAGTGAATCTGAATGTTCAAAGAAAAAAAGGCTTAGCTTCACTCTTCCAAATATTAGCATTTTCCTGAGAACATTCAGCATCTTATTTATTTCTTAACTACAACTTAAAATATAGGAATACAAATAAATGCTTTATATATCTTCATCTAATATCTATATTTATACATACATGCACACACACATATATAAACACACAAATGCCCTTTCTTATCACTTATCACTCTAAAATGTATATGTATTTATACCAAAAGTCACTGCAGTTTATTAGAGGTCAGAAGAGACACCAGCTCCACAATATCTGCACGTCACATATGAGAAAGAGATGTCAAAGGAGGATATCTCAAGCAATAGAAGAAGGGAAGGGAAATTCTCAGAAAAGGAAGATGCAAAAGGAAAATCCACAAAAAAAAAATCTGACAAAATGAAAAAAAAAGGATTAAATGAATCTAAAGCTACTAGAAATAAAAAAGATAAAATTACTGAGAGGGTCTATCCAAGAAGCTATTTCACTTAGATCTCGTCTCTACTCTTACCTTTCCTTGTACTGGCTGTTGATTTCTTCTTATGTATTATTAAATACACTGTCTGTAATCAGTGCCAAATATTATCAGTCTTCTATTCTAGTCTCCCAGTTCTTTCCTTCCTCTTGAGACTCAGAGCTGGTACAATTTCAGATGCCTTGACGTTTTTGAGAAGCAAGGATCTCACCTTTGGCCTTTCCAAGAGGTAAACTCCAAAAATGATGGCTAGAAATCCACCATGAAAAACATCAGGGATTGTAGATTGCTATGACTACAGGCTATTGGGGAGAGGAGAAAATTGAGGGATGGAGCTCCAGGAGCAATAGGCTAAGGAACTGGTCTCTACTTATCTTTTCCCATAAGAAATACCTTGTATTTAATCATGATTTCAGAGTATCAGTAATAAAATTTGTTACTTACCATCTGGTTATGTAGATAATTGACTCAATATAAAGAATGAGCCATGTAATTATGGATGTGTTTAATGAGGGATCTACTGTGTTTTTGTACATTTGTTAAAAGGATTCTCTTTTCCTTTTTTTTTTCCAGAAGTGGAGGAGATAAGAAGAAGACAGAATAAACACCTGCAATATTTGTAAAGTTCATAGTACAATGTCTGGCACATAGTAGGGGTTCAATGAATTCTTATTCTCTTCCTTTACTTGTCAATTTAAAAACTCAGTAAATTTTAATTTAAAAAAAGGTCTTACCTCATGGATGTTTTCTTTCCACTTGTCTTCTACATATATTTGAACTGCTTTTGTTGCTCTTGCTTATTTGTTGTGTTATAGAAGAGATCTGTATTCCAGGTTACCTCTCATTTTGCCATCTTCCCCAAAATCATTACATGCAATATTTCCTGATTAAAAAAAAAGAGAGAGAGAAAGAAGTATTTAGTGGAGATCATGAAACGTACGGACTGTCGGAAAATTCACTCAGTACAGAAACACTATTTCTTAAAGGACAATGACAATGAATATTTTTTTACAGATCTGTAGTTTTTTTTAATTTGATAATATTTTTATTATCATGAATTAGACAGCTATTAACAAGCATGAACCTATGTATATCCAAAAGAGGAAAGGAAAAGAGGATTACTTAATCATGATTTTACAAATAGAGCTTAATTTAAAAATGGCAGAACCAACACTGTCCTTCCTGTCTGAATTTTCTTCAGCATTTTTTCTGAGTACTTTTTATGTTTCATTCATATTCTTTCCTCTTTCTCTTCCCCTTTCTGGTTAAAAGTATAAACAAACAATTTTGAAAAGAATTGTAAATTATTCAAAACCTTGTAAAGATTGTGCCCAAATTAATAATAAGGGAAATACAAATTGAAACAAATACCAAGTTTTGCTTAAAAATCAGAAATTTGACAAAGTTTAAAAAAACTATCATTGGAAGGAAGACAGGTACATGAAAGCACTGTTAGTATAGCAATTAACTCACCCAAATATTCTGAATTTAGAGCATGGAAATGTGTAAAAAATTATTAAATGTTTCCTTTTATGAGAGATTTTATTTTGTTTATTTTCCAAGGAAGTCACAAACAAAAAGTAAAGTGTGCTAATCATATTTTTCAATATACACATATTTTAAATGTGTTCAAATATACATATAAACAAATATCTACATATGTTCACAAATATTCAAAGGGGCATCTCTTATTGTAGCAAAAATGGAAATATAATGAATGCCTATTAACTAAAAAGTGATTAACAAATTGTGGTATATGAATGTAATGAAACATGATTCTGTTATAAGCCATACTATGAGGATTTGTGGAAAAATATGATTTTTATGAACTGATGACAAAGTAAATAGAATCAACCAGTGTATAGTAAATACAATGGTTACAATGAATTAATGAATAAAATGGCATTTATTAAATGCTTACTTAGCAAAATACGGTGCTAAGAACTGAGGATACAAATAAAATATTAAGAGAGTGCCTGCTCTCAGGGAGCTTAGATTTTTTTTTACACTTAATAGCATTTTTTCCCCAATTACAAGTAGAGAGTTTTCAGTATTCATTTTGTAAGATTCTGAGTTCTAAATTTTTCACCCTCCCTTCCTTCTTTCCTCTGTCCCCAGAACAGCGAGCAACCTGATGTAGTTTATACATGTGTAATTACCTTAAACATATTTCCACAACAGTCATGCTTTAAAAGAATGATCAGAACAAAAAAGAAAAAGCACAAGAATGAAAAAACAAACAAAAATGATAATAATATGTTTTGATCTGTATTCAGACTCCAAAATTCTTTCTCTGGATATTACCATCATTTTCCATCCTAAGCCTTTTGGAATTGTCTTGGATCATTCTATTGCTGTGAAGAGTTAAGTCTATCATAGCTGATCATTGCACGATGTTACTGTTTCTGTATAATGTTCTTGTGGCTCTGCTCACTTCACTCTGCCTCAGTTCATGCAAGTCTTTCCAGGTTTTTCTGAAATCCTTCTGATCATACTATAGAACCAGAGAATCCCATTACGTTCATATACCACAACTTGTTCCTAAATTTATGGGTATCCTCTATATTTCTATCGGTCCTTTTCCCTTTTCTATGCTCTCTTTAGGATACAGATCTGAGGTTAGGATACAGACACAGTGGTATTGCTGTATCAAAGGGTATGAACAGTTTTATAACACTTTGGGTATATAGTTTCAAATTAAGGAGCTTACATTCTAAAAGGAGAGGCAGTACTTATAAGGGACTTCAGCTATAAGTCAGATAAAAAGACCTGGTACAGCAGGAAATTAGATAGTATAAAATAATTTAATTTTTTCAATGTCATTTCCATTGATAAGTCAAATCTGTTTCTTCTGTTGAACCATTTAGTGAAAATTTTCTTTTCCATGTCTTCAATAATTGGGACTACTGAGGGAGAGGAGTGTGGTGGAGGGTCCCACAGGGGCAATTACTAGATTGTTTTTCCATAAGGGCTGCTCTACTAGATGATGTCTGTGGGAGCCAGGATGGAAGTAAAGTAGGTGGTATGGGGATTGGGTGTAGGTCAACATTTTGCTGGGGTTCTTGGACTTAACCTGGTCTTTCATGCTAGTTGATTGGCAGTTTGTGTTAAAGATGGCAGGGATGGCTGGTCCTTTCTCCATAGCAACAGCTGCTCTTCATGACATCTATGAATCATGGCCCACCCATGCTAAACAAAGTTAACACTAAAATGCAGCTGAATACTAAATAATTGTATAGACTTGGTCTAGCTCTGGAAAACCAATGAGGAAATGTCTTTCTCCTTTCAAAATGACATTTGGTGATGGAATCTATAAAGTATTAGACTTCCCTTTAGAATATGTCATACCCCCTTTTGCTTTCATAAGACTTTTTTTCCCCTTTTATTATTATTGATCTATATTGTTAGATTATTATAATCACTTTATATTTGCATAGTGCTTTACACTATATATCATAATAAATTTATATTTGCATAGTGCTTTACACTATATATCATAATAACTTCATATTTACATAGTAGTTTACAGGTTATTACATAATATTTCTTTGCATAAATATATACATATATATCTATTTATAAATATAAATACACACAAATGTAAAAACTATTTTTAACATCCTGATTTGCCTTTGTTTTGATTCACATTTATTATATATTACAGCATCAGCATAGCAGCCTGGAAAGAGAACCACAACCATAGAGTTAGAACCACAGAAGTCCAAGTACAGTCTCTGAATGTCTCCATGATCCAAGCACCTCTCTGACATTTTAAATTGCATACCATGTGCCTGTCTGCACTGGGATCCCTAGGAGCTCTCTGCACTGATGAAATCACAGGTCTAGATCCAAAACCAAATCACAGATATAAAATAGGAAAACATGTATTATTTTTTCTTATTCATTTATTTTTAGTTTTCAACATTTGCTTCCACAAGATTTTGAGTTCCAAATTTCCCTCCGCATTTCTCCCTCCCTCAGCCTCAAATGGCATGCAAACTAATTACCTCTTCCCCCACTATGCCCTCCCTTCTATCATGCCTCCACATCTCTTATCCCATTCTACTCTTTTTTCTTATAGGGCAAGTTACACTTCTATGCCCTATTGCCTTATTCTCTAGTTATATGCAAAAACAATTTTTACATTTGTTTTATTAAAACTTTGAATTCCAGACACTTTCCTTACCTCCCTTCCCACCCACCTCCATTGAGAAGGGAAGAAATTTGATATAGGTTATACATGTATAGTCATGCAAAGCACTTCCATAACTGCATGTTGTGAAAGACTAACTATATTTCCCTCCATCCTATCCCTCTCATCATTATTCTATTCTCTCCTTTGACCTTGTCCCTCCTCAAAAGTGTTGTTTTATTTTTTGGCTCGGGGGATCACATATCCAGGATCACACAGTTTCTAAATGTCTGAACCTATTTGAACTCAGTTCCTTCTAACTTCAGGGCTCAAGCTCTATATACTGAGTTATCTAGCTGTCCAGAAAGCTCATATTCTAATCATATGATTTTCACCATGCCTACAGTGACCATGAATATCATGGCACAATTCTGAATTGCAAAATACAATAGACTCTCCACATGGTAGGCAGAACCAAAATATTTATTCAGACACCAGAAAGCCAAATTCATTGTAGTAACAAAAATCTATACACAATAACAACACGACAAACAACCAACCTCAAGCCTTCCCTCTGCTAGGCATTTCACAAACTTGCTCCCTTAAACAAATCATAAGCAGGCTTCCCTTAAACAAATCACCAGCAGTCTTTCCTTCAACTAATCACAAACAGTCTTCCCTTAAACAAAATGCCCTTCTCACACTCAGAGTTAGCTGCAGACTTGTCTGTGTCCTTCAGTTCTCACTGCTATGGCCACATTTTCTCTCTGCTCCAGCTCTTCCCCTTTTTGCTCCACCCATTCAAAAAACTCCTCCCACCACAGGCTCCATGTGACTCAGACTTCCATGTGACCCAGGTAAGTCACATGGACCTATTAATGAATGAGAAAGATCTCCTCATTTAAATTACCATTAAATGCAGGCCCAAGATCTTTCCTATGCATTACATAGGTCAAGTTGGAGGGACAACTAGTCTCAACATACCTTTAAAATATAACAGGGATCGCATAAAGTATGGGACTTGAGCCCAAGCATCCTGTCATTCCCCCAACGAATGAATGAGACAAAAAAATTTTGGGGTAAGGGGCAAAAGTTTCTTCTTCCATAGCTTCTTCTTGCTGAGAGTGTACACAGAGCTGTCCCTGCCTTAAGAGGTCCCATTTAAGGAGTCAGTTCTTTAGGTGGCATCCAGAGCTTGGTAGATGCCAGATCTAGGGGTGACATCTGATCTAAGCAATCAGGCATCTGAAGGTGGAAGGTATTATGCCTCTAAGAAACAAATTTGACAAACAAGGTGAACAGACAAAAAGCTAAAAAGAAACAAAGACATAATAATCAGAAGTAAGATAGATATAGGGTCAGACATGCTTATGGACTCCATGAACTCACCATCATATCCTCATTCACTGTTGTTTACTGTTGTCTAATTTGTAGTTTGGGGGTCATCCTTCTGGTTAGAAGTATACTTTCTTTAATTTGAGCTGAGACCTGGCCAATCATCCATTATCCTTGTAGGTGTGACAAACTTGGATACAATGTTTCAGAAGGATCTGTAGGGGCAGTTCCCATAAGTCAAGCTTCTTTCCTTGATTCATTTCATATACATCATTGGTTGGAATGCCATCTATTCTATCAAAATCTATCCCTGCTCTCAATAGAGCAGTAAATTCTTTTCTTGTCTCCCTATTCTGACTTTGAATTTGCTGGCTATTTACTCTTCTCTCATGGAAAATTATGTTTTCCACTGATTCTTACTATCCCAGGTACCAATGATTCCCCCATCATTTGGATGAACTGACTCAAACTATCTGTGACCTCCTGCTAAGTAAAATCCTCTTATCACATCCTCAAACACTGTGGGGGCCCCCTGATTCTCCTGCTTCCTTCTTACTACCAGCAGAACCTTAGCCTCCTCATTTTTTATTCTCCAACCACACATTGTCCTGGCCTGTTTTGGTGCCCCAGCCTGTGCAAGAGCTGGATTCACTTTCCTATTGTTAATTTTTTACCTCCTCCTGTGAGTGAAACCAACCACAGCTTTCTCTTCCACCACCTGAAATTCTCCAGCTTTTTCTCCTAAAGGACGGTTTGAACATTGCAGGATAAAAAGCTTGTCCTTCAAATTAGCCAATTCCCTTTCTACCTGAGGGTTCTCCTCTATCATCTTGTCTCTGCTTTTATGTATAATTTGATAACTTCTTAGCAAGGTCTGCCTTTCCTACTCCCCTGCCATTTCTTGCCTTGGTTCTATTGGTATTCCCTGCAAACATCTTTCTCTGGGTTCTGTAGCCTTGGTTCATAGTTTTCACAGAGCCTTGTGCCTTTAGCCCATTCTCTTGCTATTGAGAAATAAGGCAAACCCTCCCACCCTGGGATATCCATTTCTTCCTCAATCTCTTCTGCCTTTCTGTTTCAAAATATAGGTCTGATATTTTGCAATTTCATCCTCATCACCATTTGTAGCATCAATGTGAAATTCACAGTGCCCACAGTGGCTATGAATATCGTAGTGCAACTCTGAATCCCAAAATACAACAGACTCTCCACATAGAAGACAGAACCAAAACATTTACTCAGACACCAGAAAGCCAAATCCATCATAGTAACAAAAATATACACACAATAACGATGCAGAGTGCAGTACCAGACCCAAGTCTTCCCTCTGCTAGGCTCCCCACAAACCAGCTCCCTTAAACAAACCACAAGCAAGCTTCCCTTAAACTAATCACAAACAGACTTCTCTCAAACAAAATGCCCTTCTCACACTCACAACCAGCTGTGGGCTTGCCTGTGTCATTCAGTTAAGACTGCTCTGACCAAACTTTCTCTCAACTCTGCAGCAAGTCCACCCTTTCCTGCTCCACCCATTCAGTAAGCTTGTGCCACTACAGACTCCATGTGACTCTGACTGCTATGTGACCCAAGCAGGTCATATGGGACTATTAATGAATGGGAAACATCTCCCTATTTAAATTACCATAACAAAGAACTAACTGTTATTCTTTCATTTATATTCCTGTTAGTTTCACCCAAAAATATAAATGATCAATCTAATATAAACTTAAACATAAAATTTTACTGGAGACCTCAATCATTAGAAAAGAAATAGTAGTCTATGATTTTCTACAAATTTAAAAATTAAATTTTCTAGGAGGTGATTCAAACTAGTGAATTTTAAGGAGAATTTTATTAAGAAGTTAGAAGAATGAATGACAGTTTTCAAGAAGTCTGTAAAATTCTGCTTGACTCATTCAAGGAATAAGAATCTTATTTAACTTGGAGAGATGAACACAACTCTTCAGAGTTACCCCTTGCCATGTCATTTAACATCAAAACCATACATTAAAGCCAGTGCCCCAAATAGTCTGACTTATTCAAGCAAACAGCATTTCTAGGGAAAAGGAAGTGTGGTTATACTGTGAAATGGTGTTAAAGTCTTTGCTCTCCTATCGCTAATAGTGTAATTTTTTAGAATAAATGAACAACTTAATGAAATGGAAAGAGGTAGAGAAACTGATCATGAACTATGCTCAAATGTTTATTATAATACTTTGACTTGTAAAAACACTGAATCATAAGTAATTGTGGATAATTTGATAAAGAAATCAAAGGCACAAACAGAAAATGTTTTACTTATACATTTCTTTTCAGTCTTCCTCTCTCTCTCTCTCTCTCTCTCTCTCTCTCTCTCTCTCTCTCTCTCTCTGTCTCTCTCTCTCTGTCTCTCTGTCTCTCTCTCTCTCTCTCTCTCTCTCTCTCTCTTTCTCTCTCTCTCACTAGTGAGTAGATGAGATTGGCTCTACTCCATTTGAGAAGAACATCTGTAATACCCAGCTGTATGTTGACATTTGGGTAAGATTTGATTGATGGTGTAGTTTAGTATAGATTTGCAAATGTGGCCCAAGGCCAGTTCCCCCTTATTTCTGCAACAAAACAGTACAAGTCTTAATATTGAGTGTTTGTTGGAATGAGAAAAAACCATTCCTAGCAGCATGCTGAGTGTGGAAAAGAGTAAATTAATATGTCTTGCTACCTACCAGTAGCTTTTATAGCATATTACAGGTATCTACTCTCATGTAATTTCAGCTCATTAGTGTAGAAGAATCACATTATCATGTTTTCATGGTACTTTTTAACCTGATACGGCCACTTGGATACTCTCTAAAGTGCTACATTTTCTGACAGTCTTTCTTCTTTCCTTGAAACATTTAAGAATAAAACAAAAATCACATTGTGTAACATCAGCCTACATGTCTAATTAAAAAAAGGAAAAAAAAACATCATCAGATGTCATTTATGCAGGACACAGAGATCCTAATGGCCTTCACTAGATATTTGCATAATTTGTGAATTTCTAGAGAGACTAACAAGTCAGATTTATTGGCAGTAACTATCATCTAAGCAGCTTTTGGTGTACATGAAAGACTAGTGTGCCGAAGGTATAATTGAATATATGAGGAATAAAATATTATATGGATACAGAGAATGCTAAATTTGGAATTGGGACAAAAGGCAGGTTCAAATTCTTCTACTGACAATTTAATTATCAAATCTCAGAATCTCAGTTTTCTCATTAGCAAAATAGGGATAATAATATTAGTTTAACTCATCACAGCAGAGGGCTGTGAGGTTCCAATAAATTAATAGCACATAAATAAGGGGACATATCCAGAGAGGACTACTTTAAAAGCAAAAGACAGCCTTTTAATTTTTAAAGGGCATATGTCTTAAAATGTATGCCAAAATGATCCACATTTATTTTTCAAATATGCTTCAAAGACATTTTAATCATGTGAAATAAGATTTTAAAAACTCATTATTATAGTGAAAAATCTCTCTTCTTTTCTACCTAAGTTGGAAATTGGAAAATATGGAAAATTTTCTTTATAGAAATCAACCAGACTTATTGTGATATGAAAGGTTTGGAGTGGAGTCTCTGAATTTTTCCTCAGTCCCTTTCTTGAAAACTCTGAAGTCAGTGGACAAGTACCTCTAACATTTACTCTTTTTGTGACACTGGGCATATCCTCAAACCCTTCTGAGCTTCAGTTTCTCATTTGTAAAATGGAGTCAAACCAGATGGCCTCTAAGATCCCTTCTGGCTCTCATTCTACAGTCCTATGATTTACCAGCGGGAATGGGGTGGGTGGTGTGTGTGTGTGTGTGTGTATGTGTGTGTGTGTGTGTGTGTGTGTGAAGTGCTGTTGTGTGTCCTTGTCTATCAAGGTTCCTACACTTAGAAAGATTATCACCTTCTTCTATCCTTTGCTATTTCTTCTATCATGAGCAGATTTTAATGAAAGTGTCTATTTAAACTTAATGATACCTCAGCTGAAATTTGCCAGAAGCAACTACATTGTTTCTGTGATTCTCATATTATTTGGGAACATCACACTTACAAAATTGATTTTATTGGACTTTTTTTTCCATATTCACTAATGATGACATTGTCTTGCTGGTGACAATATTATTACTATATTTTATAAGATTGTGTATAATTATAATATAATTATTATTTTTTCAAAGTACTTCCATTTTCTACTTCCCTGCCCCATTTTATCATTAGCAAAACTCCACAAAACAGATGACACAATTATGTCAGGAAAGGAGTATAATATTAAGGAATGAGCTTTAGACAGATTCTTAATCTTAAGGTCCTTAAAACAGATTAAGGATCTGTCTAAAGCACTCCCTGCTTTTCTATTTCCCACCTCTGTCATATTGCACAAGATGTTTCATCTTTGTGCCATTAGTTTTCGTCATGATTAAAAAGAAGGTATTATGCTGCAAAGTCTCTAATGTATCTTTGAGCTGTAAATCTGTATGGTTCCAAAATATTTATTTCATTATTGAGAAAATTGAGGCAAATAGAAGTTAAATGACTAATTAAAGTCACACCACGATAGCGACAAATCTGAAATTAGAACTCAAGCATCTCAGCTCTTGAGTCCAGATTCTCTCTTTTGCCATCCACTGATTTTCCAGTTGTGCTTCATTATTTTTTCCTCATGACCTACCATCAATTTAAATTTAAATGCAATGTAACTCAGTTAAGAATAAAGCAGGTGTCATAATATTACATTAAAAATGAGTAATATCTATTAATGGGAAAATGCTTAATTGGCAAGGAAAGGAAATCCCACTATATACTTGTGGCCCAAGGGAGCAAATATCTAATAACTGTACATATTATTTTAATTACTTATGTTTTTACTGGGGAAAAGTGAAACCTTAGGAATCATTAAAATAAATTTCTATCTGTACTTCAAATTCAAGCCTGAAACATGAATTTCTTGATCAGAAAGAGACATAAATTAAATTCTATAGATTGTTTAGAGAAAAAGTAAAATGTAGAATCCTTGTGTGCTTCACAAGATAAATATGTTGAAGCAGAACAATTGGTATGCACTCCTAAAAATGAAAGGACCTTTAATGAAGGTTGTGAAAGTCTCAAAAAAGAATACATAGTGAATGTTAATAATGGTAATGATGATATATATATATATATATATATTTCTATATATATATATATATATATATATATATATATATATATATACCTCTGGATGCCTGTCTGATAATCCAATAAGACATTGACTTTTAAAGGTAACACCCATCATGAATTTAGGTGAGTGATATGAACTAGAAGAAGAGGAACTCCTGATATTAGCTGAATTTGACTTCTTAAAGGATTATTCTAACTTAGAGTAATACAGTGAGGGAAAACAATATTTATCAAGAATAATTGAATTATCTACTCTTTGAGCAAGAATAAAGGGACCTTCTGCGCAGTACAAATACATTTCAGAATGAAGGCAAAGATAGCAAATACTGGATGATGCAATACAATATTATCCTTAGCTGGCCTATCACACTTGAGGAATATTAGATATTTTTACTGTAAATCCTTTTGGTAGATCTGCTGCTTTGATGTACCAGTTATCATGATTATGTTAATTGAATAGTGACCATGGTAACTTAAAGAGTATAAAGATTATGACCAATTTGAAAAGAACCTAATTACTTAAAGGAAAAAAATAGTAATCAGAGGCACTGCCAAGTGTATGCTATGAAAAAATGACTCTTCTATATAGAAAGCCCTGCTCCTCTTCCTCGTCCTCATTTTCTCTGCCTCTCTTTGAAGAAAACAAGATGGTATCTATCTAATACGGCCCTAAATTCCTTCAGAGATCACAATTCTCATCAATAACAAAGGAAAAGTGACTGGCAATATTCTAATTCTGATGCAACTCTTGTGGATGGAACATTAAAAATTTCCTAGATTTGTTACTATATTGTTCAAAGCTTGAAATAGAGGAGTGAAAACTTAGTGCCCAAGACTAAACTCTTTTGAGTGACCTAATTCAGGAATAACACTTTGTTCTCTTCTACTCTTATCCCCTTGTCTTTGTTCTGTTACAAAACTAACATCACATATTATCAGAATGCTAATAAATTATATTGAAGTGGAAGTCAGCAGACTAAAAAGTATCATGGAAGTTCCAATGAACTTGAGGTCATAGAATATGAGTCTAATTCCCATCTCTTTTGTTTACGTGAACTTGGACAAATTTCTTTACCCTTTGGATAAAGATCCTTATATGTCAAAGGAAGGGGTTTAAAAGTAAAAATAGTGAACTCAAACAAGAAAGCAATATGGAATTATATCATAAAAGCTAGACAACTATTCATGTGACACAGGGATCAATCAATCAATAAACCATGTGTCCAGTAATTGAGCAAAGGCTGAACAAATTCTACAACAAATTGTGCAATGAAATGCATAATTTGCAATTATGAAGAATTCAAATAAATATTGAGATAAAGAGAAAGAAAGCAGAACCAAAAGAACAATATTCATATTCATTATAACAGCAGCAATAAAATTCAGTAAAATATAAAGGCAAAGAAAATTTTGAAAGGAATATGAAAATAATCAGGGAAATTTTTTTATTACCTTGATGGAGATAATATGCATATTTTAAAAGCTGCAAATAGTGGAATTTTCAGTTCCATGTAAAATCATTTATTTGCTGCTTAGTTATGTGTTTGGATATGTATGTTTGTTGATACTTTCCAGATGTAGATTTTTGATCCCATGATCCTATGGAATGCTATGAAGATATATAATTCAATACTAGACCTAAGTGTACTTGCATGAGATAAGGGAGAGATTTCACATTAAGAAAAAAGGAAATGGCCTACCATTGATAGAATGTTCCTATAGCAATTTGGATGAAGCATAATAGAGTCATAAATAGTCTAGCATGGAGGACCTACTACATTAATCCAATTGGCAAATGTTTAAATTACTTTTACTTTTATTTATAAAGGTAACAGAAACTAAAAATTATTTTCTATTTCTATTTCCTTACAGACTAATGAAAATTGAAGTACTGAATGAAATACATTTAAAAGTCTAAATCAAAAGAAAGTCATACATACTAACTTCTATGACAAGCATGTACTCTGTTGATGCTATGGTCAATAGTTGATTATCAGTAGTAACGAGTCATAATAGAAGAAGGAACTTTGGCATAAAAGATTATAGTAATGTTTACATGGCAATTTCAGGTTTACAAAGCACTTTAAATATATTATCCCTCATTTGGTTGTCTCAGAGAGGCAGCATGGCATAGTGAATAGAAAACTGGCCTTAAAGGCAAAAAGACCTGGGTGCAGGTACCACCTCTGATCCTTAGCAACTGTGTGACTGAAAGCAAGTTACCTAATCTGTCAGTAAACTCTGTGTGCTATAAGTTGCAGAGAAGGTATCAATCTACATAAACAAATGGAGCTCCCTCACTTGGCAATCACTAGGTGATTGCAATATGGGTTCTATTCTTCATCCTTTGATGTTTACAACAATGTATGAGGTAGGTTCTTTTATTATCCCCATATTATAGATCAAGAACCTGAGGCTAAGAGAAGTTAAATGACTTGTTTATGTGTAATTGTAATTTAAATGGGAAAATCTTTCCTATTCATTGATAGGCCCATGTGACCTGCCTGGGTCACATGGAAGTCTGAATCACATGGAGCTTATGGTGGGAGGATTTTGCTGAACCAGTGGAACAAGAAGGGTGGAACAGGAAGAGGCAGAGCTAAAACAGAATGGAGGGAAAAATTGGTCAGAGTCTAGTCAGAACTGAAGGATACAGGCAAGCAGGCAGCTGGCTAGCATGAGTGAGAGAGCTTGTTTGTGATTTTGTTTATGGGAGCTGGTTTGTAGAAAGCCTAACAGATGGAAGGCTTGGGGCTGGTGTTGTCCTCTGCATTGTTACTTTGCATAGATTTTTGTTACTATGATGGATTTGGCTTTCATTTTTCTGAATAAATGTTTTGGTCTTCCATGTAGAGAGTCTGTTGTATTTCATGATTCAAAATTGTGCCAGGATATTCATGGCTACCATAGGTTCTGTGACTATCTCATTGGCACTGCAGCATGGTTATGCAATATAGTGCTGTGATTAAGAGCTGGACTTGTAGACAGTACATTCTGGATTGAAATCTTGAAATCCTGACTCAGACATTAGTTGTTTGATCCTGGAAAGGTCACTTGACTTTCCTGAACCTGCTTCATCTGCAAAATCACTAGCATTCCCTCATGCTCTTAATATATAATCTATAACCTTAAAATTATGGATAAGAATTTGAAGTCAGTTGTCTTCACTCTAAGTTCAACATTCTAGTTACAAAAGCACTTGGCTGCCATAGAGAATTGATGGATTTACTATTCAGTTGCGTTGGGGTAAGAGTAGTTTGGTAAGGAATTCCAGAGTACCCAGGTATAAAGCACAATTCATACTTTCTGTTTTAGAGAAAAAGACCAAGGTATCATCCTACCCAGGGAAGGAGAAATACTTTTTAGCAAGCATTTATTTAATAAATAGTTGTATTTAAAATAGATTCCTGCACTTTACTTGATTTGCAAGGTGCTAGATATATAAATACAAAGATTAAACAGTTTCTATATTTTTAAAAAAGGGGGAATATTTCTACCAGGAATAGTAGTATATGTGTGTGTGTGTGAGTGTATGTGTGTGTAGTATATTTGTATATAAAAGATATAAATACATAAAGCATGATTATAAAATAAATATGAAATGTTAAGGGAATGAGGGCCATAAAAACTGAGGGATTTGGGGTAAACTTCACATAGCAACCAGAAAATAAACTGCATTTTGAAGGGAATTAGCAATTCTCAAAAGCAAAGTGAGAAGAAACAGGATTCTAGGACTGGCAATAGCCTCTATAAAAGCATGAGAGACAAAGATTGAATGAAATAAGAACAAGTAGATCCTGTTTCAAACTTACAGTGGGTGGTGGAGAAGAATGTGTAGTAAATCCAAGGAGAGATGGGAGTCAGATTGTAAAGGATTTAAATAGCAAGCAATGTGCTTGCATTTTAGCTTAGAGTCAAACCTTCAAAATGTGTTTGACCCAAAAATCTGCTGGAGCCACCTTGATTCCATATAAACCAGTTGTGAAAATCCTAGTTTGAGCATATATACTTCAGAGATCATGAGGATATAAACCAAGGCTTGATTTATTATTTTGTTGATTTCTAGAGTTAATTACATTATAGAGATAGTGTTCATAATCCAGATTCAACCTAAAAGTATGTTATGCTTTCATTTTTCCCCACAGAGAGCTGGATATTAAACATTTATCAGCATATCCCTTGGCAGTTAGATGGAGGAAGGAGTAAAGAACAGAAAGGCTGAAGCCAAGAGATCAATTAGAAAGATTAGCCTGGAGAAGAGGTGATGAAGACCTGTATTAAGAGGGCAGGCACACAACCAAAGAGAATAGATGGGACATTTTGACAAATATTTGATTATGAGGAATCATGGACCATGAGAGCTTGAGGATGACTAAAAGGTTTATAGCCTGGTTGAGTGGAAGAATGATGATATCCTGAAAAAAAGAGGGGGCAGTTTAAGGAATGATGGTTTAGGAAGAAAGATAATGAGGTTTCTTCTGTTATTTTAAATGCCAGTGGTATGCTCCTGAAAGTGAAGATGTCCAGCTGCCACTTGGTGGTTGGGACTTCTCTCAAAAGTGAAGTAAAGGCTGAATATGCCCAAAAGTCAGTTCCTTAGAGGAGGTAAATGAAACCAAAGAAATTGGTAAACATTCTAAAGAGAGAAAATATAGATAGAGAATAAAAAAGGGCTCCAGACAGAGCACAGCTGAGGAAACTATATTGTTTTAGAGCACTTTGCCTCTCAGATGTTTAATTTCTTGGCTAAAATACAAAACCTTTGGTTGTATAACAGCTGACTAAGTCTTGCCACAAGTTGATATCCCTTAGGTAGAATTTCCCAGAACTAAGCTACTATCAATTTTCAAGAAAGGTGAAAACTTGGCCTCAAATTGGAAGTTTCTTTTAATAGGTTCAAACTCATTCAAAAAAGTTAATTTGCCATGAGGAGTAAACATGACACCAAAATAGATTGGTATTAGAGTAGGTTGAATGATATTGAAGAAAAGTGTTTAGTATTCACTTTTAAAATATAAATACCCTAATGTTCAAGTTGACTTAATATATACACATTTATAGAGGTACATGAATATATATATAGATATAGATATAGATATATACATGCATGCCTCTGTTATAATCAACTATCAGTAATATTTATTCTAAATGTACCAGTGCTAAAAGTAGCATCTAATTTATGAATGGATGTAAGTACCACCAACATAGGTCTTGTCCAAGTGACAAACATCTAATTTACAAACATTTCAGACATACAAATGGTTGGCTGCATGCATCTTTAGTCTTTTCATTTGTCAAAGGCCAACTCATTCTTTATTTGGTCATAAACTAAAATGGGTTATATATTGCTTATGTTATGGGAAGATTTTAATCTATGGTGGATGACTTAAACTACAACTTGAAATCCTCTATGTCCAGTTCTACTCTAATAAGTTGCATTACTTGGGAAAAAGAACAGCCATTTCATGAACCAGGAGGTTGCACTGGGGACACATAATCTTAAATCTTGATAACAAGCTTATTCAATGAGCATATTTTTCACTTCAAGGCAGCAGACATCCATTTAACTTACATTGAAAAATAAAACAAGGTGAAGGGATCCCATATAAATAGTTATTTACTGCCTTTATAAAAAAGGTTATATCTGAAAATTATTCATTCAGTCAGTATTTATTGAGCACCTAACTTGTGTTGTGCTAGGATGCATAAAGGATGCAAAGATGAATTGGTGTTGAATTTATAAATAATATTAAATATACATAAGATAACTAAAATTGGATTATAAATAAACTTACCAGATTTGATTCCTTTTTTTAATTTCCTTTTTGATATTGGTAAATTACTCTTAGTGTACATGGAGAAGTATATAAAAATAGTGAGACCTCATAATTATGAAAGAGTGACTTCTAGTTGAGAAAACATATACTCATATATGTGAACTTCTTCATTAGAGTGTAAGCTACTTGAAGGCAGGGACTACTTTCCTTGAGTGCTTGTATGTATACACACACACACATATGTAATATTCCCAATAGTCACCACCACATGCCTGGTGCATAATAAATGTTTAATAATAATAGCTAACATCTACACAGCAATTATTACATGGGAATCATTATGCTAAGTGTGCTACATTTATCTCATTTGAGCTTTATAATAACCCTGAGATATAGGTGGCATTATTGTTCTTGGTTTATAAATGAGGAAACTGAGGCAAATAGGGGCTTAATGACTTGATTGGTTCACACAACTAATAAGTGTCTGAGGCCGCATTTTAATACAGGTCTTCTGTTTCCAGGGCCTCTTTCTACTTTAGCACCTAGTCACTTTTACAGAATCAGGGTAAGGGAAAGCAAACAAGAAGGAAGTGCTGCACTCTCAGTGATGTTTTAACAAGGAGGCAGCCCTTCTATTTATATATCAAAAATTAGTTTTATAACCCTATGTTTTAAGGTAGAATTACTGCCAACATAGCTTCTATGACTGACTTCTGGAAGTTCTCACCATCAGTACCTTTGACAGAAGTAGCTTTGTAGATACAGCTCACTTAGCAGTAAAAAAAAAAAAAAATAATCTCAGCTCTTCTCACTACCAATAGCTTTGTTTTGTGGAAAACAACTTATTTATTTATGACTTTTCTTTTTTCCCTTCAGTTATTACCCTTTAAAATATGTGAAATATTGTGAATGTATATATATATGTATATATATATATATAATATAATATTGTAATGTGAATAAATAAAGTCTTTGGTATTATTGAGTCAGAAAGAGAATGTGACATATATGGATTATTTTTGTAGAAGAGAAACAAATAGTATTATTTGGCTCAAACCAAATTTCCTAATTTCATATTTACAGACTATAAGCATGAAAATAAAGTTATGTTCTGGGCAAGAAACCTTACCCATCACTATAATGACAGTCAAACAGTTACCAGAGGCTCAAGAGTCTGAAATTGCTTCCAAGTGTGCATGCTCTGGCCAATAGTATTATTTTTTTTAATGGTCCATGAACTTTGATTTTTTTCTTTTTTCTAATTATTGAAACAAATATAAAAGAAAAAGAAATATTTTATAAACAAATATTGAAACGAATATAAAATAAGGAAAAAATCATGTCATGTGCACAGCAGAACACGAGGATTCAAAATACATAGCAATAAATTTTCATTTCAAGAAAACCTAAGGAATAAATACTATGCATTGTATTGAGATCTGTCCATCTTTGCTTCTTGTTAGTGTTTTTTGTTCTCTGCTGTACACTTTTTGCTGTGCTCTTTTTTCTCCTTCCTTTCACTCCTCCTCCTAAAAGGTACAATTAAGTGAGGTTATATTTATATATAGACATAGACATATAGATACACATATACATATGTACACACACATAGTTTTCCTAAGAAATTCTACTTCTGATCTTTGTTTATATGTTTCTGCACATCTTTTATTTCCCATCCCTCATAACTCCTCTACTTTACTTCTACCTGTTACCTTGTCCTCCTATAACCTAACCTAATGTGCTCCCCATCCAAGGATCCCTTCCTTATCCTCCCATTCCCATAAATTTAAAGACCTTTTTATAATACCCTCCCTTTAACTTATTCCCTCATCCTACCCTCCAGAGATCCTTCCCTTATCCTCTTGCCCCTCTCTATCCATTTGGCATTTTATTTCTTTATGAATTTAGAAGACTTTTATAGTCTTCTAGATCTGTATATATTGTTCTTTCTTGAATTCATAAAGTAGTTTTCCAGAACTAACAGTCTTCATCCCCCATTTAATTACTGTGTCAGTTAATCCTCTCATATCTCATTTGAATAAAATAGTTACTCTTTTTATCTGTTTCTAAACAGTTTTACTTTTTAAAGTCATATTATACTCTGGTCTACCATAATCTTTCTTATGAAATACCCAATTACTAGAACAATCTTAGACATATACTTGTTTTTTTGGTCATTTTACATACTTAAAAGCAAAACAGTCTGTCCTAACTGAATCCCTTTCAATCAATCTTTGGAATGTACCTTATATTTTTCTTGGCTCTTATATGTCAAATATTCTGTTAAGTTCAAGGTTGTTTGTTTGTTTCTTTCTTTCTGTAAACAATGTCCTAAAAGTCTGACAGTT